>NW_004624784.1:9297507-9333646 GCF_000247695.1 Heterocephalus glaber | reverse complement strand
GATAAATTATATCAAACAATTAAAGCAGAAAAAAGAAGGAACACTTCTCCCCTCATTTTAGGAACTCAACATTGTGCTAATCCTAAAACTGGTTACAGATAATAGAAGAAAAAAGTATGAACATAAATAGAAATTTGTTTAACAAAACAAACTCTTAGAAGTCAGAACTGGCAGTATGTAGAAAGTGGTTTTGTGTAACCCTTTTTTAAACAGTATATTTCTGAGATTTATCCATATTGATAACATAGTTTTTGTTAATTCAGTCTTACCGTGGTATAGTACTGTTTTATTTATTCATTTATTCATTCATTTATGTATTTTTGAGACATGGCCTTGCTTTGTTGTTTAGGCTGGTCCTGAACTCACTATGTAACCTAGGCTGGCCTCAAACGACTACATGATTACTCATTGTGTAAATGCAGTATAATTTATTCATCTTCTAAGGCCTTAAGTTTGTTTCTATTGTTTTACCTAAAGGGTTAACAGTTTTGTTAATTTTTGTGTAACTGGTATTATTTCCTTGGAAATAATAGTAGAATCATTAAGTTGACAGTTACACATGCTTTTAAATACAAATGAAAATACAGTGAAAGAAATTTTTTTTCTGAAGTTATATTGAAAGAAAAGATAAGTTCATTTCTTTCTTTTAGTCTCTTTTTCAGTTGCCTGAGTTTCGAAGACTTGTTCTCAGCTATAGTCTGCCACAAAATATACTTGAAAATTGTCAAAGTCACACGGTAAGTTGGTGCTTAGACGTTTCTTCCCTATCACTTAATTTCTTTCATCCCAAAGCCTCTTTAATTTTTATTTTTTAAACTGCAAATTGAACCAAGGGCCTTTTTCTGGGCCACCCTGCAAACCCTTTTCTATTTTAAAATTTGAGACAGAGTCTTGCTAAGTCACTCATTGTTCCCCAGGCTGGACTCAAACTTTTGACCTTTTTGCCTAGAAAGGATGACAGGCCTGCACCACCAGGCCTGGTTGAGCCTCCTAATTTTTTTTTTTTTTTTTGAGACAGGATTTTGCTATGTAGTCCAGGCTGGCCTTGAACTCATGGTGATCCTGCCTGAGCCTTCTGAGTGCTGGGATTACAGGCATACACCACCATACCCAGCATTAAATTTTTGACTAAAGGTGAAAACTTCGGCTTGTGCTAACATTTGTTTTCACTTCTCTTTTTGTTTTTGCAATGCTGGTTACCCAATCGAGGGCTTTGTGCATGTTAGGTAAGTGCTCTACCATTGAGCTACATCCACAGCTCTTTTGTTTTCATTTCTAAATGGCTCTTTTTCCTTCTTTGTGACAAAATTAAAGGCTTGCAAAAAAATTTTTTTTTTTTGGTACTGAGGATCAAACTCAGAACCTTGTGCTTGCAATACAGGCATGGTGCCACTGAGCTGCATCTCTGGCTGCAAAAAATAAAATTTTAAGTAAGTATAAAATTAGAAAAACAGTTCTAAGAATGTAGTTAGCCAGCCTGCCTACTTCAGCAGTGCTGCCCTGGGTGGGGACACTCAGAACACCTGTGTGTCCCTGTGTGCATGTTATCCTTTCCTCTGCATTGGCTGCTCAGGCCAAGGATGCAGAATAGATGACCTGGTACACCTAGATCTCAGAAGAGATTCCAGTCTGCACCTGCTGCAGGAGGCAGCTCCCTCCCTGTGATCTCACCCTTCCTTGGATTTTACATTACTGTAATGCGGTCTCCTAACAAAAGAAGGGGCTCAGCTTCAAGATGTTTCAGTCTTTGCAACAGTATTTCTCTTCGACTTCTGAGTAGTTATTTTTGAGTTTAGAGTAATCCTCTGTCCTTATCTGGGTCTCCATGATGTGCTTTGAGGCGTGACTCTGACTTAGACTAGGTAAAAATGAATTAGAGATTGACAGCTTCTCTCTTTATATGTTGATCTTCCAAATAAGACGTTATATGAGTACACATGAATGTGCTTTCTGTAGGAAAAGAGAAATATCGTGTTTATGCAGGAGCTTCAGTATTTGTTTGCTCTTATGATGGGATCGAATCGAAAATTTGTAGACCCTTCTGCAGCCCTGGATCTATTAAAGGGAGCATTCCGATCATCTGAGGAACAGCAGGTACTCTCAAGTTTGGAGTCATACCTTATTCATGTTACTGTGATATTCATGTTACTGTGATGTTGCTTATTCAGCTAACAAGCTGTGAACGTGACTAAGCAGGACTGTAGGTGCCTGTTTTTGCCCTTTATTTTACTTACAAAGCAGGTGGTAAGAGAGCAAGCATGTGTAAGAAAAGAGTGTTATGCAGAGGGCTGATGGTCCAGAAGGGAAGAAGAAATGGTAGTAGAAAGAACAGTAGACTTACACAGAGGCTATTGAAACAGAAAGGAAGAGCTTAGAAAATACCTCAGTGAGCCATGTCAAAGGGTTGCCAAGAAAAGTCAAGTCCTTTGTTCCTTTGTTTTGGGATGACCCAGGTAGAAATCTTACTTTTAAAACTGGCTAGAGCAGTGATGGCGAACCTTTTAGAACTTTCAGTAGTACAAACAGCCTGCTGCGGTATGCATACCCTAGGTTTGCCACCACTGATCGAGGGTATAGTTTGGTGGTAGATTACTTGCCTAGCATGAGTGAGTCCTTGGGTTTGATCCGCAGTACCACATTTTAAAAAAATTTGCATTTCTGTAAAACCAACTAAATCTGAGTCCAGCAGCTTTTCTGAGCACTTTTTCTCTTTTTGACATTAATACTTGCCTTTCCCTACCTCCACCTAAAAATTAAAGTTGTCACAATTGGATCAGCTTCTTCAAGAGTTTCCTTTCTCCATTCAAATCTCACATTGCTCTAGAAGACTACGGTCTGTTCTTTGAACTTTTAAAAAATTAATTGGAAGATTGTGTTTGGTTTTTCAGCCAGACAGTTGTGAGTGAAAGTGGTAAAGTTTCAGTTTCTTCTAGGCAGAACTTAGAAGTACCTAACACACTTTGTGTTTTGTCTCTAGAAGCTAGGTTCCATTATTTTGTATCTGTGATATTTGGCCCTAAAAAAGAAGTGCTTTCATAGTAGTAGAGCTCAGTCATTGGTGGGATTAAGGGCAAACTTTAATTTCCCTGTGTATAGTGTTTCAAATGACTCTTATGCAATTTGTGCCTCTCTTATAGCAAGATGTGAGTGAATTCACACACAAGCTCCTGGATTGGCTAGAGGATGCATTCCAGCTAGCTGTCAATGTTAAGTGAGTGTTGAGGGTTGGTTTATACATCCTTCTAATTCCCAGTGGCTCTGGGAATTACAATATAGGGAAAGGTCCCCCTTCTCAAGTAGAAATTACTGATTCTTATCAAACTTAATGGGGTAACCATGAGTTAGTCTTCACTGTGTTTGGCTTTCCCTCTTTACGGATGTAGATGATCCCCTAAACTTGCAGCTGTTTTGCTGAAAAGACCCTATTAACTTTATATTTGTTCAGTAAGTGGAACTAATCCCTTACTTTAGACTATACCTGCTCTTTGTGATTGATGAAAATGAATTACTTTTGTTTTTAAGTGATGCTTGGGCTTTGTGTACCACATATTTGATCCAAATGAAACAGAAGTGTCTCCCTTTTTTAAAAGCAGCAATCCCAGGAACAAATCCGAAAATCCCATGGTGCAGCTATTCTACGGTACTTTCTTAACTGAAGGGATTCGTGAAGGTAAATTCTGTGCCCCTAATTCTTAGCCTGCAATCATACACTTCTTACTGTGTCCTTTTGGGGAACAGTATAATGAATAGACTTGAGAGTCAGACAGACCTAGGTCTGTGTATTGGTTCTTTTAGTATCTGTGTTATTGTGGACAAACTGTGAGCTGCTGGGTCCCCAGTCTCTCTCATCTGTAAAATGGGTACAATCTTTGTTTCAGAGTTGTTAGATCGTGTAATATTTGCACAACCCAATTCTAGCATTGTTAGATACACAGTGATGTTATTCAGTTTTCTCTATGTAGCTTTTCTGATGTAATATCTAATTTCAAAAGATTTTATTGTGCCAGAATTGCTTGTCTACTCTAAGCTGCATGATGGACACACTTATTTTAACTACAGAGAATTTTTAATATGCACAAATAGAATGATTATTAAAACCCTCATGAAGCCCAGCATTGTAGCACACATCTATAATCTCAGCTACTTAGGAGGCTGAGGCAGGAAGATTGCAAGTTGGAGGCCACCAACCTGGACAATGTAGACCTTGTCTCAGAATAATTTTTTTTAAAGGGCTGGGAAGGTAGCTCAGTGGTAGAGCACTTGTCTAGCATGCACAAAGTCCTAGATTCAATTCCCAGTACTAGGGGTGAGGGCACGAACCGAGCAACCATCACCTCACAGCTAGTAATTTCCATTCTAAGTCCTGTTCTTACTGCAATTTTTTAAAAAAATTTAGTTATAAAATTTATTATTTATTTATTTATTTTTGGTATTGGAGTTTGAACCTAGAACCTTGTGCTTGCTAAGCATGTGCTGTGTCACTGAGCTATACTCCCAGGCTCTAATAATCTTTTTCTTTTCTTTTTTGTTTTGGAGACAGGGTCTTGCTGTGTAGTTCGAGCTGGCCTTGAACTCACTATGTAGTAGAATCTGGCCTCGAACTTGCAGCAGTCCTCCTGCCTCAACCTCAAAAGCGCTGGTATTACAGGCCTGTGCCACCACGTCCAGCCTAATAACCTTTTAAAAACAATGTAGCACTACTACTCCAAAATATGGCATTTGGAAATATCAGAAATCTGGCAGGAATCAAATATCCTGATTTGTTTGATTAAAAAAAATTTGTTTTAATCAAGATTCAAATGTGATTCATTTATGATTGGTTGATATATCTTTTAAGGCTCTTCAGTATCTGTAAGCTCTACCTGTACCTATTTTTCCTTGAAATACATTTTTTGGAGAAACTGGTTGATTTGTAATATTTCCCAGAGTCTGAATTTTGCTGCTTGTGTTCCCGTGAAACATATTTAATGTATTTTAGCATAGTTTTCTCCACTCTTTGTAAGTTGGTGGCGTATCTGGATGTTTGACCCCATTCGGTAAGGCAAGACGAGTGCACTGGGGGCCAGAAAGTCTTTGACTGACCAGGAGGTACATAATGTCTGGCGTCTTTGTTTGCAGAGTCTGCAGTTGTGAATGGTCCATGCCTGGGTCCACTGGCGTGTTAGAGGGTGCCATTCAGGCTTGCGTGCATTTCTGCCCAGGTCTCAGGATATAGCTGAATTTAAGATGTTGTCTGTGGGGAGCCAGAAAGTAGGCTTTCTATAGCTGTAGTGATGCCTTTGAAAATCAATCTCTCTCTTTGCCCAGGAAAGCCCTTTTGTAACAACGAGACCTTTGGCCAGTATCCCCTCCAGGTAAACGGTTATCGCAACTTAGACGAATGTTTGGAAGGGGCCATGGTGGAGGGTGACATTGAGCTTCTTCCTTCTGATCATTCAGTGAAGTATGGACAAGAGGTAAGGTGGATAATTTTACTTGCTATGCCAGTGACAAAGCCAATTAAGTAGAACTTTCAGGCAAACTAACTTCCCGTCATGTTAGGTAACTTAATGCTGAATACAAATTAATTTGTCTTAAGTCTCTTATCAGTTCACACGAGTCATTGAATCTTAGTGCTTTGAAAAATAAATTCTTTACTGAAACTATGAATTTGAGTTAATCATGTGAAGGTTGTATGCTGCTTCTGATGTTTTAAGTATGATCAAGTTTCTCTCTTTCTGTTGAAGCCTACCTGTACCTGAGTAGGGAGAACCCACTGCCTCCATATTTTCGGAGGGTAAAAGTACAGTGATTAACTCCTATGGTATGCCATTTAGAATGTTTTCCCTATTACACTATTTATTGTTCTCAATTGTAAATTCTGCCTTTGCTTTTACAGTTTTTTAAATTTAATTTTTATTTATGTGGGATTTTTGTTATTGTTTTAGTGGGTTGGAAAGGGAGGAAGTTAAAGGGAGAGCAAGGGTAATTAGTATCTCAGAATTCGAGCTGGATAAGAAATAGTGAGTAGTGTTTGTAGCATACTTGTCAACATTACAAAGTTTGGCTTGTTTGTTCTCCTTTCACTATACATTTTGAAGCAAATCGGGGCCTTTGTGGTCCACAGCAATTAATACAAGAGAAAAAAAGAGCTTTCTTGAATTAAAATAGCCTAAAATGAGGCTTGTAGAAAGTTTTGGAACTTGGTGAAAGCTGCTACCTCCCCAGCTTTTCAAGGAAAGAACTAATTTCTGATGGGAGACATAGGATCTGTGCAAACTTACTGCATTTTCTTATGAAAGAGAAGGAAAAGTCACTAGCTACTCAGACCTCAGTATTCAAGGATGGGAACTCTGTAAAAATTAAAAAACAAAACAAAACAAGTCATTATGCATGTTTGTTTAGATTTAGCCCTGAGACAAGCAAACTGCCTGGACTCACCTTGTCTCAACAGGGCATCCAACAGAACTGTTTGTACCTTTGGAAAAGGGTTCGTAGGAACCTCTGGCATATAGATGAATTGAACAGAAATGCCATTATTGTTGTAGCCTTTCCTCACCTAGGATCAGTGACAGTTGAAATCTTTGTAAGTCAGTGTTTTCTTTCCTTGAAACTAGTAGTAGGACTGGAGTCCTTTATGATGCATCTGTTTATTGGAACGCAGAGATTTTTTTCTCAGAAACTTGAATGATGAAATCATGAAGCTATTTCAAGTTTCCTTTTTTAGACATAAAGGAGATTCAAGTTATGGTCAATGGTGTGTATGTAAATAGTGTGTATTATATATATAGTGTTAGTCCTTTTAGATGATTCCTGGAGACAGTTTCTTCTTAGTTATATGCTGTTTAAATCATAATTCCCAATTCTTTAGTTAAGCTATTTTCTTCAGGGTTTGAATCTCTCTTAATACTGATGACTCATTTAACAAATGAGTGGCATAGATACTGGGTCAGTTCACATGTTCAAAAATGATTAGTGCTAAGGATGATGAGTGAATAAAATGCTATTTATTGGCTAGCTAGTAAATTTGGAGTCTTGAAAAATGTTTACTCATATTTTCTAAAAGAGCATGATTTCACTTTATTTTTTTATTGGGATATTTGACTTGAATATAAATTTCATACAGGAACAGGTTTTTTTAATGAGAAACAATAAATTTTTAATGAGGGATGTTTTAAATGTGGCTGTTGGTATTTCCTAAAGTTAATTTCTTTTTCCCCACATTTCTACCCTGGACAAAGCGTTGGTTTACCAAGCTACCTCCAGTGTTGACCTTTGAGCTCTCAAGATTCGAGTTCAATCAGTCCCTTGGGCAGCCAGAAAAAATTCATAATAAGCTTGAATTTCCTCAGATTATTTATATGGACAGGTGAGTTCTGGGTTGATTGTTTTCATGATGTGGTGCAACAGTAGAAATGAGCATGTAGTAAGTATATTGTGCATAGGAATCACTTTGAGGTCTTGATAATATAGAAATTTGGACTCAGTAGACTTTGGTTGGGACCCAAGAGTTTGTTGAGCTGAGCATGGTGGCATACGCCTATAATCCTAGCAGTCAGGAGCCCGAGGCGGGAAAATCTCTGGAGTTCGAGGACAGCCTGGACTCCATAGTGAGTTCAAGGACAGTCTGAACTACATAGCAAGACCCTGTCTCAACAAACAAACAAAAATTTGCATTTCTGTGAAACTCCTAGGGCAGTGAGTGCCCAAACTGCAACCCATAACCCACTTATTTATCGCAAAGTGCCAACACTGCAATTAAACCTGAATGGTCGCTGCTGGGAGAATACTGGGGTGAGTTGGCTTGTGTGCGGACAGAGAGGGCTCTGTCTGCTCATTGCAGCACATGTGCCAAAGATTGCCACCACTGTACCTAGGGTAATGCTGTTGATGTTTCTGATCTCTGACTGCAATTTGAATAGCTGGGGTTTTAGGTGAAAGCCTTGTTTCTTTGGGGGTAAAAAATAGTATGTGGAATAGCTACAGTGTAGTTCTTTCTATTCTGAATACTATCAATATTCTTGGAGTGGGGGCAGTCCTAGAGAGACTCACTTTACAATATTTTAATCTTTTTAGAGTCTCGTTTACTGAGGTATAGTTTACATATTAAAGAAGGCCACCACTTTTAGCTGGATAAACAATGAATTTTGCCAATGTAGAGAAAGTCAAGCAACCAGCATCCCAGCTTCGATAGAGCACCTTTCCATCACCCAGAAGATTCTCTTAGGCCCTCTGTAGTCAATCTCTTTCTCCCATCTCCAGGCTCTGGGATCCACTGAATAACATTCTGACCCCACTGTACTTTTGTCATTCTAGAATGTTGTATTAGTGACATTAATATGTACCCTGTTATGGCTATGTTCATTCCTTAGGATAGTATTTTTGGTATTCACTTATGTTGTCCATATATCAGTAGTTTATTCCACTTTATTGTGGAGTAGTATGCTTTTTTCGTTTTGTTTTGTTTTGATTTTTGGTGGTGGGGATTTAACCCAGGGCCTTGTATGTACTGAGAATTCCCTCTACTGCTATAGCTATACCCCTAGGCCCTGTTGAATATTCTTTTGTATATACATGCCATGATATTTTTCTCATTCTCTAGTTGGTAGATAGTTTAGATACATCCATTTGGGGACCATTATCTATAAAGCTACCATGAACATTCACATACGTTTCTCTAGTGTAAAGTACAGAAAGGTGAGATTGCTGTGTTGCATGAAAAATGTATATTTAAAAAAAAATTTAAAAAATAAAAATTAAAAAAAAAAGAAAAAGAAAAATGGATATTGCCCTTGACAGCATAGTTTTGTACTGTTTTCTAAAGTGGCTGTATAGTTTTGCATTGCCATCAGTAGAATATGAGAGCTCCATTTGCTCCAAATCCTTGTCAGTGCTTTGAATTATAAGTCTTTAATTCTAGCCATTCTAAGTGGGTATGGAGAAATACTGTATTTTTCTTTGGATTTACATTTTCCTGAACACGAATGATGTTGAGCATCGTTTTGTATGCTTAATTGAGAGTTATTTGTATGTTTTCTTGGGCAAAGTGTCAGTTCACATTGTGTCCACTTTCTAACTACTTGTCTTACATTAGGTCTCTGGCCCATTTAGATTTCATACATGGTATGAGATGAAGGGTTTTAGAGCAGAGAGGGAGGCATGTCCAGTTGTAGTAAAGGCATCATAGTTGAAAAAACTGCCCTTTCTCCCTTTGATTTACCTTAACACTTTTGTCAAAAATTAATTGAAAATATATTTGTGTGCCTATTTTTGAAGTCTGTTTTGTCTCTGGTCTAATCTTACGCTTGTACCATATTGCCTTGATTACAGTGGCTTTATTTTATGTCTTAATATCAGGTAGTATCAAAATTGTTTTGTTTGATCCTGGCTCTTTGCATTTCTATATAAATTTTTTCAACTTGTTGGTTTCTACTAAATGACGATTGGGATTTTTATTTGAATTGTGTTCCACCTATAGATCAATTTAGGGAGAAATGACATCTTAATAATATTGAACCCTTCAGTCCATGAACATGATATGGCTGTTTTTTCAAGTCATTGATTTGTCAACAGTTCTTTGCAATATTTGGTGTACAAATATTGCACATGTTTGATTAAATTTATCCTTAAAGAAATCATGCTTTACATCATTGTCCAGCTGGGTGTCATGGCGCACACCTGTAATCCTAGCATTCCGGGAGGTTGAGGCAGGAAGATCGCAAATTCAGTGCCCATACTGAAAAAAAAGTCACTGTCCATTTGTTCTTTATAATACATTGAAATGCAACTGATATTTTCCCTTTAGGATGGCATAGCATCCCTCAGCTTTATTACTCATTCACTTATTCTCTCTGAAGGTTTTCTACATAGTCATGTCATCTACATCTAAAAGGCAGCTTTTCTTCTTCCTTTGCTGTCTCCATACCTTTTATTTCTGTTTCTTTATTGTCCTGGCTGTGCCTTCAGTAAAATATTAAATAAAAGTAGGGGAAGTTGGTCATCCTTGCCTTCTCCCCAATCTTAGAGGAGTCCATCAGTATTGCACTATTCAGTACAATACTATCTGGGTTTTTCATAGATGCTCTTTCCCTAATTAAGGTAGTTTCCTTATATCTCTCCTTTGCTGAAATTCTCTATCATTAACGTTTTTAAATATAAATGTGTTTATGTGATTATCATTTGCTTAGATACATGTACAGGAGCAAGGAGCTTGTTCGAAATAAGAGAGAGAGTATTCGAAAGTTGAAGGAGGAAATACAAGTTCTTCAGCAAAAATTGGAAAGGTGAGTTCGTGGACACTTGTGCTTAGAAATGTAAAAGATAAACAGAATATTAAGATCAGGTAGTTTGTTTATATTTAGAGTTTAATAACAAGGGTACTCTATGAAGTAGCTATGAAAATCTTTTTTCTAATTGTGAGGTAACCTTCAAGACCAGCTAATATGTATAGCTTTTCATTGTTCCGATTGACCTTGCTGTCTTCTTCATAAACATGAGAGAGAAAACTGTGACAGTGCTCCATTTTATATGTCTTGGAAAAGCAGTTTCTAAAGTGTCCAGAAAAAGTAAAAATAATGCTACTCTGCCTAGAATGGTGCTGGTTAAAAGGGCTAAGTTTTCTGACCTATACAAAATCCTTTCTCTCATAGAGGAATCTTTGCCTTTTTTTGTTCCTTTTATATTGTTTCTATGCAATCACCCTGATTTCCTCAGGAGACAGTGTGATTTGTTTATTGTCTAGATGGATCCCACTGACTCAGCATTTATGAAGGAAATCTCATGTACTGTCAGTGGCTTTTTTTCCCCATCGTGTACTTAACAGTTTCCTTTCTACCACCATCCCTCCTCTGCCTACTCTATTGCTAGGTCATTAGTTACCCTTAGGGCCAACACTTCCCATTCCTAGCCCAGGTGGACCCTGCACCTGAAGCTCCACTCTCCCCCTTTCCTCTCACTCAGGAACAACTTTTGCATGTATATTGTGACCTGTCATCCATTGTCTGAGTAGAGACTCAAGATGAAGATTGTCTCCTCAGATACTATACTGGAAGTGATTTACAGGACTGTGAGGACTGCAGTGTTATACTTGAAAGATTTTAGTAAAACTCTGTAAGGCTGGAATTTTAAATTATTTGTACAGATCCAGTAATGTTTTTTAGCTCAGAAGGAAACAGGAACCAAAAAAGCATTCTGGTTTTTCTAGATTTTAAAAGGGTAGGACCATTTTCTTTTGTATAATACTGCTTTTGTTTTAGAATAGACTTGAAAGTTCAGATAATTTTAATTTTTAATTTTTTAAAGGTTGTGCAATATATCTGGTTGTGTATCTATGACACACTTCTGGGAAAATGTACAAACACCTATTAATGGCTCCTATAAGATAGTAAAACTGAGATGGAAGTAGGTGACTTTTATGTATTTGAATTTTCTTACCAATCGCATGCATTACTTTTAAGAATAAAAATGGCGCACACTTGTAATCCCAGCACTCAGAAAGCTGAGGCAGGTGGATTGTGAATTTGAGGTTAACCAGGACTACATAGTAAGTCCAAGACCAGTCTGGATACATAGTGAGATCTTGTCTAGCGGGAAAAAACATTTCACCATTTCTTCTCTAAGGTAACCTTGCTATAATATTGAAAATAAGACTTCTCGTGTACAGTGCAGACAACATTTTAAAAACCTTTAGCTCTGATTCTTCTAACCAAAACAGGTGTTTTATTGTATGAAGTACTTGGCCCTGAAGGTTGCCTAAAGGAATTCAGTTGAACACAAAAATAATTAGCATAGAATTGAAGACAAGTTTCTTAAAGAAAAGTTTTTCTAAGATTTTAGATAAGTGTTATATTAAAATGCAACTAACATGGGAAGAGGTAACAGTTGTAAATGATGGCTTGCAGTCCTATGACAGATATCAATGCGGTATTGCGTACAAAGTCTGAGAAAATTCAAGTAAGCCAATAGTAGCAGAGGGGAAAGCAAGGAAATACATCTAAGAAACAGGACAGTTCTCCATAGTTCTTCTGTCTGAACATAGTTTGAGACGCTCTTCAGTAAAAGCTGCACCTCTGTAGCAGGCAGATTCTACTTCTTTAAATTTGTGGGGATGAAGGGATACATGGCTCCCTTGTTATCTGCCTTCTAATGTGTGGTTGACTTTGAGTTGCATTGTTCTTTATTTTCCACTAGTATTTTTATTTTATGATGTCCTTTTTAATATAAAAACAGGTGATTTTTTTTTCCTTCCAAGTTTTGTACTTGTTTCTTTCTTCCACTGTATTCAGAGAAGAAAAATATGGAGCTGGGCTTGGTGGCACACACCTGTAATCCCAGCACTCAGAAGGCTGAGGCAGGAAGATCACCGCAAATTCAAGGCCAGCCTGGGCTTACACAGTGAGTTCAAGGCCAGCCTGAACTACATAGCAAGGCCTTGTTTTAAAAAAAAAAAACAACAAAAGAAAAAATGTGAAATGACTCTATTCTTATATAAAATGGAATCTCAGAATTATGGGGTTACCTGTATGAACCAGTCAGGTTGATTATTGTACCATTTAAACTGTTTTAGTAAACTCTAAAATTCGTTAAACTAAATCTCTTTAGTGAGTCTAAAGTAAGTGCTAGTATTGGCAGAATATTAGATTTTATTAAGATATTATTCATTATTTTGGTCACATACTTGACAATATTTACTATTTACCCATCCTGCAGAAACCTTCAGTAATTTATGCCTGCTCTACACCATTGAATGAGTAGCCAAATAACAGTGTTTGTACTATAAAAAAAAAAAACAAACTTGTCCAAAAAAAACAAATTAGTATTTGTAGGACCCTGAAGAAGAAAGATCTGCCAGTTCTTTTTGTTTTGTTTTTTTTTGGTACCAGGGATCGAACTCCGGTCCTTGTGCTTGAGTCTGCAAGCAGATGGCGAAACCACTGAGCTAAATCCCCGGCCCTAATTCTCTTTGTTTTATTTGTGGTACTGGGGATTGAACCCAGAGGAACTCTACCAATGAGCTATACCCTCAAGGCCTTCTTATTTTATTTTTGGAGATACAGTGAGACAAGGTCTCACTACATTGTCCAGACCAGCTTTGAACTTGTGATGTTTCTGCCTCTGTCTCCCAGTAGCTGGGATCACAGGCATGCATCACCATGCTACACTCTGACCTTTATCAGCACCTGCTTTCCATTTCCATCCTTCTTTGACTTTGTTTTGAAGTAGTTGGTCTGAAAGACAGCAAAGAAAAAACCCTTGAGTACTACTGCACTACAATTATTTTCAGATTTGAGTTCCAGCAACATTTATAATTTTCTTTAAGAAACAGTTTATTTTTACGACCAAACCCTAAATATGACATGACGCTAAGAGAAAGCATACCTGGCATGGCATGATTATGAGCTATTTAAAGTGTTTCCTGCCAAATATTAGCTTGCTATCAATTTTTACTTTTTTTTGAGACAGGGTCTCACTGTGTATTTCAAGCTGGCCTTGAACTCACTATTTAGCTCAGGCTGGCCTTGAACTTGCAGCAGTCTTCCTGCTTCAGCCTCCCAAGTGCTAAGATTATAGGCATGTATCACCATGCCTAGGCACAAATTTTACTTCCATAGTTTGAGAATTTTTACCCTATAGACTGAGTAACCTATTAAATATTGTATGCTTTTAGAATAAACTTATCCATTGACTTCACACCATAGATCTTTTGTTAGCAAATCTTAAAATGCATAACAGACTACCATTGTCTTTGCTCTTTAGGTATGTGAAATATGGCTCTGGTCCATCTCGTTTCCCACTCCCAGACATGTTGAAATATGTTATTGAATTTGCCAGTACAAAGCCTATCTCAGAAAGCTGTCCATCTCAAAGTGACACACATGTGACATTGCCAATTTCTTCAGTGCACTGCCCAGTTTCTGACCTGACATCCAAGAGAAGGTAATGAAAACCAGATTGATTTTCAGTTTAATTTGAATGATGTATCATCTTTTTTCCTGATTAGCACTTAATTCATGGGGCCATGAGTTCTTTTTTTTGGTATTGGTTATTGAACTCAGGGCTTTCACACTGAGCTGCATCTTCAGCCTTTTTTTTTTTTTCCTGAGACAAGGTCTCACTACTGAGTTCCAGCTCACCTGGAACTCACTGTGTAGCCCAGGCTGGGCTCAAACTTGTGGTGCTTCACCTGCCTTAGCCTCCCGAGTGCTAAGATTATAGGTGTGCAGTACCATGCTTGGCTCAATATTTTATTTTGAGACAGAGTGTCATAAGTTGCTTAACTGCCTGGGCTGGACTCAAACTTGCTATCCTGCCTTTGCTTTACAAAGTGCTGGAATCACAGGTGTGTGTCACCATGTCCGGCTGAGCTCTTTGTCTGAAGGGAAGGATTCTGCCAACTTACTCGGGTCACAGTGTTTGTAATTCCCTCTAGCATTGCTGGGGATTGTGCAGAGGCTTTTCCCCATTCAAATAGTGTTTGTACTCTGTCTGCTTGCTTTGAGCCAGCTGCACTAACACTTTTCTCAGAGGAAAGTCAAGCCCTGCTCTTCCTAGACCTCTTCTTTGCCCCCTTGCCCTGATGTGTGTACAGCTAAGTAAACATTAAGGGAAGACTTATTCTTGAGTACAGAATTAAAACATGAGAAATTGAAGAGGGTACGTAGAGGGGCTTGTCTAGTAAAGAAATTGGAAGCCAGGTCACCTTGGCTTCTGATTCTATTCCAGCTGAGCCAGGTGTGACAGTCACGTAGACTAGAGGAGCCAGGAGGGTCAGCTCAGGTCACAGTTAGGGAGTGTGTGTGTGTGTGTGTGTGTGTGTGTGTGTGTGTACTGACCAGTAAACTCTAGTACTCATGAAAAACAAGAGTTTTATGTTTAAAGAAAAGCCAACTAACTTTTCTTTCTAAATGGAGCGTTAGGGGAATGAGAGTTTCTCTTAAGTCACAGAGGAAGTTTACATTCTCTAGTTTTGGGGGGAAACAGACACCTAAATAAAATAGGAAACTTATTTTGTATCCCTGCATGTTTGTCTACGTGCATTTTTACTCTGACAAACATTTACTTTATGTTCTTTTTCTTTATGTTCTTCATGCTCTTTTTCTTTTATGTTCTTTACTTTGTGTTCTTTTTAGTTTACAGCATTGATGTAAATAAGTTAATATTTACATCTTATAGATGGGATTTTGTAGAAAGATTAGGTTAGGATTTTGAAGATGTACATTTTGTAGAAAGTGTAAGTTACTGAGACTGGCCCTGTGTCCTTAGGCATTTAGCTCGGGAGTGAGAGAGCTGGAATTGCCTGACGTGAAGCCTGCTCTCCGACTCTCCCAAGGGGCGCTGCTGTCATTCTTGTGGATTGGATGTTAGCTGATACTTCCTTTTTCTTGCTTCTGTGTATTTCATTCCTGGATGGAGTCTCATTTAGACAGTGATGTCCTGATCGTTGTAGTCAATTCTTTCATTCTTCCAATCCCAGCCTTTTCTGTTTCTCCTGGTCCTTCACAAGAAGACGTAATTAGCAATGAAAGGATGTGAACCAAAGACTTGGGCAGATCTGGGCTTTGCTCTCTATCACCCTCTGCCTGAGTAAATTTCAGTAACTTGCTTAATTTTTTAAACATTAGGCTTATAATTGATAAAATAAGGATAGTAATACTATAGTATAAGATATATGTGAGATAATTCATCTAAGAAACTTTGGCTTAATTACTTTACAGAGGTAATACTAAATAGTAGCTGTACTTTTTTCATGTATCAGCTTATTTTCCATAACGTGTTAATTTAGGCAAGCATATATTTTGGAAATATTCTATGAGCATGTTTTTTTGTCTTCCTGTAGTACAGGTCCAGAAAGCTCTTCTGAGGATGTTGACTGTACCTTTTCCCCTTGTGAAGACCATCTACACAAGTCTGAGGTGATGAACAGGCCACTGACCTCTCCCCGGTCTCCCCTGGGAATGCCTGCACACCCAGCTCCTCGGACAGTCACGCCTGAGGAGATGAGCTTTGTTAAGACCTGTCTTCAGAGGTGGAGAAGTGAAATTGAACAAGATATACAAGGTTGGTGCTAGGCATCTTGGGTACACATTCCACATTGCCATACATGAATTTTAGCCTGGTAATTGTGACTTTTTTGTTCCTTTCATGCACTGTATGATGGTTCATACCCATACAGCTATGGAAAGATTCCTTCTAGTTTCCCTCTCAAAAATTCTTTGGAAATTTGTAGAACCTTAGACACTCATGATCACCTTTACTGAGATTAATTGGTCTTCCTTCCTTTATCTTCCCTTTCTCCTCCCTTTCCCTTCCCTTCCATTACTTTCCTGACTTGTTTCCTTTCCCTTCTCCTTTCTCCCTCCCCCTTTCCCCTTCCCCCTATTCCTCCTTCTTCCCCCTCATCTGGCCCCCTACACACACACACTTTTGTTGCTTCAGCACTTCCTTTTTGTTTTTTTTGAGACAGGGTCTCGCTGTATATTCTAGCCTGACCTTGAACTCTCTGTGTAGTCCAGGCTGGCTGCATACTCAGGAGCAATCCTCCTGCCTCAGCCTTTCAAGTGCTGGGATTACAGGCATACATCACCAGGCTTGACTTACTGCTTCTATTCTTTTCTTTCTCTTTTCTTTTCTGTTCTCTCCTCTCCCCTCCCCTCCCCTCCCTTCCCCTCCTCTCCCCTCTTTTCCTTCTGTATTTGTTTTCTTTCTGTCTGTATAGTGTCCTTGAGCTCACTATGCAGCCCAGGCTGGCCTCAAGCTCATGATGATCCTCCTACCTCCGCCTTCTGAGTGTGTGTGCACTATCATGTCCAGCCTGTTGTCCCATTTCAGATCCTATTGCTGGGACATATTACTGTATACCTAAGCAATGCATTAAAATTTTTCTTAAATGGAAGCAGTTGCTTCTTTCAGAAATTTTGGTACTACCCAGGTATGGTGGCACATACCTATAATCCCAGCACTCAGGAGGCTGAGGGAGGAGGATCATCATGAATTTGAGGGCAGCCTGAGCTACATAGTAAATTCATAACCAGCCTGAACTGCGTAGCAAGACCTTGTCTCAAAAGACCAAAAGGAAATTTTGATGCTGATTATAAAAAATGGTTTAAAAAAGCTTAATGTAATGTATTAAGTAAGAGTCTTCATAGCTGAAGGCACTAGTAAGTTTAAAACTATACTGTTTTGTGGTCCATAGTGGGAAGTTGGAATCATTAGAACTGTGTATAGATAAACAATACTCTTTGCTTAGTGGAGTATCCTGTGTGACATGGAATGAGATCATTTTAATGAAGTGTTCTCTTTTGACAGACTTAAAGGATTGTATTGCAAGCACCACTGAGACTATTGAGCAGATGTACTGTGATCCTCTCCTTCGTAAGGTAGAATAAAAATTGATGGGGAGATAGTCAAGACATGCTAATGGCAGACACAACAAGAAAATATAATAGTTTTCTTTGTAACCAAGTGAGAATCTCCTTGAGATATAAGAATAACCATAAGATTTCTAAATAAACTTAAGAAGGACTTTATTGTTCTTTTATTTTGGGTAAAAAATAGCAACATATGTTCACCTGCAGTAGGCTCTAAAACATCCTTGTTTTGATTTTGCTGTGTGGTATTTCTTCATATAGTAGAAAGGTTTGCTGTCAAATATTAATAAACATTTCTCACAAAATGGGAATGTTAAGTAGTGCCATGGGGAAGGCTGACTCAGGAACTGGTTATCCACCCTTTCCAAAGTACCATGGTGTAGTATCGTGCTTTCAAGTTTTATTTCTCTAATAACTTAATCCGTCAAAACAGGAGCTAGGCAATAGGAATTCTTCTTGACCACACAAATTTTCGTTCAGAAAGCATTGGGGCATGGCCTTCAGAGGCCTCTGTGTTATAGGCCACAGGCACAGTGACTGCCGGAGCAGAGCTGTGCTTTGGCAGTAGCAGTAGGCACTGCTTTGTTGCAGGGCAGTGTTGGACCATTTGTATCTTAAGGTTTCCCCATTGTCTTTTCTGAGTTACTTCAAAAATCTTTACCACCAGTGGAAACATGTCAAGGTACTGATTGAGTATAAGTTTAATTTGATTCTATAACTGTTAGCTTTTCTTTTTTTCACCAGTGATTATTTAGCATTTTAAGCATTGCTCTATTTTGTCCATATTGAGAAAAAAATACTTCCTTTTTAATTGTTGAAACAATGAAGTATATAAAGGGTCTTCACCCCAGATAGGTGATGGTCATTCACAAGAAGAATTATAAGGAGCATGTGACTGATTAATAATGAAGCATGGTAAATTAAATTTTGGCACCAAATAAAATAGGGATAAAATAAGATAGCTGCTGAGCTTGTTTATAGGTCACAAATATGGTGAACATTTTCAAGGCTATTATGTTTTTAGACTTAACTGTTTGAGTTGGAAAGATAAATAAGTGTATGTTGTCTTTGTTTTAGATCTGTAATCATAGGAGTTCAAAGATCCTTCAGAAATGTCATCTAGTTAGTTTTTAGCTGTCATCTAGTTAGCTGAAAAATAATCAGTAAATTCCAAGGCTAAGTTTTTGTTAGTTTACCTTGAATTAACAAGATGTTTCATGTGAACCCCGTATCAAACACCACATACTATATACATAGCCATTTTCCCGCTTTGTAATAACTGCAAACAGTGTTGAATTTTAATGACCAAAACTTTATCAGATTAGTTTGCTTAATCTGAGTGGTTTCCTTTCCATTTGCAGGTGCCTTATCATCTACATGCAGTTCTTGTTCATGAAGGACAAGCAAATGCTGGGCACTACTGGGCCTATATCTATAATCAACCCCGGCAGATCTGGCTCAAGTACAATGATATCTCTGTTACTGAATCTTCCTGGGAAGAACTTGAGAGAGATTCATACGGGGGCCTGAGAAATGTTAGTGCCTACTGTCTGATGTATATTAATGACAAGCTGCCCCACTTTAATGCAGGTAAAAATATCCTAATAGACCCGGAGATTGGGGAAAATGTATATTGTACTGGGAGGGTGACAGTCTTATACTTCTTTTGAAAACATTTAAAGTATAATTTATTATTAGGTAATAATGCATTTTTAGAAATATGAACAGTATAAAAGGGAATAAAACGGAAAAATGAGTTTTCCTATTTCTAAATACATTTTGGGGAATTTTGTTGTTTTGTTTTGTTTTATTTTTTGAGAGAGAGTCTGGCTTTGTAATTCAGGCTGGCCTTGAACTTACTTGGTAGCCCAGGCTGGCCTCGAGCTCATGGCAATCTTCCTGCCTCAGCCTCTCAAGTGCTGGGATTATAGGTATGTGCCACCATGCCTGCCCTTCTCATTCTTTTTAAAAACTATGTAATAATTCTATCACATGGACTGTAACTTATTTGACCAGTTCCCATTGATAGAGTTTTAAATTGTCTCTACATTTTATTTTTTTTCCTCTTTTTTTAGTGACATCTTTGTACACACTTTGTTTTTTTTTTTTTGAGACAGGGTCCTGCTGTATAGTTTAGGCTGGCCTGGGACTCACTATGTAGCCCAGGCTGGCCTTGAACTTGCAGCAGTCCTTCTGCCTCAGCCTCCTGAGTGCTGGGATTAGAGGCATGCACCACCATGCTCAGCTGTACACACATTTTTGCACCCTGTGGAGAAGAGCTAAATTTTCTTTTTATTTTTTTCTTCAGTACTGGGGATCAAACTCAGGACTTGGTGCTTGCAAGGCAGGCCTGGTGCCACTGAGCTAAATCCCCAGCTCGGAGAAGAGCTAAATTTTAAAAGTATATTAGTCTTAACAGTTTCATACTTCTAATAATACCAAGAGCAGTGATGATTATAATATATGTTGGTACCATATTCCTTAATGCATGCTTTGAAACTATTTCTCTAATAATTGATAATTCTAAAAGAAAGATATGATAGAAATTCATATTATTCTCATTTTCTAGCTGGTAACACGCTTTAAGAGGGTCCATGGTTGTCTAGAGTCATACAGCTAGTAAAAAAATACAAGGCCTAAGATTCAAATTAACTTCTGACTCCTGATTCTGTGCTGCTTAAATTTACATTATTCTTTCTCTCTGTTCACTTCTGTGAAAAGTCTTATGACCAGCATTTTACATTTAAGATAAGTAGGGCTCAAACTTATCATATTGCATAACAAAACATGTAAGGCATTTGTCTAGGCAGCACATTATCTTTCTGACTTGCTGGTGCAGTTGGAGAATAGGGGATGGAAAGAATGATCATTTAATAATAACTGATATTCAAAATTGTGTATTTGTGTGAGGCATGTTGGCACACACCTGTAATCTCAGCACTCTGAGAGACTAAAGCAGAAGAGTCACAAGTTCAGTCCCAGCCTGGGCAATTTAACGAGACCCTGCCTCAAAAAAGGGCTGGAAGTGTAGCCTATATATTAATGTACAGATGACTTGTGATAGTACATTGGAATCTTGCTGTTGCCCACATTCATTTTTATATTATAGAAACAACAAGTAAAGCTGTCACTTGGTTAGTTTCAAGTTATGGCATCTAGTAAATAAGTGAACGTATTATTCTGTTGTAAGTTCTTTTTTTGTCATAGAATTAGAAGTGAAATTTAAAATGTCCTTGATACACTTGCCATTTTTATCATAACTTTTCATAAGCAGGTATAATGGACTATTTAACCACTGTTTTATATTGCTTTCTGATAGCACTTGATTGTGTGAAACTTGAGGGAGTATACATGCTTGAAATTCATATCTGACCATATTGAGATAGAGCTCAATGTTGTCAATAGATACAGTAGTTAAATTGATAAAACTATTATCATTGGGTCTGATGATTTTCTAAATTACCAAGAAATGTTTCATATATGCAGTGATTGGCCATGCTTCTAGACCCTTATTCTCTTATCATTCATTTATTTGACAGATAAGTAAGTGCCTACTTAACCAGTATGCCAGGCACTGTTACTGATGTGCCCTGCAGATTTACTGGCCTTTTAGTGCCATTCTTTCTTCTTTTTTTTTTTCTTTTTTTGGTACTGGGGATTGAATTTAGGACCTTGCGCTTGTGAGGCAGGCAGAGGCACCACTGAGCTAAATTCCAGGCCCTAATGCCATTATTTCTGATATGTATGTGGTGGTTGTTGTTGTTGTTGTTTAGGGCAAGAAAAAAGTTAAAATATTCTGCATTCTTTCTGGCCCCTAGAGATCTTTTTCTGGGTTGAACTCCGTCTTGTTTTTCCTCAGAGACAGCCTCAAATGAGTCTGATCAAATGATAGGCGAACTGGAAGCCCTGTCTGTTGAACTCAGACATTACATTCAGGAAGACAACTGGCGGTTTGAACAGGAAGTAGAGGAGTGGGAAGAAGAGCAGTCTTGCAAAATCCCTCAAATGGAATCCTCTTCAAGCTCAGCATCACAGGAATTCTCTTCGACGCAAGGTATCTAAAACGGGCATTATGCCAGTGACCTAGTAACATTTTTGCTGTACTCCTCAGCCAGCCCTGTACTCCTCAGTAAACTGAGGTGATACCATAAGTGCTATCATAAGCTTTCACCATTTGTTTCATTTATAGTTGGTTTTTGCACAACCTAATAGAATAAGAGTATGATTTCTGATAAGTGATACCAGAAATACTACTTGTACTATACTAGGATTAAATATTTCCAAAGGAGCTCTTCCTAACAGATGTTTGTTTTTAGGAAGCTTCCTTGGCACAAAGCAGTACAAGAAATTTGGGAGCACACTAAATTTTCCAGAATCTTCAGTGGGGTTTTGCTGAAGTAGCCATTTCATGGAGTCACTAGTTTCTAAGGGAAATTTGCATAGGCTTTTTAGAAAGGTGTGTTAGAATTGTTATGTATTAAATTGTGTGTCTGTCTCGCTTGTTATCAATGTGTCCTGGACGTTATTTATCATCAGATGCTAATGCCTTCTTGTGATTCTTTGTCAGAGCCTGCAGTAGCCTCTTCTCATGGGGTTCGCTGTTTGTCATCTGAGCATGCTGTGATTGTGAAGGAACAGACTGCCCAGGCTATTGCAAATACTGCCCATGCCTATGAGAAGAGTGGTGTAGAAGCAGCATTGAGTGAGGTGAGCTGACTAGGAGGCCTACTTGCAAGAGGGTCTGGCTTTCAGCAGTAGTTGACAGATTTCTCACATTTCTGTTATTCTGTGTCTGCTGCATTTAACCAACCCCTTTTTATTTCTCCTCTTTTTTTTCATACCTTTTCTCCCCATTCTGCTGCCACAGCTTAAGGAAGCTGAACCCAAGAAGCCCAGGCCCCAGGAAACAAACCGTGCAGAGCAGTCAGAACAGCCCCCAAAGCCTAATGACACAGAGTCTGCTGCCCAGCCTAATTCTGAGGTCTCTGAAGTCGAGATTCCCAGTGTGGGAAGGATTCTGGTTAGATCTGATGCAGATGGATATGATGAGGAGGTACAGAGATGAGTGCAGTCAGTCTTACATTTCTGCTCATGTGACTGAATGTATTTTTTAAAGGTGTCTGTCAGTAGCTAATAAGTTAGCATTTTTTAAAAACATAATTTTGTTCTGTGTGCTGCTCTCATGTGTATATATACACACATGCATTCAGGCTTATATGTAGGGAGCCTCAGAAAGGTAGAATTTAGTTCCTTTTTGGACAAAAAGATTGCCTTCAAGGGTATCTTTGTTTTTGGTATTAGTCCATTGTTTTCCCACCAAATAGGAATTTTTCAGTTGTCCAGTGAGCAAAATAAATGTGGATTAAAGTTTTTTCTTTTAATCCTAAAGCTTTAGCAAGAAGCTGTAGAATGCTGTTATTCATTATCTCCTTTTCATTTGTACTGCACATGAACAATTATAAATCCTTTCTTTCAGACTCTTATTCTTTTCTGTGAAGTATTAATTTTAATCTTTGAAAGATTTTAAAAGAATCATTTGTATAGCTCCCAGTTTTCAGACTGTTCTAAGTATACTGTTCATCCTAGTAAAACTCTAAAATACTTGAGTATATTTAAGTCATAGACCAAAAGTTATAGAACTAAATTATAATTCTGACCTCAGACACTTCCTTTCTGAGAGCTGTAATTTAATTTTTCAGCAGTGCCAGATTGGAGATATTTTTGCCATACATTCTTCTTTATCTTGCTAAATGAGAGAGAACGTATAGTATAGGGATAGCTGGTCTTGGGCAGGGTATTGGCATTGTGTAGAGGGACAGAGGCTGTGCATGCACGTAGGAGTAGGGGTGTGAAATTTGACTTGCAATCGTTGGTGGCCAAGGGGCACATTGCTCCGCTTCCCTTCCACGTTCTTGCTCTCATACAGTCTTCTTTTGAACCTTTCTTCTCTTTTTTCTCTCTGTGTTTTATGCCCTCTTGTGGTAGGTGATGCTGAGCCCTGCCATGCAAGGGGTCATCCTGGCCATAGCTAAAGCCCGTCAGACCTTTGACCGAGATGGGTCTGAAGCAGGGCTTATTAAGGTATCTCTGCTTTTAAAAATTTTAATCCTTACACAGCCCAAATGTCATATTGGGGCAATAATTCTATTATATATATAATAATTCATATATATGTATAGACTGGGGATGGAGGGGTATCAAAATGTCCTTCATTGAAGTGACACATAAAATCTGCTTTCCTGTCCAGCTAATGAACAAGCTGTCCCACAGTATTCTGGGCTCCTCCTCAGCCTTGGTTAGCAGTACCATCCTGTGTTATACCTAGCCTACAGGGGCTTTTGTTGTTCTTAAGAGACATCAATTAATTAAGCTGTTAATAAGATTGCACGTTTATAATTTTGGAGGCCTAAATACAAGAAAAGAGGTTTTGCTTTTTTAAGGTATTTGAATAAAACTTAAGATACTTGAATCCATTTACATGGATTTTTAAAAATTCTTGTTATTGGCTGCAAGGATATGCGTGTAACAATTAAAATGAAATTTTTTCTAAGTACTGAGGATTGAAAGTGCCTTTGCCTTGAGGTACATCCCCAGCCATTTTTAAATTTTGAGACAGAGTCTTGCTAAATTGCTAGATTACCCAGCCTGGGCTCGAACTTCCAGTCTTCCTGCCTCAGCCTTCCAGAGTGCTGGGATTACAGATTATATGGCTCCATGCCTGGCCAAAAAACTACTTGTTTTTTCATGAACCTCATGAGAAAATTGTTTTGGATATAGTGTGGTTTTAGTGCTAGAATTGTGGAGGAGTTTGATTCTTTAGGACATACGAACAACTCAGATTCCATAATTGCTTTTGTAGTTCCTCAAGAATCCTTTGGAATTGTAGAGTTAGGAGACTTTCTTCCCTTAGGTATTGATTTCCCTGTGCACAAGTTCATAGTGCATCCTTTACTAACTATCAGGTCTGTCATAGGCATTCCATGAAGAATACTCCAGACTCTATCAGCTTGCTGAGGAGACACCCACCTCTCACAGTGACCCTCGACTTCAGCATGTTCTTGTCTACTTTTTCCAAAATGAAGCACCCAAACGAGTAATAGAGCGGACCCTTCTGGAGCAGTTTGCAGATAAAAATCTGAGCTACGATGAAAGGTGAGAAGGGAATGCTCAGGTGGCCCACCCTCCCCCCGGGCCTGGATGATTCTTCTGGTAGGGAAGATTTGCCCTGCACCCTTTCATTGTCTTCTGAACTTTGTTTTACTCAGATCAATCAGCATTATGAAGGTGGCTCAGGCTAAACTGAAGGAAATTGGTCCAGATGACATGAATATGGAGGAGTACAAGGTGAGGCCTCCCCTACTCTTGGTACGGGGGATTGAATGCAGGGACTTTGCACTGAGCTATGTTATCAGAACTTTTTTCTTTCTTGAGACAAGTTACTTAGTTGCCCAGACATGGCTCAAATTTGTGCTACTCCTACCTCAGCCTCCTGAGTGCTGGAATTACAAGTATACACCAGTATTCTTGGCTTTTAAAAGTTTATTTATTTATTTTTTTGGTTTGTCCATTTTTAAAATCTACAAAGCAAAAACATTAATTCTGGAGGTTAATGATTCTCGAGGCAAAATTAGAATTCATGTTACCACTGACTTGGAAAGTCTGGGAAAGATTGGATAAATGAATTTTCTTATCCTCAGAATAGCAGGTCTCCCTGTATCTATCTTTTTGTTAGAGTGAATCAGTACAGTACTTCATGTTCCATAAGTACCTACTTGAGCCTTGTTCTAGGCAGTAAAATTCTTTTTTTTTCTTTTTGGTACCAGGGATCGAACTCGGGTCCTTGCGCTTGCGCAGCAGGTGGCAGAACCACTGAGCTAAATCCCCAGCCCTAGGCAGTAAAATTCTTGAAGTTCATGTTTTTGGTTTCCAAAAATGGTATGTTTTTTAATATGTATTAAAATACAGCTACAGATTTTTTTTAAAAAGCTATTGTGTTGTAAAACAAAACATTCTACCACTCAGGTGTGCTTACCACACTTACTGAGCTTGAGGTTGCTCTGTGGACTCATAGGTTTTTCCTCTCATCTTCCTCTGGATGAACTTGTCAGTACTGATAGGTCATTCAGTCTAGTTCTAGAATGATTTTTTGTTTAATGATCCTGGGGATTGAACCTAGAGCCTCAGTAAAGTTAATCAAGCATTGTATCACAGAGCTACACCCCTCACCTTTAAAATTTTATTTTGAGATAGCGTCTTACCAAATTGCCCAGGCTGGCCTCAAACTTGGGTTACTTCTGCCTCAGCCTCCCGAGTACCTTGGATTACAGATGTGTGCTGCCAATCAACTAAGGGCTGAATGACTTTGATATGGATGTTGAAACAATAAATTCTAAAGCTTATGTGAAATATTTCTCCTCAGTGGAAGGTAGAGAACTTTGAAAATAAGGTCAATGGTAGACTTTTATTCTAAGTGTTGAATAGGTTTTTGTGTAAAAGTTTGTATATTTTTATTTTTTATTTTATCTTTTTATACATGGCTAGATGAGCTTAATAAATACTTACACTTAATTTAAAACCTTCGGTGGTGGAAGGTACACCCCTAGTTGATTGAGATAAAATCATTAATGATAATCCTTCTTTTTCAGAAGTGGCATGAAGATTATAGTTTGTTTCGAAAGGTGTCCGTGTATCTCCTAACAGGCCTGGAACTCTATCAAAAAGGAAAGTATGTTGGCCTTTTATTTCACTTAGACTGTTGGTCAGGACAGGTACTGATGCCCACCCAGGGACACTGGAGTCACAGCCATACAGCCCTCCCTTGTCACGTACACTAGTTTGCCTCTGTTATTCCCAGCGTTTCACTTCAGTTTTGCTCTGAACATTACATGTTGTTTTTATCCTTCAACATAATGAATGATATGTTTAATAGTGAAGAGATACAGTGCACAGATACTTTTGTGAGAAATGAAGATGAACGTGGGAAATGAATTTTCCAGTTGGCATGGACGCCAATGAGCATCTAGTCTCTTTTTTTAGTTTGAGAGATGGGAAAAACTGAGGGCCAAAGAAGTTTGCTGATTTGCTTTGAGTTTCTTGGCAGTTTGAGACGGGCTATTGGCCCTCCGACTTCTCCCAGTACACCATGCTGACTCCATTTTTAAGGCTCTTCTATAATTGCAGCCAAGTAGATTTTTATATTAGGGAACAATGGAGTCTAAACTCCAGATTTTGTCAATAGAGAAGTCAGCTGCATTTTATTTCCCATTTTCTAAGGTATCAAGAAGCATTGTCCTACCTGGTATATGCCTACCAGAGCAACGCCGCTCTCCTAATGAAGGGGCCCCGCCGGGGGGTGAAGGAATCAGTGATTGCTTTATACCGAAGAAAATGCCTTCTGGTTTGTACTATTTGTAAAGCCTGGAGATTTTGATTTGTTTATATGTATGTATGTTAAGTGTATTTCTGCTCCTTGAAACCATGAGATACAATTTAAAATAATTATCCCTAACAGATTTTAGATTTTTTTCCCCAAACTTTCACGAGTAGTTTTACATTGCACTGGGTTTTTTTCACATTACCTTAATTGAATATGGGACTGGGGATGTGGCTCAGTGGTGCAGCGCCTGCCTGGCAAGTGCAAGGCCCTGAGTTTGATTCCTGGTACCAAAAAAAAAAGTACTTAATTGAATATCATTTTTATTTAACCCAGCAGAGTTGAGAGTCACCCATCCCACTCTCTGTGCTATTCCTGTTTGCCTGCACAGTAGCTTTGATCACAATATTTCTTACTGGATTGTGAGTTCATTGAGCACAGATCCTCTTAGTTAGTGGTTTCCTGAGCCTGGCACATAGTAAACATATAATAAACATATAATAAATGGCTGTTGAAGGAATGTGATATTTTTCCAGTGTTCCCTACTAAGCTAGTAGATGCAAGTTTTAAGGGTTTCCCAGAGACTCCAGTTTTTAAAAAGGTAGTGATCCTACTCTTCTACTGACTCGTTGTCACACAGTAGTGAAGACTAAGCCTAACCTGGCCTGTTTTGCATTTAATAGGCAGGTGGAAAAGCAAACCTAAATCCACTGCCTGCCCAGCGTTTATACCCTGCTTATCCTTTAGAGAACTATAGATATGACTTCTTCAGGCTGTGTGCTTGTATTTATTTCCCCTGTCACCCTGCAGATTCACCCATCCCAGAAGTCAGGCTATCGATTCTACCACTGCCTTGGTCTTGTTAACACAGGACATTAAGTCATGACATATGTTATCTCAATAGTCTCATTTCCTGATTTATACTTTGATTTTTTGTATCAATTAAAAATGTGGCAGGACTAACTTTGAAGCTGAAAAGGCATTATAGATTTGTTGGAACTACATTTTATTAAAGTCATGCTTTTATATTTTAAATCACCAAATGCAGATTGACGTTTTAAAATCCTGCTCAGCTTCCACAGTAATGCAGTAATAGAGACTTAAGTGTTTCCATTACTGGATTTCAACCCCCCATTGTGTTTCAGAATCATGTAGTGAGTACTTTTGCAGAAAGTAATTACATCCAAACACCTCCCCAGAGAATTAAACCAGATTTTCTAGAGAAGAATGTGGGTATCATTGTGTCTAATGCAGAATTTTTTTTTGTCCCTGGTACTGGGGATACCCAGGAGGGCCTTTGCACTGAGGAATATCACCAGCCCTTATTTTATGTTTTAAAAATTTGAGACAGACTGCCTTAGCCTCCCAGAGTACTATGATTACAGATGTGTGCTACTGCACTTAGCTTAGTGCAGGAGATTCTGATGCTCAGTGGAAAGTGAGAACCTTTCAGTGTTTTTTTGCTGGAAGCAGATGTTAAACATGGTCTTGACTTGTAAGTTTAGGCCAGTGGGTACAGACTTACTTGCATTAAAATAATTTTACAAGCTTTTATAAATCCTGATCCCCAGGTCATCAGTACACTAATTATATCTGCATATTTGGGATGGAAACCAGGCATTGGTGGTTTCTCAAGACCTCCTGGTAACTCCAGTATGCAGTAGCATAAGGGATCCATATGTTTAGATTCTTATTAAATAGATATTTATCTTTCAGACAGTTTCTCCCCCCATTCTGCCTTTTATCTGTAGGAGCTAAATGCCAGAGCAGCTTCACTCTTTGAAACAAATGATGACCACTCTGTAACGGAGGGCATTAATGTGATGAATGAATTGATCATTCCATGCATTCACCTTATCATTAATAATGACATCTCCAAGGATGACCTGGATGCCATTGAAGTCATGAGAAACCATTGGTGCTCTTACCTTGGGCAGGATATTGCAGGTACGTTGCTAGCATCTCTAGTAATTGCTAAGGTTTTATGAGTCTTAGAGATTACAGTGGTCTTTCTTTTTAGCACTAGTTGTCAAAGCATTTTAGGGCATTGGAAGTCCCTAGAAGATAAGTGAATTAAATGGGTCTGTGGAAACAAGGGGTGAGAGCCTTGACTCTGTCTTAACTCCCGTTTACTTCTTCTGAGGCTAGCAAGCGCTTCCATGGATAGCCAGAAACCTCTGTTTGAAAATAATCAGCTCTCTCCAGGAATACCAGACTTCAACTATTCTCTCATCTGCCAAAATCTGTTTATGCAAAGTATGATTACCCAATGGCCTTAACTAAATTTGCCTGTGGCTTGAAGTTGTAAGATATACTATTAAATATGGCAACTTCAAGATTAATAAATTAGTATGTAAAGTATACTTGCTTCCAAAGCATCATGAGGTAGGAGCCCAAAGCTGTTTTCTATGTGAGTTCAGATTTGGAAGGTTGGCTTATATTCTGTTATAAATCTTCTTTTTATTTTCTCACTCATGTAAAGATATTTCAGTGACTTGTTCAAGTGTTCATGTTTATAGTATTTATTGATAAATTATATATAAGTAGTTTCTACATCTTTCCCTTTAATATTTTCAGTTATTTAGACTATGGGTGATCTATAGCTTTGTTTAATCCCATATGTATACATTGGTGTATTTTAAGCATTTGAAAGAGTACAGCATTATTATATGTATGGTACAGAGTATCATATCTGCTTTCTCAAGTATTAAAATAAAGGATCAATGATCAGAAGACATGTCCATGAAAAAGTGAATATGTAGTGTTACTCTGCCAGCACCAGATAGCTTAAAGCAGTGACTTAAAGCTTTGCTGTATTTGGCATATAGCTATTTGTTGCTGGTTGGCATAAATGCATCATTTGTAGTTAGCTGATCAGCATAATGTTTTGTTTGACCTTTGAGGTTGAGTAATGAGCCATTGAAGTCTCCTGATACAGTTTCAGGCTTACTAGTTTTACATAGAGATCAATTTAACTGTATATGTAACCATTCATTTTGCCTCTACAGAAAATCTGCAGCTGTGCTTAGGGGAGTTTCTACCCAGGCTTCTGGATCCTTCTGCAGAAATCATTGTCTTGAAGGAACCGCCAACTATTCGACCTAATTCTCCCTATGACCTTTGTAGCCGATTTGCAGCTGTCATGGAGTCAATTCAAGGTGTTTCAACTGTGACAGTGAAATAAGCACCTCATGTTCAAGGCCCACGGCATTCTCTGGTTGCCTACTTGTTGCACAGCAGTCTGTTGTCACAGTGTTCACTGGGGGAAAGGGATTCAGTGGAAAAGTAAAATTCACATCCACACCCCACCCATGTTGCATGTTTAAAGAAGGATTAAAGATGAAGTTGCACTTTTTAGGTACAGAGTTATAAAAGCTATTTCACTAGGAAAGGCAGGAACCCATATATTAAGGCATTATATTATGCCTGAAGAGCCGAAATGCCTTGAAACCACAATGCTTGGGCTTTTCCAAGCCTCTCAGCACTTTTTGAATTATTCTTCAGGCATAAATATTTTTGACAGCAGAATAGAAGAGTGATTCATCAGAACCTGAACCAGATGAACAGCTACTAGTTATTTTATCAAGTACAGATGACATTTTAAAATTCTGAACTATAAGAAGTTAGTAATATAAACCCTGCCTTGCTCTTGACAAGAGGAGACAAAAATGGGTTGCTGATGAGCCTACCCCCTTTCACACGTGGGTAGAACATAAGGTTGCATGGCAGGAGATGCTGAAAAGTCAGAAAGCTGCACCTCCTTTCTTCTCTTTTATATTTTTAAATAAGCCAAAAGACCTCATTCGCAGTCCTGAATAAAAGGAAAGCAATTAAGGACGTTGGAAAGAATAGCATTATGCAGCTTGACTAAAGATGGGATTTTAATAGTTATTAACTATTTAGGCAAAATTCTCTATTTGAAAATTGTCAGAAATAGATGTCTGAGGCTATTCCTTGCCCAGTAGAACATTTTGATTCTTTTTTTGCTTTTAAAAAATAAGGAATATGGATTTGTAAAAATATATATATATGTATATTTAGAGAGAAAACCATTTTAAAAATACTCCTAACTGGGAATTATGTTTTAACCAAAATTTAAAGATTAATAGAGGAAACATGGGAGGGGAAAACACCTGATACAACTATGCAGATTTTATAATGTGCAATAAAAGTATTTGTTTTACCGTTGGTGTACAGTGTGGCCCTCATTTAAATGTGTATTTTTCACTTTGGAAATGGATGGACTGAGTAAGCATTTGTCTTGTTTCACCTTTTCTTTAGAAGAAAAAGGCAGGTTAAAGGATTGAGAAACTTGATGAGACCAAAGGTACCAGCATTTAAAAGAGTAAGTGGTAATCAATTCCTGAACAGCAGCAAGTGTTTATGGATAACCTTCTCATCTCATTTGTTATTTGCATTGCATTAAGTGTATCCACATTGGGATTTGTGCAGTTTTAGAATGCAAAAAAGAAAAAAAAAATTTTTTTTCCCCTTAAAACTGAATTTCTAGGGTCATGGATGTAGCTCAGCGGCACAGCACTTGCCTGGCAAGCTTGAGGCCCTGAGTTCAATTCCCTGGACAAAAAAAAAGCAACCAAATTTATTTTTTGAAATTTTTTTTTGGTACCAGGGATCGAACTCAGGTCCTTGCACTTGTGCAGCAGGCGGTGAAACCACTGAGCTAAATCCTGGCCCTCCAAATTTATTTTTTTGAACAACTGGCAGGTCATCTTTTACAGATAATCAGTGGTGGTTTTGTTTTTCAGAGTTCATTGCAAAGATTTGTTTCAGGAGAAGTTGATCAATTTTCGTATCCGTTTTATTGTTTAAAGTTCTGTATATCACCATTTGCCTTTAACTTAATTCCTGTCCTCATTGAGTAATGTACACTCTGCTTTGGTTATATCGTTTCACTTTATATGATAACCCTGAGAATGATGATCATAGGAACTGGTTTAGGCTGTCTCTATAGCTTATGCTTTAATGACCTCTCAGTTGTCTTTCATAGTTTGTTGGTTTGGGTTGCTTCCGTCTGTCCCCCAACCCTACTTGTTCTCCCCACTAGTTATTTCCCCATTACCATTGGGAATCTACACTGGCCAAGAAAGGAACAGGTGAACATTTGCAGATTGTGTTGCTCTGTAGCCTGTATCATTTAGATCCACTCAGACCACCAGGTGGAGTGCTGAGAACTAGTCTCTTTTTCTCCCACAGCTGGCTGCCTTTACGTACAGCCACATTTCTCAGAAGGCTCTACAAACTGAGATCTCAGACTATTTTTTATAGCCCTCAGGCTAAGAATGATTTTTTATATTTTTAAAAGCTGGGAAAAAGAATGAGAGAAAGGAAAACAAGAGTAGGAAGAAGTTTATGTGCCCTTACCTAAAGGATTTAAGAGTTTGAGCTCCCGGAATATTTGACCTCAGCATTAATCTTGTTGAGATTGGTTTTAGACTTTTCATGGTTAACTGGAATTGGAACCTCTTTTGTTTGAATTTTAATGACCTTTAAAAGCTAAAAAGCAGCCAGGCATGGTGGCACATGCCTGTAATCCTAATACTCTGGGAGGATGAAGCAGAAGGATTGCAAGTTTGAGCCCAGCTTGGACAGTTTATTGGGACCCTGTCTCAAAATTTTAAAAGGAATAGGTAGTACTGGGGATATAGCTCAGTCCTAGGTTCAATTCCCATAACCAACAAAACCAAACAAGGGCTGGGGATTTAGCTCAGTGGCTCAGTGCCTGCCTTGCAAGCATAAGGACCTGAGTTTGATCCCTGGTACCAAACCAGACCAAACCAAAAAAAACAAACAAAAACCCAGAAACCATTTAAACTCATTTTAACCCTGCACATTTCGTGAAAGAGTTACGGATGAGTACATGTAGCAAAACAAATTAATGAGTGAACCAGAGGTAAGGATTGAATGGAGAGCTGAAGATACCTCAGGGAGAGGATAGAAGGAGGTGACGGTGTATTATTTGTGCCAGAATTTACAGCTGTTTGTTCAGTTTCATTGCTCTGTTTATTGTATTTGTGTGACTAAATCTCACAATTTATCTTACAAATTTTCATCTCTAAATTTTGGCTATACTGCTCCCAGGAACATTCATGTACATCTTTTGATGCACACACATTCATTTCTGTTAGTATATAATGAGGAGTGTAATTACTGGGTCATGGGAATATGTGGATACAGATACAGGTAGATATATCTTAATTAGGCATTACCAAACACCTTCCAAAATGGTTATACCAATTTAAGCTCTCACCAGCAGTTTATTAATTCATCGCTCTGTATCCCTGTCAACATTTTGTTTTGTCAGTATTTTTAATCTTAGCCATTCTCATAGTTATGTCAGTGATGTCTCCTGGTTCTAACTTGCACTTCCCTGCAGACTATTGATGAACATCTCTTTATTTACTTAACTGAACTTTGGCCATTGTCTTGTGTGAAGTTTGTACTTAAGCCTTTTGTCAGTTTTGTTGAACCTCCTGTCTTGAACTTACTGATTTCCATGACTTTTTTTTTTTTTTTTTTTTTTGGTACTGGGGATTGAACTCAGGATCTTGAGCTTACTAGGCAGGCATGGTGGCACTGAGCTACATCCCCAGCCCTCATTTCAGTTATGGAGCTTTACTGAATATATGCATTGCACATATCTACTCACAGTCTGTAGCCTTTATCCTGATGAAGATAAGTTTTTGATACTAATATCTAACATAACAGTCTTTATCTTGTTGAAATCATTACACAAGGTCATAAAGCTTTTCTTCTATGTTATCTTCTAGAAGTTTTACTCTTTCACCTTTCGATGATTTGACCCAGCAGCATTTATTGAAAACATTTTCCTTTTCCCAGTTCTCTGTACTATCAAATTTTCATAAAACAAGTGTCTGTGTTTTCTATTCCTAGGTTCTTTTGTCTGTTCCACTGGCCAGTTTGTCTAGTTGTACCAACATCACATTGTCTCAATTAGTGTACTTTTTTATTTCCAATACTACACATTCTCCAGCTTTGACTTCTTCAAAATTATCTTAGCTAACATTGATCCTTTGCATTTCCAAATAAATGTTGGGATCAGTTTGTCACATGACACTTGACATATACAAACTTCCATGGATTTTAATTAGGTTTGTAATAAATTGCCATGCTAGCGTCAGTTGATGCTTGCTGATGGACATCTTCGTGGTATTTTATTAATCCCTCTGCAAAGCTGGAGACTGAACCCAGAGCACTGAGCTATATTTGCAGCCTTTTAAAAAAAAAAGTTTATCTTTTTAATACAAAATCTTGATAAGTTGCCATCAAATTTTCAATTCTGCTTCAGCCTCCTAAAGAAGGCTAATCCTTCCTTAGAAGCTGGGATTGCAAACATATGCCACCATGCTTTCGTTAGATTTTCATAATTTCTGTAGGAAGTTCTCTCACATTTTCCAAGATTTATTCCTGAGTTTTTAAATGTTTTTTAAGCGATTGCAAATGTTTCTTACTGCTTTCTGGAAACAAATTGATGTTTTTATATCCAGTAACCTTGATAATTTCACTTATTAAAATAACAAATTTTTAAAAGATTTCCTTTACAATTATGTTATCTGTGAAGAATTATTTATTTTGAATCCTTAAAACTTTTATTTTTTTTGTCTGATCACACTTACTAGGACCTTTTTGTACAGTGCATCTTTTTCCCCTAATATGAGGGAGGAAAATTGTCAGTAATTTACCATTAATTATGCTTTAGGATTGTTAACTCTTACTAGGTAAAAACAGATTAATCTATTCCTATCTAGCTTGCTAAGTTTTTAAAATAAAAAATGTTGAATTTTATCAAAATTTGTGTTTGTGTATGATTATAGGTCTTTTCCTACATTGTTACTATTTGAGTTACACATATTGATTTCAAATTTTCTTTTTCTTTTTCGTTTTTTTTTTTTTTTTTTTTGAGACAGTCTCACTATGTAGTTCAGGCTGGCCTTGGACTTGGTGCAATCCTCCTGCCTCAGCCTCCCAAATACTAGAATTATAGGCATGCACCACCATGCCTGGTGATTGCAAATTTTAAACCATGCATATAATAATAAACTGGATTTGATCATGATATCTTTTCATATGGAGATAGAAATTTGATTAGGATTTCTGCATATGTCTTTGTGAGAGATTGACCTTTTATTTTCTCATGGTGTACTTATAATTTGGTATTGAGATTATTCTGGCCTTATTGAATAAGTTTGGAAATGATCTCATTTTCTGTGATCTCAGAGAATTTGGATAGCGTTATTTCTTTTAAAATATTTGGGAGAATTCATTATACTATTCCAGACTAGCATTGTTGTCTTGGTGTATTTTGTGGAAAGCTTTTAATTATGCATTATGTTTCTTTGGTAAATACCAGATTTTTGGATTATCTTGATTACTTCTTATTATGGTTTATGTTTAGATATCCCCCAAGAGTCTAATACATGCATAGGTGGAGCTTTTGGAACGTGATTGGATTTGGGGGACTTATAGGTGACTTACTTTTAAGTGGTGGGTGGTTGGAAAAGACAGGTCACTTGGGCATGATCTCTCTTCCTGAATCCTCCCTTGATGCTCTCTGCTTCCTATCTGCCATGCTGTGAGCTTCTGTCCTCTGACATGCCCCAATGCCATGCTGTCCTGCCTTGAACATTGCTGACTATGGACTGAAATGTGAGCCAGAATAAACCTCTTCTTCCTTAAGTTGTAGGTGTTGGGTATGATGTCCCAGCAACTAAGAAAGTTAAGCTAACTAAGACAGATTTGGTACCAGAAAAGTGAGATTGTTGTGACACTAACTGGCCCTGTGGTGTAGTTATGTCCCCCTTTCATTCTTTTTTGTTTTGGTACCAGGGATTGAACTGGGGACCTTGAGCTTGCGAGGCAGGCAACAGAAACACTGAACTAAATCCCCAGGCCCCCCCTTTCATTCTTGATATCACATAACCTATCTTCTTACTCTTCTTTATTAGTATTTTCAAGGTTATTAGTCTTCTCAAAGAACCATGTATTACTTTATTTTTCTCTTTTGTAAACTTTCTGTTTATAGATCCAACACTTTCCAGCAGTGTTCTTAGCTGCAATGCAGAATCAGCTCTGTCACTTTTTTGGGGGGTGGATGGGTACTGGAGATCAAACTTGGGACCTTGCGCTTGTGAGGCAGGTGGCGGAAACACTGAGCTAAATCTCTAGCTGTGGCTCTATCACTTTTTCTTTTTAATTTTATTTTATTGCTACATTTTAGGAATACAATATAATGACATTCATCATTGGAAATTTGCACCTTTACATAATCTCTCGGTTCTTATTTTTTCTCCTTCCCCTGCCCTCCCGTCAACCCCTCCATCCCTCCCTATTTACAAAGACTTTGTTTCCATTTTTCCATTTTCTTTCTTTTTTTTTTTTTTTT
>NW_004624784.1:9215637-9279994 GCF_000247695.1 Heterocephalus glaber | reverse complement strand
CACAATTTCTCCTGTTATCTGAGAAATTGTTTGTGATTTCATTTTTTCCAGATCCCCTTTTGTTGCCAGTTCAGTGGGTCCAGGTGGTTGAGTATTAGAGTGTTCCATCTCATTTCCCTTTGGGGTTGCTGTAGGTGATCTGGAAGTCTGGTTTTGAGAGTTATTTATGTGTTTTCTCATTTCAATTGGGGGTGGGGGGTCTTTTGGCGCCTGCATGGATTACCTCCTCTGAGCTAGGAGAGGTGGGACAGGGGCTGGGAGCAGTGGTAGGAATGGTGGCCCAAAAGCCCTTTCCTGTGGGCTGGGAGCAGCAGGAGGGATGGTGGCTGGGAAGCCCCTTCCTCTGGTCCAGGAGCAGTGGGATGGTGGCTCAGAAGCCCCTACCCCTGGGCTAGGAGCGGTGGGAGGGATGGTGGCCCAGAAGCCCCTTCCTCTGGGCCAGGAGCAGTGGGACAGCGGCTCAGAAGCCCCTACCCCTGGGCCGGGAGCAGCGGGACTCAGTACCGTGGTCTGGTGGTCCAGTGTCCTCTGCGTCTTTGTAGTGTGGAACCAGGTGGCTGTACAGAGGAGTGGGGAAGGGGCGTGTCCAGTGGATTGTTGGCAGGGCATGGGCTGATTTCACCTGTTCCGCGTGACTCGGGACCTCGGTAGGGCGTGCGCAGACCTGCCTGTCTGCAGCAGGCTGATTTGGCGTGTTCCGCGCAACTCGGGACCTTGGTAGGGCATGCCTGTTTTGTCCAATTCTTTAAGGAGAACCTAGAAAGAATGTCTAGAAGGAATCCCCAAAACCCCAAACTTGGTAACACTTTGTATCAGCATAGGATTTCTGTCATCCCCACCCCTGTGACTTTCTCCTTTGTGCTTGAGCATAAGAATAAAAATCCTTGAGAGATAGATCTTTTGCAAAAGGGAAGAGGACCAAGAGATGAGGGATGGGCAGAAGGCAAAGGGATGAAAAAGTATTAAAATGTGTTATGTACCTCTACCAACTCCCCATGATGAATGTAATCATTATGTACTGCTAACATGTACTAATAAATATATATATAAAGTGGAAAAAAAGAATTAAAAGGCTTGTTCCTATGCCTTGGTGCTTCAGATTCTTCTAACTGAAAACATAACACCTCACCCCACCCAAGTCAGTGGTAGTAGGAATGTGACCATGGAGTTTTCCTTGCTCAGTAGGGGTGGGATAGGATGTATTTCAGGTACCAGGCTTCTCTCCTGGGAACAACTCTGAGGTCTGGGTCCATAGCATACCTTGCAAGGAAGGGTAGATAACATCATGCTTTCCTCTCTTAGGAATCCCCTTTCAGAAATCCGCCCCCCCCCCCCGCAATGAAACTGGATTTGTCTTTCTCATAGGCTGTTGGGTATGAAGATACCTCTGAGGAGCAAAGAGTTGAGCCTCTTCTTGATACTATGAGACACATACTGTACTACCCACAGCACATGGCTCTGAGGCTTTTTTAGAAATTCTAGGCAACTTTTTAGTTGCCTAGAAAAGTTCAGCTTTTCAGCCTATTCCACATCTTACAAATGTATACAGGGTCATGAGAAAAACAACTGGCTTGCAAAAATTTCACGTGTTGTTAGAGTAAACAGTGAATTATACCTCTCTTCATGTCCCTGTTAGGGGCCCACACCTGCCATTTTCCTGGTGAGTTTTTCATTGTTCTAACCCTGGGCAATATAGCACTTCCTATCCAGAAACCTGCAAAACCATTTTTCACTTTTCTCCCATCTCACATGAATCTATCTCACATCAGGTTCTCAGGGAATTTTCCCTGGAACTGGTCTCATAGGCTCAGAAGGATAACAGATGAATATTTTAATAGGGACCTCCTGGAATTCTTTAACTACTAACTATGAAATTTTCAGATCTAAAGACAGTCTGGTGGAGAAGATAGTGCTGAGTTGCAACAAATTTGGTGAGTCCCTAAGTTATTACAATTCTTTGCACATAATAAAAGCTTTTGACTTGGAATGCTGATTGATTTGTGTCCTTTATCTTTCTAATACATATGACTATACATCTTTCTTTGTGTAATCACAGTAAAGAAATGTTAAAATAATTTGCTACAAATCTATATGAGAAAAGGCTTGTTAAAGACTTAATTAGTTCTATTTTTTTCTCATCATTTTCTCCTTCAAAGCATTTTTAGGCGAACAGTGGTACCTTCCTCAGACTCTTCGTTGGAGTGGATTCTCACTAGAATGGAAATCAAGTTTCCTCCTGGGTTGGAGATGATCTGCTATTGGGTATTTGTGAATTAAGAGTCTTTCCATGTGGCCATTTAAAGAAAAAAGAAAAGCCTTTGTCCTGTAGAAAAAGAGTTGGGAAGATGAATATTTTCTTAGCAAATCTTTAGTTTGTGTCCATTTCTTTACAGAGAAAGCTGTAATCAGACACTGATGAAAAATGTCATCAGCACCTGCACACGTGGGATTAGGATGAGGGATGGAAGACACCAGCAGGAGCAGGTGGGCCACCTGGCAACAAAAGCCCTGATTAGACTTAAACATAAGCACAAAGGAGGTTTTTTTCTTTAAGTCTTTGGTTTTCTTTCTGCTTCAGTGTTAGTTTTTCCTTTGGTCTGGTGGGTTTTCTAGGCAGCCCATCTGGTGAACTAAAGGGATAAAGTGAAGAAAGATGGCTATTGCCTCAGAGCCCTGTGCTCAAGTTCTGATTCAGTTCATTATTGCCATGGATGCATTGCCTAAATCCTCCAAATCTCAATTTTCTCATTAGCAAAACAAATACTGTAATTCTGCTCTTTGGACAGAAAAACCCCTTTCAAAGTACGTTAAATAAGATATGTGAAAGTGATTTGAAAGCTCTTAAGCTGTACCGAGTTGTCCAACAGGAAAACCGCACAAGGACAAACCATCAGAAAAGGAGGAGCATGTTACAACCTCTGTCAACTGGGGATGAGTCCCCATTCCCAGGCTCCTTGTGTGGCTTCCCACTGAGACAGAAACTCCTGACTCTCCCCTTTTCCCCTATGATGACCACAGGGGTGTGTGGTTTAGCTGATAAATGTCCTCTCTTCTCCCTTTCTTCCTTCACTGCCCCCTCATCAATGGACTGGGACAGCTTGCCTCAGTGTCCACCCAGGTTACTTTGCACTGATCTCTGGGTCTCTCTTACAGGAGGTGCAGCTCAGCTGTCAGACTCAGTAACGGTCTCTTACTCCTGCCACTCCAGAGATGGCCATCAGCTCTCTGAAGAATCAATGGGGAAGCCACCTCTATGGTCTCAGAGATCATGGAGGGAGCTGAGACAATTATTGAGGTCTCCAATCTCTGCAAACCCCCAAAAGCTATGATTAACACAGCTAAACCTCCTGAAGATTCCCTGGTTATACCCCTGTCATTTTGGAGGGTGGGGGTACTGGGGATCAAACTTGGGACCTTGTGGTTGCGAGGCAGGTGGCAGAGCCACTGAGCTAAATCCCCAGCACTAGCCCTGTCATTTTTGCAGAGACATAAGAGCTGTCAATCAAACAGCTGGCTGAACAGCCACTGAACAGTTGTGACTGTAGCCCTGCACACCCATCTATGGAGGTGTCTTCCCTGACTACAGTTGGGTTCAATTTGAACTAAGCAGCAGAATTGAATTTGTACCCATAAGTGGGTTGGATCAACAGGTTTTTGTTTAGAACAGATTACCAGGCTCAAATTTGAAGCAATCACAGGCCTCTGGTTGCTGTAACAAGCAGCACTCCCATCACACTTCTCAGGTTGGTCTAGGACAGTGGTGGCAAACCTATGGCATCTGTCCCACAGTGGACTATTTGTTATCACTGAAAACTCAAAAAGATTTACCATCACTGCAGTGGGAGTTTTCCCTCCCCTGTAGTGAGCCCTCCACCCATGCTGCAGGTCAGGCCCTTTTAAAATAAAGCCTCGCTCTGATGATAGGGTTTGACAGAGAGCTGGCAGGGTTGACTAATGCTGTCTGCCATTAAATGGTATTGACCAGTGGCATCAGGGCCCTGAGCTGTAGCAGGCTGAATTGGCACTCAGAGCCCAGGGCCACTAGCAGAGCTTCACTTTGCCAATTCATTAGAGAATAGAGATGGCAATATTCTTTACCGTGGTCTCTAAGGCACTGCAGTCTGGCTTCTTCCTCCCCATAATGTTCTTCCCTCTTTATCTAGAACTGCTCTCCACCCTGTACCTTTTAACAGTTACCACTTCCTTAGGTTACCCACCAGTGACACCCTGACTAGGTCAAATTCCTTCTATTCTGTGATCTTATAGAACATGTAACTTTCCAAATTTGTAAAGTTTGTTATAGTTACAATTTTTGAGCAATTTTACATTCAGATCTGCCCCCATTATTTGTCTTAATGAGGAACAAGGAAACATTTGGTCTTATTCACCATTTCATTCTTGGTTCCCCAGCACAGAGTCTGGCACATAGTAGGTGCTTAGTAAATATTTGTTAAATGAGAAAATAAATGATCAGATAGAGAGTAATGGCTTCTCCTTACAAATACTGTGGGGACAAGAAACCACTCAGATATTCAAGCCTTAACCCTTATTGGAACTAGGCACAAAGAGCACTGAAACTGTTGCAGAGTAGCCAAAAAAAACTTGCTTTGGAAGCAGTTTTCTGACTTAACAGAGAGGGCCAGAATAAACCTTGATGCAGACTGCCTCTTTGCATTCAGAGATGCATTTCCCTAGGTGTATTCGGGCTTGTTTGTATCAAGTGGATATATGCTAATGAACATACATAAAAGGAAAAGGAACTCCCTGGAGAAACTATGAATCCCAGGGAAATTGATGAAGAGAAAATTTTACCTGAGCAGAAAATGGTACTTTTCTAAGAAGGGCACTGACCTGGGCTACTCTGGTAAATTTGTTCATACTTGTGTTGATGTGTGTTTTTGTTTGAGTGGTGGCTATTTCATGATGCTGGTGCTATTTTACCAAGGCATGAGAGGTGTCAGTGATACCTCAGTGTTGGAGGGTGATCAGTCCTCCAACTCCCTAGAAAGGGGGATGGCGAGGGCTAAAGAAAGACAATAGAGACTTGTGTAATTTCAAAGTATATGGGGGGCCAGGAGGTCAGTGCCTCAGAGTGGGCAGAGACTCTGAGCTACCCACTATTTATTGGGTACACACAATAATTGGAGGGAGCATCAGGTGACTTAGGGGGCAGCAGTAATCCTATGTTGATGGGAATCTTAGGTTGATGAGGTTGGTAAGGAGTGCATTCTTAGAATAGTAGGTGGGATGAGATAGCAGGGTAATAAAGAATCAGTCCTTCCCCCCAGGTGAAACTTTTCTCTTTTTTTACTACTACTTAGTGGTTCTCGAAGAACCAGGATGTCTGCAGCTGATGTACTCTTGCCCTTGAGCGGCACAGTATCACCACACCATTGAGGCCTCAACTTGAGACTGGAAGCAAAATGGGAGTTATGTTTCTGTATCCCATAGCTGGCTCACGGGCAATGACCTTGGGCCTTAGACAGTTATAGTCATACTTTAACTATGAAATGATTTGTCCCCCAAAATTATGTAGAATGGCTCCTGACACCTCAAAGCTGCACTGGTAAAGCACAGCTCCAGCCTGGGGAAGGAGACACCTCCCCAGTTCTTTGAGGACTCCAGCGTGACTCTGAGCCTGGAGAAGTGGCCTATTTGGAGATACTGGGCACCACCACAGCCACTGTGCTGTGGAAATTGTTGTCAGGGTCAATGGTGACACTTCTTCAACTGGTTACGGAAGTGGGGACAGGTGGTAGTGAGGGAGCAGGGGTGAATGCAGAGTGATCACAGTAGACAGGTAGGTTCATGAGCAACCCCAGTTTCCTCCTGCAGGACTTGCAGAAATTCTGGAGGAAGCCCTGGGTGAGGTAGTTAGGCAGAGAGTCTGTTGGTGCATGTAGGGCAAGCAAAGGAACTAGGGTTACTATGATGAATGGGGCTCGACTTGTAGCCACAGCCTGGGCAGGTCAGTTGACATTTAGGTTAAAGTTTAAGGGTTGTTTTAGAGATAGGGTCTATGTGCTGGGATTGCAGGCGTGTACCACCATGCCCAGCTGAGACTTTAAGGGGTTTATAATGTGGTTTCACACATGGTAAAAGCATTTCTGAAGAGCTGATAATTCTTTCCATATGCCTGCTTATGTTGGGGAGTAATGGGCACAGCTGCCCTGGGATAACTAGATTGTCCCAGAGTGCCTGAGACTTTGGTAAATTCTAGTGGTGAAAGTACCAAGTCCTGGGAAAATCATAAGGGTTGATCACCTTAGTACTTACGCTGACAATTACTTCACCTTCAGTGAGAAGACAGCAGATCACACATAGCCTCATAGCAATAACAAGAACAGGTCTTCCCTTTAGGATATTAACAGTCTACAAAACAGCAAAGGTCAATTCAGAGGCTGCTTTTTATTTTTTTTTTTTCTTTCAGTTCTGAAGATTGAATCCAGGGCCTTCACACTAAGCGACACCCCTATAAGGGGCCCCTGGCAGATATGTCAAAGCCTGGGCATCTGAGGACACAAAGTCTGTTGTTTAGCACAGGCACATGACCGACTTTATAATAACATTAAGTTAGCATGGACGAACACACATGTACCACACGGCAATGCAAGGTGGCATGGCTGTTTTGTCTAAGTGTGTCTCAGAAAAGCTGATAAAAAAGGACACATAGCTCTCCAACTCTGCAGCTGCATGTCTAACTCTCCCACTCTGATGCTGGCCTTACGTTGTAAAATTAAAGTTTCCTTCCTGCTTTCTGGTGATGTTTGCTTCACATGCGTTCTTTTCTTTGGGAACCTCATCTAACTGGACCCCCTTTCACCCCACCAGCCCCAATTACCCTTAGCTCTTTTCATTTTGTTTTTATTTTTTATTTTTGAGACAGGGTCTTGCTAAATCCCCAAGTTGCCCTGGCTAGGCTCAAACTTACTATACTCCTGCCTCAGCCTCCCAGAGTGCTGGGATTATAGGTATTCACCATCTGGCTAGAGGCTCCTTTGCAAACCACATCTGAGGCTGAAAAATGGATTAGAGGGGCCAGGGATTTAGCTCAGTGGTTTCGCTGCCTGCTGCGCAAGCACAAGGACCCGAGTTCGATCCCCGGTACCAAAAAAAAAAAAAAGGATTAGAGGAAGATCTCTATCCTGAGGGGCTATTCTGGGTCAGTACCTCATTTTCTTTTTCCAAGGTACCTTCACCAGCTCCTCTAGCCACACAAACAGTGCCTCTTAACACTAGATTTTCTCTGATGGACACAACTTTGTTAAGTGTTTTTCTTAAATAAAGCACAAGGATCAAAGATACAATTAATACTATGAATTTGATAGCATTTGTGTATAAATAAAATAGCAAATGAGATAAACATGTTTGTCTGGGCATGGTGGTGCATTTCTGTAATCCCAGGCTGAGGTAGGAGGATCCCTGTGAGTTTGAGGCAAACATGGGCTACATAGCAAGTTCAAGGCCAGCCTGAATGACAAAGTGAGACCCTGTCTCAAAGCAAACAAATAAACAAACATGTTTGTTAGACACTGTGCCCTTTAGGGAACTGGGAAAGGGAACATTACTAGAACCTCTGAAGTTAAATCCTAGTCTCCTGTGAGCCACGGCAGTACACGGTGAATTATAGGAAAGGTAGAAAAATGAGACTGAAAAGAAGCTGAGCTTTGGGTCTGATCAGCGCTGCTCTGGGTAGCAAAGACGAAAGCCCCCCCCTTACTGCACCTTTTATTCAGTACATCCGAAGAAACAAAGTGTAACAAATGACTTGCAGAGAGTTTAGTACATCCTTTGTAAATAAGATGTAACAATCCAAGAATAAGGAGGAACTGAGTAGATGTTTGTTCCTCCCAGGATGTTTTCAGCTCCCAGGATGTTTCTTGTCCTGGAGAATCACAGACAGCATTACCAGATCATTGAGGTCTCAGTTGTGACCGGAGGCCAAAATGCAATTATGTTTCAGAATTCCATAGCTGGGTTGTAGGCAGGAGAACTAGGCTAACCAAATGATTTTTCCCTAAAATTATGTAACATTGCTTCTGACATGTCCTGACTTTTCATTCTGAAATTAAGGTCACTATCTCACCAAGACAATCAAATCCTTGAGAAATGGAACAGTGACTGCTCTCCCCAAAATGATGCAAACAAATAGAAACTGATAAAGGATAAGGAAGAGAGAGAATTCTACTAGCATTCCTTTAATTGCAGAGATTCCTTGGTAGAAGCCAGTCCTACCTATCCAGGTTTACAGGTTTTCCCATGAGGTGGGAGGCATCATCTGATTCCTCTGCTGGAGCCTAGGATGGTGAGGCTGTGGAATCAGCCATCCGGGGAGAAGGCATGTTTTCTTTCCCCAGGCAGGTAGAAACGATGAGGAGTAGTCCACCAACAGCCAGGAAAAGACCAGCAGCCCAGCCCAGGAAGAGGGCATCTCCAAACTCCCACCGCGGTACAATCTCAGGGATTCTGTCATCCCAGAATTCTTGGACGATGGCATGAGCCACCCAGGAGACTGGAAAGAGGGTAGTGGCTGAAGCTAATGCCTCCAAAGTCCCTCCCAGGAGGCAAAGGCACCCCTTGAGTACCTTCCTGGTCCTGAAAAACTGGCAACATTCAGACCCACAGCCAGACAGCAGAAGCCCCAACAGTCCCAGCCCTTGGGAGATAATCATCAACACGCGTGCTACCTGTAGCTCCCCGGGCAGAGAAAAGAAGGAGTCGAAGGCCTTGCACACAATGGCAACTTCCTCCCGATTTATGCAGGCCTCCCAAAGCCCCATGGTCCAGGTATCCATTAGATTCATTTCTGTATTGAGAGTCTTCCACTGGGTCAGGACGATGGTGACACAGGAGCAGACCCAACCAAGGAGAGAGAGGACCAGTCCCCCGAGCTGTAGTCTCGCACGGATACTCAAGGCCATGGTTGCTCTGGCTGCAGAGGCAGAAGAATAAGGAGGACAGGTGATTCAGGGACTGGTTAGCAGGGACTACTTTTCTGGAGGCGGGGTTGGAAGTCTTTCACATGTAGAGAGGGTGTCTGCATTAGTTTTCTGGGCAGCAGCTGAGGCAGGTGTGAGGAATTTGACAATGTTTAGGTTTAGGAAGTGTATTCAAGATTGGATGTGGATGTGGATTCTGGAAGAAGTTCCCATGAGAGGCAAAAAGGGATCTGGTAAGCCATCAATATGTATTTGGTAAATAATTCGTAGAGTTAAAAATCACTCCCAGCTCTGAGATCACAAGGATAATGTTCTAGGAACATACACTGATATAATCTTTCTGGAGGGCAATATGACTTCATGTTCATACAGACTCTGATGAAACACCTTGTCTCTAGGAATTTATCTATTTTTTTTTGTGAATAGTGGTTTTCAAAGATTTATAAAAATGTCCATTAAGATGTTAACAATACTGGTTAATATCGGGTAGTATTTTAAGGTGATGTAGAAGAAATTTTAATGACATGAAAAATGTTTTTGATATATTTTTTATTATACCAATAAATTTATTATTATTTTTAAAACACCAAATCAATTATCTTGATTTAAAGTAATTTAGGGTTTTCTTTTGCATCAGTGGACTATTAGGTACTGTTCAGTCTTCTAGAAAATAGTGACTAGATATAAACTACAATTTGATGGCATTTGATATTTATGAGCTATCAAGATCCAAGAAGAAAAAGGTGTAACATAGAATTGTGAATCTGTCTCTTGGGGTATCTTTTTCACTTGAAGAATCTGTTAAATAACTGAATATATGACAAAGACTCTGGGACATTGAACAGAGCTATTCAGCTTCATTTGGTTAATGGGAAATTGAGAAAAAATACAGAGTACAATTCAAGATAAACCAAGCATGGATATGTATGTAAGTGAACATATTTCCAGTTGATATTCTAAAGGGCAAATTTTCTGATTTAATAGGAAGGGAAGCTAGGTGAAAAACATTTACTCTGTATGATTTGATTACGGTTTCCTAAACTGCTATTGTCTGGTCTCTCTAGAGAAGAAAATATAACAGTTCACTACAGAAAGACAATATTTTATCAGACACCCGTTATTCTGACAATATGTTCAAATGCAAGTTTATTACTTAATAAAACCTCATGAGGTTACTTTGCACAGAAAGTGACAATAAATGTGATGCCAACAACACAACCAAGAAATAATAGAGAAAGAGCATTCAGAATATAGTTATTAAAATGAATTTAAAAGTAATTATGTATAATATATTTAATGACAAAAGATAGGATTGGCATTATTCTCAAGGAACTAGAAAATATAAAAAAGAACAAAATAAAAATAGTACAAATAAAAAATACTACTAATGAAATGGGACTCTGTGGGTAGATTCATACTAAATAAAGCAATTAATAAATTTGAATGTAGGCTAGGAGAAAATTTTCAGAATGAAAAAATAGAGTGATTAAAAGATAAAAAATATGCACAGGGCAAATACAAATATAGAAATACATCTGTGAGAAAATCTAACATATATGTAATTAGTGCTCCAGAATAGAATAAGCGAACATGAAGCAAAACCATGCAAATGGTTGAGAATCTTTCAAAACTAATGAATAATTTCAAGTCATAAACTAAAAAGAAACACTATCCAATTCTAAACAATTAATAAAATTAAACCATCCACAGATGAAACATAGAAAATCTGTAAAAGATGATGTCATACACTTAAAAATGACAGAGAAAAATAAATTATTTTGAAGAAGCAAACATTAATAAGATATTTGATCTTGCAAGTGAAACCATGGAATCAAAAAGACCAATTAATGTCTTCGAGTCTTGAATGGTAATAATTAGAAAACTAAATTCTATATTTTTGGATATATTGTTAAGTGAGAAAATGTTACAGGAACTTGGGGATTGACCTGGGCTGAGTGATGATCTTTGTTGTATTGGTGTCTCAGTTCTTGGATCCTCCCTACCTCTGTGTTCTGCCTAGAATAAAGCAATATTCAGCCACCAGGTCTTCATGATGCCCAATCCCAGGTCACCTAGATCTTTTAAGTCCCTGATGGAAAATATGGGATCTTTCCTGGCTCTGCGAGGAGAGGTCCAGGACACTGACCCTGGCCTCATCTCAATGGAATAGACCCCAAAGAGTAGGCTGAAGGAGTCCTCAAAAGGGCACTTACTGCTAGTTCCATCATAATCCAGCTCAAAGACCCAACTCACTTCCCTAATTAGAGACGCTATACTATGAAGCCAGAAGCCAAAACAGGTCTTCAGTCTTTATCTCCAAGTTTCCGGACCATCAAATTCTCAGGCCCTGTAATACCCCCTATAACTCATCCATCTTAGCTATCAAAAAAGCTAATAGGAAAAAAAAAGCTAATAGGGAATACCAATTGGTATAGGACAGTGATGGCAAACCTTTTAGAGATTGAGTGCCCAAACTGCAACCCCAAACCCATTATTTATCGCAAAGTGCCACTGCAGTCAAACCTGAATACTGAGGTTTTAGTTTGGAAAAAACAAGTGTTATCCAGTGCTCCACTGCTGGAGTGAGTTGGTTTGTGGGCTGACAGAGAAGGGTCTGTGTGCTCACTGTGGCACATGTGCCATAGTTTCGCCACCTGGACAATAAATGAGACTGTGATTCCTATTCATTCTGTAGTGTCTGATTACTACACCTTACAGGAGAAATCCCTCCAAATAGCAGTTGCCATTTCTGGCTTTGCTAGCCTTCCCTTCTTGAGGGTGTGGTTTCATTACTGGAAGTTGCCACCTGTAGGTTCTGCCACTTGGATCTTTCCCCAGTGTACTAGCTTTCCAACAAAGCTACCTTGCTTGTTACTCCATAAAGTGCATTTCAAAATTCTATTTCTGATGTGAGGTCCCTTCTTCTAAGGGGAGGATCCAAGAGCTGAGATCATCACGATACAGATCATCATCCAATCCAGGCTAATCTCAAATTTCAAGGGTAAAAAAATAAAAACAAACAAACAAACAAAAACTTCAAGGGTAATCAAATTCTCTATACAGTATATGGGATGCAATTTTATTTTCATAAAAAGTGTTGTGTGTGTGTGTGTGTGATATAAAATGTTGACCATGGTTATATTGATGGCAGGACTATGAGTAATTTTTATCTTTTTATTTGTGCTTATTTATACATTTTATAAATTTATAATTTAATAATTCTATAAGCAAGAAATGCCACATACAATAACTAAAAAAAAAAAGCCAGGTGTGAGGGGAACCAAAGTGCAGATCTAGTTAGGAGTTGGTATTTTGACCTCAATGGCAACAGGGCAAGTGGGCAGGTCTCCTCCTTCCTGTGGGACACAGTGAGGAAACTCTGCTGCTGCTTTTATGACAACTGCACGTGGTAATCAATGTGATGGCAAAATACTATACAAACTTGGAAATGCTTTCTACTTTCACTGTATATTGCCAAAATTTGCTTCCGGAATACTGGTGTGCCACTTACATATCAGCCTTTGAAGGTCAGACATTGCTTCTGATTTTTTTGCATCTTTCTGATTGTGAAAATTTGTGAACAGAGAGACACAGAAACTATGATAAAGGTGAACTAAGAAAAAACTCAGGTTTGTAAGGGACAACCAAACCCATTAACTTATTAATTTCTTTTTTACTTATTCAAGCATTCATTGCTGGATGCATTGACTGTGCATAGCAGTTCTACTCTATTCTGTGTGGTTTTTCTTCTTTCTTAAGCCATAGCCTGGCTCGTTTTTGTCTTTTCCTTGGATCCCAAGAAACCATCTTCACCTTTTCAAGTGGGTGCTGCTCTGCCTAAGAACATTTATTTGTATATTTATTTGCTGTTTGTTACTGTGGACTCCTATCTCCTGTTCAGTGTTACAACACAAGGCAAGAAGAAATAGAGACAGAATCAAAGTCAGAGATGGGGAGCTAAGATAGTGCTGAGCAAGCAGCCAAGACCCTGAAAGGCCAGAACCACTGTTATTTATTGGTGACAAAAATCATTGTTAAGTTGGGTTAAGGGGGCTACTTGCGTTTGCTAGGGATACATTGCTGACACAGGCAAGGCTTGTAAAAGAGTCAAAGCATTCTTGTGTTAGGAAAAGAACAGACCAGACATAGGTTATGGTTAATAATTTCATTTCTGAAAAAAAAATTTCAATTCTGGGAACGGAATTTCAAGTCACTCTTACCTTGGCTGAGTCACATAAGCTTTGGTTGAACTCACTTCTTAAAACAAGCCAATTGTGTGGTTAATTCTTTACAGCTTACACTGCTTACAGCCTGATTTGGGCTGTAAGTCAACAGGGTGGTCTCCCAAAGTTTGTACTTCTTTATCTGAGAAGTGTCTGTTCATTTCAGATGCCCATTTTTGGACTGGGTCTTTGAATTTGGGGGGGTCTGATTTTTTTTGAGTTCTTTACATATTATAGATATTAGTCCTTTGTCTGAGGAATGGCTAGTAAAAAATTTTTCCCATGCTATGGGTTGTTTCTTCACTCTGTTGGTGGTTTCATTTGCTGTACAAAAACTTTTTAATATACTGAGAGTCATTGATTCTTTGCAATATTTTTTGTGTGATTGGGGTTTTGTTAATAAAGTCTTTGCCTACACTTATGTCTTCAAGAATTTTACCTATTTTATCTTCCAGCTAATTGTTTCTGTTTTAATATTTAGATCTTTGATCCATTTCATTTTTAGTTTAGTGCATGGTGATTGATATGGATCTAGGTTTAATCTTCAGTATGTGGAAAACCAGTTTTCTCAGCACCATTTATTAAAGAGGATATCTTTCTTCTATTGAAGGTGTTGGCCCCTTTGTCAAAGATTAGGTAGTGGAGTGTGCATGAGTTGTTTCTGCATTTTCTATTTTGTTTCATTGATCCTCAGATCTGTTTTTTGTTTTTGCCAGTACCATGTTGTTTTTATCACAGTAGCTTTGTAATATGGTTTCAGATCAGGGATTCTGATGGATTATTGTGATAAATGTAAGAGATATTTTTTCTCAGGTAGCTATGGAATGTGGGAAGGCTCCACCCAGATCTAAGGGTACCTCCAGCTGGAGCTCCACTCTGGTCTCTTAAGTGTTTCTCAAGTAGCTAAGGGAGTTCTGGAGGTCTCCACTTTGATTGCTTAGGAGTTTAATGCTTTTCAAGTTGCTCTTGGGAGTGTCTAGGGCAGACCCCAACGGGCTCCACCCATCTCTCTAAAAAATCAATAGACCAATGCACCATGAGAAGCACCTTGAAGGTCCCAGTGACCTCACCATTAGGTTGTAGAGTATTTTTTAGTCAGATTGTTTTTGCAAAAGGTGAGGAAAAGTGGTATGAAATCGCATGTGTTCAGGCTTTTATGGTTCTTTATCTCTGTAAAGGCACAAGAAACATGGTATTTAAAGAGGCCTCCAAGGGCTGGGGATTTAGTTCAGTGGTTCCAGTGCCTGCCTCGAAAGCACAAGGTCCTGAGTTTGATCCCTGGTACCAAAAAAAAAAAAAAAAAAAAGAGGCCTCCAAAGGAAAATATTGGTATCATTGATAATCCTGAAAGAGGAGATTAGGGTGTGGCAAAGCTGGCTGGGGAAATAGATCTGATCTGTTAATTACAAGATCCCGGAACACATGTACAAAACAGTTCCCAAAGCCCTGCACATGGACTTCTCATGAGCAGATTTTCAATAGGATGGCCTAGACCTGACATAGCGAGAGGCATGGGATCCCAGCATTGACCCATATATAGAATTTCCCATGAGTTTCCTTGAGATTTGGACAGCATAAAAGGACATAGACTCCAAGAAGAGTTTGCTATTGCGTCTTTCTCATGAGAGCTTGCCCTGCTTTCTCCAGGGTGTTTTATCCTGCTTTTTCCTCTTTTACTTGCCCTAAGCTCACTCTGCAGAGCCAATTTTTCTCTCATTCTTCACTTTTACTTGTTCAAATAAACTTTGCCACTGCTTTTTTGCTCATTTCATTCAATTCTTTGTTCGAGACAAGAAGAACCTGGATCTAACTCCAGAAGGAGCAGCAAACAACCCAGAACCCAGTAATGTTTATTTGGTGAGCCACTTTTAGAAGGTGCTACATGATAACATTTTGCTGTAGCTATCCAGGAGAATCAAAATCCAGGGGACTCCAATAGCAATACTGTCAGCCCAGGGATGTAGCTCAGTGGCATAGCACCTGTCTGGCAAGCATGAGGTACTTAGTTAAAACAAAAACCAATAATAATACTGTTCTTCTGCAACTATCTCTCAGAGGGATGTGGGTCTCTCCCATCTGTTTCCACTGGAGGGCAGTACCCCAGAGAGAACCAGTCTTTTCAAATATGACCCAACTACTGGACATGGTCTTTTCTGTGTCCAAAAATTGCAATATAGATGAGGATGAAAGGAGAAGGGCTGAAAAAAAATACAGACCAAAATCATGGCTGTCACAATTGGCAATACTTTAAGGACACCCAAATTGTCCAAGGGAAAACCCAAGGTGAATCAGTGCCTACGTAAAACTGGATGCCTGGCACATGACTATACCAAACACCACCTGGACCCTTCTCTGAGTGTCAGGTGGCCAATGTACCTGACTCATGGCACTGGAGGATTTACTGTCCTCACTCCCAGAGAGGGGCTAGGCCAGCCAAAACCCACAGTTCCCACCCTGATAAAGAGGACTGAAAGGGCCCAAGGCAATCTGCAATGCCTGTCCATGAACATAGCAAAAGTTTACATTTATTCTTCTTTTTTTTCCCGGTACCAGGGATCGAACTCAAGTCCTTGTGCTTGCGGGGCAGGCGGTGGAACAACTGAGCTAAATCCCCTGCCCTCAAGTTTACATTTATTAAAAATAAGAAAAGAGGGGCCGGGGATTTAGCTCAGCGGTTTTGCTGCCTGCTGTGCAAGCACAAGGACCTGAGTTCGATCCCTGGTACCAAAAAAAAAAAAAAAGAAAAAAGAAAAGAAACAGCTCTTAGAGCACGTTTGTGGCAAGTAAAAGTAGGAAAAGAAGTATGCTCTACAGAAAGAGTGGGCTACAGTGAAAGAACACAGTAGCAGAGAATCAATGGTGACTGTCCTTTTTGTATTGTCCACTCCTTAGGCTGACATCAGATCTGGACCATTCTATCAAAAACTTGCTCAAGTTCTAATGACAAGTCCACATGCAGGGCTTGGGGGACTGTTTTATGCGTGTGTCCTGGGATTTTGTAATTAACAGGAGATGACTACTTTCCCAGACAGCTTTGCCACGCCCTAATCTTATGAGTCATTTCCCTGAGTAATACTTATCCCTTAATTCTTCATGGGGTGCTGAGAGAGTGCAGTTATCCGTCTTAATATAGCTACTTCCTGCTGGGAGGGGCTAAAGGCCATACCTACTGGGGATTATTTGCTCAGCAACTACCTTGGGGTGTTGTGGCTCACTTGCTGGGTTGAAGAAATAAGAAAAGGGGTAGTTACTGTTAAGATGTCTGTTTTAATGTGAGAAAGAAAGTAACTTTACTATTAAGTTGGGGATGTACAGCCCAAATATAAGAAGAAACAGGTCAGATTTCCATGCTTCCTGTGGAAGAGAAAGTATAGCAAAGAGAGATTTTAGATGAATTACCAAGTGCCTCAGAGCCCTAGCCTTAGCAAGATTACTCACATTATGGATGTAATTAAAAACAGGAGACTCAATATGGGTGCCCACTTACTTATCTGTACCCAGAACAGTATTGGTCTTGCTTTTTGAAGAGGAGCCTCACATCTTCCAGAGGTTCACAGGCATGGCTTTCTTCCTAGTCCTGTGAAAATTCAAGTGACTATTACTCATCTAGCATTTTTATAACTTTTCACTGTGTCCCTTGAGCAAGGCCCAGAATGGTTCCTCATGAACTGGGGATAAGGCTAGGGTCTTGAGGGGCTGTAAGGCTGCTCTTCTTCCTCTCTACTAGCCTTTTGATTTTCCAAAATACCTTAGATATGTCTCTTTGGGGTCCTTTGCAATAAATGAGTGACCTGCTTGGGAAGATAAATTACTGTAAGGGTTGCAGAATTTCTTGTTTTATAGATGACTGCTTATTATTTAGCAGATGCCCCCCACCGCAGATTACTGCATGGGCATGTATCATCAGAAAGGCATATTTTGAGTCTGTATAGATATTTAGCTTTTTGCCTTTTCCTAATATCAATTCAATGCCCAAATAAGAGCTGTGGCCTTTGACTTTTGGGCAGAGGTCCCTGGGAGAAGGAGTTTGGTCTCAGTGACCTGCTGTGAAAAACTACACAACCTGCCTTTTGATGTCCTTGGACAAAGCTGCTTCCATTAGTGAAGCGTACCTTGTAGGGAACAGGGAAAGGGGACGTTACTAGGACCTCTGCAGCAAGTCCTAGTCTTCTGCGAGCCATGGCAGCACAAGGCGAATTAACTTATTATACAGGAAAGGTAGAAAAAAAAAATGAGATTGAAAAGAAGCTGAGCTTTGGGTCTGATCAGTGCTGCTCTGGGCAGCAAAAATGAAAGCCCCAAGCTTGCCGCACCTTTTATTCAGCACATCGGAAGAAACAATTGTAACAAATGACTTGCAGAGAGTTCTGTACTTCGTGATAAACAAAGTGTAACAAATTCAAGAACAATGAGGAACTGAGTAGATGAAGATTTTGTTCCTCCCAGGATGTCTTCAGCTGGTGTAATCTTGTCCTGGAGCATCACAGCCTCATTGGATCATTGAGGTCTCAGTTGTGACCAGGGGCCAAAATGGAATTATGTCTCAAAATCCCATAGCTGGCCTGTAGGCAGGAGAACTAGGCGTAATCAAATGGTTTTTCCCTAAAATTATGTAGCATTGTTCCCAACAGTACCTCCTCAGGATCTCGGAGGGGCAGGTTGCTGACTAGGGATCTCCTTGAACCCAATTATGGCAGTAGATCTAGGGGAGGTGTTACTGGACAGTGATCAGTCCTCAGACTGCCTAGAAAGGGGGACGGTGAGGGCTAAAGAAAAAAAGACAATAGAGACTTGTGTAATTTCAAAGTATATGAGGGGCTGGGAGGTCAGTGCCTCAGAGTGGGCAAAGACAGACACTCTGAGCTCGCCATTATTTATTGGGTACACACAATAATTGGAGGGAGTATTAGGTGATTTAGGGGGCAACAGTAATCCTATGTTGATGCAGATCTTATGCTGATGAGGATCTTAGGTCGATGAGGATCTTACATTGATGAAGGTGGTAAGGAGAGCATTCTTACAGGAGTAGGTGGGATGAGATAGAAGGCTAATAAAGAAGTTGTCCTTCCCCCAGGTGAAACCTTTCTCTTTTATTATTACTTGGTGGTTCTCAAAGAACCGGGATGGCTTCAACTGATGCAGTATTGCCCTTGAGCATCACAGTATCACTGGATCATTGAAGCCTCAACTTGTGACCAGAGGCAAAATGGAGTTATATTTCCGCATGCCATAGCTGGCTCATGGGCATGGTGACACTGGCCTAAGACAGTAATAGTCATAATTTAATTATGAAATGACTTTTTCCCAAAATTTATGTAGAATGACTCTCAACAGGGGGTTTTCCAGAGAAAGATGATAAAACATAAGCCAAAAAAATTGAAATTGCTTACCCACAAATCAAGGGTCACCTAGGGTTTCTCTCACTAGACGAAGATGTCTGTGGACAAGGGCATTGCAAGTTGCCCCAGGCCTCTTCAGTCCTCTTTAGCCAGGCTGGGGGTGAAGATTTTGGCTGGCCTATCACCTCTCTGGGATCAGGGACATTCAATCCTCCAGTGCCATGAGTCAGGATACATAGAGCATGCCCAGACAGTGGATTTGTACAGTTGTGTGCTCAGTGTCCTGGCTTCTTTCTTTTCTTTCTTTCTTCTTTTCTTTCTTTCTTTCTCTCTTTCTTTTGCACTGCTGAGAATGGAACCCAGGGCCTTTTGCATGCTAGGCAAGAGCTCTATCACTGATCCAACTCTTCAGCACAGTGTCCTAATTTCTTGCAGTCCTTGATTGGCTCTGAGTTTTTCCTTAGATGACTTGGGTGTACTTCATACATTGCCAGTTGTGATGGCTATAAGTGCCACCTGCTTTTTTTCCCTCAACTTTTCTCCTTTTATCCTCATCTTGATTCTAGTTGTTGAACACAGAAAAGATTATGTCCAGCAATTGGGTCATACGGTCTTGAGGCCCCATCTGCAAACATACCAAGGTCTTTTGAAAATATTAGGTCTCTCTGGACCACTAGCCTCTGGTAGAAATACGTAGGAGAGACCTATATCACTCTGAGAGACAGGTAGGCATCTGAGGACAGGCATTTTTTTCTTCTGGAGTCCTCTTTAAGTACTGTGGTTCTTGGGCCTTTACAGAGGTATAGAGCCATAAAAACCTGAACATAAGGGAGTTCTCACCACTTTCCTTGATTTTTGCAAAAAAAAAAAAAAAAAGAAATCTAACTGAAGAATTTAGACTGCCATTCTGTACCCATGTCTCGCCATTCCCCAGTTACTGGACCCAAACAGTATTGTAATAGTAAAGACAAGGGTGGAGCCCCTAGGGCTCCAACTAGTTACCTGTATGAGGGTAATGGAAAGAGAGAGAAGACTGGTTCTGGTGTCCTTCAGAGGGCATCCCCTGTAGAAGGATGCAAACCTATAAGTCCTTGAGCATTCTCTGTGAGACTCAATTGTACTAGCAGACATCTTTGATGAAGCAAGTACCACTAGAGCCTTTTTTTTTCCCTTAGAACTCTCCATACCTTGTGGCCCACTATAACTCCCCCAGGGTCAAATTGTTCCCAATTTTTAAGGATGCGGCCTGATGGTGAGGTAGCTGGAATCTTCAAGGTGTTTCCCATGGTGCATTGGCTCACTATCTCCTTAGACAGAAGTGTGGACCCTGCTCAGGGGTTCCTTTAGAAATTCCTGTAAGATCAGAGTGGAACCTCCTGCCTAGGGACTCTCTTAGTCACTTGAAATAGGGTCAGAGCTCCCCCATCTGGGGATCAGGGTGTAGTCTCCAGCAGAGGGACTCCCTTTGCCACTTGAGGAAACAGTATCCCTTGCATTTACCCCCATTAGTATACCCATGGCTCTACTTTTGCATACTCACAGCTGCTTGAGTTGATCTTTACTGGCTGTCTCTGTTCTCCTCAGGCCATCAGGAATGTATTTCTAAATTACCTGAATTTCTGTTAGAAGAAACAAGGAGGGGTTCTTAACCTAGTTCAAAAGAGAAAAGGGGAAGAAGCCCACATGTTCCCTAAAATCAGAAGCTTAGATCCTATCTACAAGAGTGAAATTTCCTGGTGATGAGGTTATTTGAAAAGAAAATGGTGAACAAACATGATGCAACCATATGGCCAACTCATGCATTACAAGAAGAAACAAAATGGCTGCCAATCATGCTGAAAGGTGGACTAAGGTGAAACAAGGTCCTGAGAAAGCAACTCACTAATGATGATACCCAGAGATAAAAGGCATGTAGGGGAAAAACACAGATGAGACTTTGAGCACAAAAAGTAGTAACTAGGGTAGGTGGCTACTCAGGCAGGAGACTAAGTTACTAAAAATCTATTTTTCCCAAAAGACAGAGAACATTGAGTAAACTATCATGAAGTACAGAAACGTGAGGACAAAAAAGGCATACTCAATGCTAGGTTGTACACACAGAACCTGAATGATCTGTTCTGCCACTGGGTTAATAAGTTGTCTGGCTGTTCTTTACTGCAATGAGACTGAAAATGGGAAAGAGAAGAAAGAAAAGAGGAAATAAATGTGGGGCAGACCTATGGTCCTCCTAATGGCTGGGAAAAATGAGGCCATGTGCTCCTTCTCTCCTGTTCCACATGGTAGGACACACTAGGAAGCTGTTCCTGGTGTGTGAGAGAGCTTCCCGAGTTCCCCAGCTTCCATTAATTTTTACCATCCTCTAGATCCCTGCCTCCCTCTGATAACCAAAAAGGACTGAAGCTCTCTGAAGGATGAAAGCCTGTTCTGGGGGAGAAGGGATGAGAAGGAGATTGGCACTTTCCTAGGAGAGACAGAGGAAAAGAAAAACACCTTCTTAGCTATAGATTTTAGAGAGCAAGAAACCAAAAATGTGTCCAAAAGGGTCTTACCTGCTTCTGGCTGGCTATGTCAAATATGTTACCAGGTTTTGGAGTGCTGGAGTCTCCTTCTAGAGGTGGTTTTTAGGTTCTTTCTGTCCTGAACAAAGAATTGGCAAACAGAAGTGCAAACAGTACGAAATATTACGTTTATTAAAAGTAAGAAAAGAAACAGGCTCTGCAGAGTGAGTTTGGGCAAAGTGAAAATAGGAAAATAAGTACGTTCTACAGAAAGAATGGGCTACAGGGCCGGGGATTTACCTCAGTGGTTCCGCCACCTGCCTTGCAAGCGTAAGGACCCAAGTTCGATCCCCAGTACCAAAAAAAAAAAAAGTTCAGAAAGAGTGGGCTATAGTGACAGAAGTAGTCTGACATCTCCATCTCTTTAAAAAGAACTACAGGTGACCTTAGACATCATAGGTGACAAATTCAATAATTCTGTTTTAACTTTATTTTCTAAAAATTGTTTTCTCCATCTGTATCCATAATTGAGGGTGAGGAAGAACCCTAGTCAGGACTTTTTTTTTTTTTTTGACAGTTTCACTATGTAGTTCAGGATGGCCTTGAACTCACTGTGTAGCACAGGCTGACCTTGAACTTGCAGTGATCCTCCTGCCTCAGCCTCCCAAGTGCTGGTATTACAGGTGTGTACCATCATGCCTGGCCTAGTCAGAACTTCTTTACTCCTGTTCTGACATGTCAATTTGAAAGCCAATGTTTAACCAGTAGCTTTTAATTGTCCCACAGTGTCCTACTCCCTTACTAGGAAGAGGTTTACTAGCAAAATTGGAGACAATTCTCTGATTCTGGCAAAGGATAAAGCAGATTTTACTTATTAGGACTACATCAGGCCATGCTTGTAGACACCCCTGAGGTTACCATAAATACTTACACTACTCTTAATCCTGCCTCACTGATGCCTACTGGCTCAGAAGCTAGCCACTCTTGTGAACAGGTAATTTCCCAGACTTATGTGAGCCAGCAGGACATCAGTGATCTGCCCCTCCAAGACCCTGAGGAGGAGTGGTCCACTGATGGAAGTAGTTTTGTCCAAGAACAATATCAAAAGGCACATTATGCATTGTCAGTTCACAACCAGGTTTGAGGCCAAACCCCTTGCCTCATGGACCTCTGTTCAAAAAATGAAGCTCATAGCCCTTACTCACACATTGATATTAAGAAAAGGTAAAAAGCTAAATATTTTCACAGATCCCAAGTACACGTTCTGTTGCTGCCTGCCCATGGAGTAATCTAAAATAAAGGGGCTTGCTGACTAATCAGCAACTCCCCAAGAAGGTCACTGTCATTTATTGCAAGAGACCCAAAGAAACATGTCTAAAGTTTACTTGGGAAATTAAAAGCCTGGTAGAGAGGAAAGAAGAGAAGCCTTACAGCCCCTCAAGACCCTAGCCTTACTCCCAGTTCCCAAGGAACCATGAAACTGGTCATTCTTCAAGGGACACAGTGGAAAGCTATAAAATCTCTACATAGGGAATGGCCACTTAAATTTTTACAGGATTAGGACTAGCAGTGATCACCTGACAGGTCTGTAAAGCTTTCACATTGTGCTTACAATAACTCTGGCAATCCCAGACCACCTCCTTTGTTAGTATATGTGCTGCTTCAGTGAGCACACACATCCTTTGTTAGAAAAAGCTACTCCTGTGAACCTCTGGATGACCTGAGACTCCTCTTCAAAAAGCAACTCAGTACTGCTTTGGGTGCAGATAAGTACAGTCACTAGTGACCTTTCATTCACCATAGTTTAAAGGGATACATGTATTGAGACTCCTGTTTTTGATTAGATCCATAATGCGGCGAGTCTTGCTAGGGCTCTAGCTCTGAGGCTCTTGGTAATTTATCCCTTTTGTCATACTGTCTCCTTCATGGAAGCTATGAAAATCTGACCTGTTCCTTCTCATATTTAAGCTCTACATCCCCAACCTAATAATAAAGTTACTGTCCTGACAAATTCACCAAGATTTCTTCTGTTGATCAGCTAGTTCACATAGAGACATTAACTCTTTTCTCATTTTCTTCCGACAGGCACCCCTCCCAGTCCAGCTGGTAAGCCACAACATCCCAAGGTAGTTCAAGAGTACAGAATCCCCAGTAGGTAGGGCCTATAGTCTCTTTCAGTAGAAAGTGGCTCTATGAAGATGGAGACCCTCACACCCTCAACACCCCTTAAAGAATTACAGGGATTTATATTTCTCAGGGGGAAATGAGGCAGGAGATTAGGGGATGGCAAACTGCCTGGGCAGGTAAGTATGACCTGTTAAACACAGACATCCAGGAGACAAATGCCCAAGATTTGCACCTAAAACCAATCTTCAATTCTGCTCAAAGGAATTTAAGCAATTTTTCAAGACCAGATGTCAGCCCAAGGAGTGCGAGATACAAAAGATAGCCATTAACCATCTGTGGTGGTTGTGAGCCTTTTCACTGGGTTGCTCTCACTCTGTAAATCATACTTCTTTTCCTACTTTTAATTGGCCTACACTTACTCTGCAGAGTTTTTTCTTACCTTAATAAATATGTGGCTACCGTTTGTGCTTTTGTCCAATTCTTTGTTAAAGATAAAAAGAACCTAGAAGGTACCACTAGGAGACTCCAGTACCCTGGAACCCAGTAACATATTTTGGTGAAGCTAGCTAGAAGGAGGTAAGACCCACTGGGCATGGTGTTTTTTTCTCCCTCTCTCTAATCTACGGTCTCAGACTGAGAAGTACCCCGTAACAGCACCTCTTTCAATTCTAAGTTTAGCTCCCGTCATACTGTAAAGCTTCCCTAAGTCAGAGACTGGGTACCTTTCCTTCAAGTAAGGCCAATCAGTCTACCAAGAGGCAGTTGATTTGGTTTTCCAGGGAGAGGCCCTTCCCAGGATAATACGGCTGTCCTTCAGCACCTCCTGTCTCAGAAACTGTCTTTGCTTCACTAGGATAAGCAGACTATTCCCAGATACATGAAACCGTCAGGGACCCTAGGGTCAGCACCTACTTGAGGTTAGCTCCCATAAGCTCTTTTTGTTAAAATGGGAGGTAATGTTTTAAGCAAAGCAGTGCACGTGTACTGCAGAAAAATAGAAAAACATACATAGAGTTCACCAAAAATTGTATACCCAGCAGTTCGCCATACTAATAAATGGCTAGAAGCTAACGGTCACCACTTTGAGCACTCTTTGTAGAGACCAAAGTTAACTTGTATTAAACCACCCCCCCCACCCCCCACCCCCGTCTTGCTATGTAGTTCAGGATAATCTTGAACCGGCTGGCAGCGATCCTCCTGCTTTATCCTTTGTAGTACTGAGATTAGGGCATGCACCACTGCGACCTGGCTGCTCCTTGTGCCCTTAACGAAAGAAAGATCCAGATGGGCTCCTTTACTCTTCTGGCCAGATAATTTCACAGATGAATGTTCTGAAGTTGAGAAGCCTTCAGTTAGTCCTGATTATTAGGTAAAAAACATTTCAGTTTTTCCAGTGAAGAACGGGCGCGAAGCGACATCGCATTTGAAAACAGCCAAGGAGGAAATAGTGTCTCCTAGTTGGCCTACTCTGGGACGACGTGGATCCCAGCCAGTCCGGCGCGGATAGCTGGGAGCTGTAGGGCAGCCCTCGCGTTTGCGCATGCGCCGGGCCCAGCCAAACTCTGTTTCCCGGCAGCCCGAGCGCGGAATCCGGGGGCGGGAGGGGAGTGCCGCGCTGGCTGCTAGAGTGACCCACTGGGCTTCACGTTGCTGTCGCGGCGATGGCTTCCTTCGTTACGGAAGTTTTGGCTCACTCTGGGAGCTTGGAGAAGGAGGATCTCGGCACCCGGATCTGTCGTCTGACCCGGCGGGTGGAGGAGATCAAGGTGAGGGCGGTGCAGCTGTTAGTTGGCTGGCAAAAGGCGCGGGGTGGTGTTTGAGGTGACGGAAAGGGAATGGGGCTTAAAGACACACGGTGGGTATCCCCAGAATGGAGCCAGTCGGGGAGATTTTGGGGGTTGCAGGGTGGCAGGGTTGAGAAATGTAGATTGCGGAGGGAGTTTGATGGGGAGTCCAGGGAACTCTTGGGGACTGAGGAGGCCTGTTACTGGGGAGGGCGGGGCGCTTGCGAGGAGTGTTGGGTGCTAGGCTCAGGTGGAGACGAGTGGTGGGTTAGGGGAAGGAGGAAGACTGGCGAGAAAGGCAGAGCGGGACTGTAGCTGGAAACCTCGAGGTGTCTTGAGAGGGATAGAAAGATGGGACCAGCCACCCCATCTGTGTTGGTGAATGAACGTAATAGATCTGAGAGGATTGGGATTGCGCCATCCTCCTTCCCGAAATTTTACCCCCTCATATGTTCTAAAGTTGTCTTCATCCTTAAGCCCTTGGGGCTATGCTGAGTGAGTGTCATAAAATATATCAGTGATAGATATATGGGCTTACTGCACATAACCACATACACTGCCACTTTGTCTGACATTGTTGGCTTTGACAGTATTTGCCTGTGTGTTCAGGTTTCTTTTCTGTAGAAGTATGTGTACCTGCATTAAGTCTGGATTTAAGGAAGCAAGTTTGGCATGCACAAGATGCATGAAAGCACATAATACAGCTCTTCCTAACAACTCTTGCTTATACAAAAGTGGTTTCCTAAATTTTAATTTTCACATCATTAGCATTTCTGTAACATGGCTTTAAGATGTTTCACCACTTTTTCATGTTGTTGGAAGAGGACAGGTTGAGCTACTTGGCATGGCTCCAAAGGCTCCTACATGTTTTGGACCTAATTTACCTCCCCTGTCACTATTTTCCTTTACCAACTTGAATCTTAGCGGATGAAGTGTTTTGCTCCAAGTAGAACCCATTTTTTTCTTGTTCCCAGATTGTGCTTGTATTGCCATTCCTTCACCCTTCTACCACTTTTCAGTGTATTTCTACCCATTTTTCAGCTTCTGTCTCAGTGTAGTCTTCTGTATAAAATATGCCCCATTTTCTCTCAAGAGAGGCAGTTTTTCTCATTTATGCTCCTGGAGGACAACTCTGCTGTATTACATTTCAGGTCTCTATTTTGGTCGCTCCATTGTATAGTTTTTTCCCTACCTAAAAGGAATTGAAGCGCAAACATAATTCTTACATCTTCTAAAGCACTGAATAATTCAGTGCAGCGTATTCAGTAATTTGTTTCTTAGTTAATTGAAATTAAAGGAGATAATGAAATTCAAATCATTTTTAGAGTTTCAGAATTAGGCCTTAAAATTTTATAGGCAAGAAGAAAGAAACTAATAATATCGAAACGTACAGATTATGGACTGAATTTATCCACTTACACTCTTTTCTATGTGATTAGAATTAGTATATATAGTCTTATATAGCTTAATGAGAATTTCTGACTCCACCCTTCTCTCTTCCAGCATTTTACATTCCTTGGGTACTATTACGTTTGATCATTGTCTTCTTACATCCTAATAATGATGAGACTGTTAAGGGTGAAAGTAATATGTTTTTGAAAAGAACTCATTGGCTTGGAGGGAAGGCTATGGGTAGCTGTTAAGAAAGCTACAATATGAAAAAGATGTCTTTTTTTTGTTTAGCCTCTCTTTTAAAAATTTCTATTTTTATTAGTACATGTTTATAGTATGTAATGATTACATTTATTGTGGGGAGTTGGTACATGTACATAATACATCTTTTTGAAAAAGATGTCTTGGGCTGGGGAGTTAGGTCAGTGGTTCTGCCGCCTGCCTCGCAAGCGAAAGGATCCGAGTTCGATCCCCGGTACCCAAAAGAAAAAAAAGAAAAAGATGTCTTATGGAAGACAAGGTGTATGCTTTTTAAAAGTTCCCTTATCTCATTGTCTCATATTATACTTATCTGTCTTATATCATAGGGTGAGGTGTGCAGTATGATCAGCAAGAAGTACAGTGAGTTCCTTCCAAGTATGCAGAGTGCGCAAGACCTGGTTATCCAGGTGGATAAGTTATCTGATGACATTGACCTGTTGAAATCCAGGATAGAGAGTGAGGTAAGAAAGGTTTGTTATACTGGAGATATATATGGATGCAATTCAGTTTCTTGATTTTTTTTTTTTGGTACTGGGAATTGAACTCACAGCCTCACGTTTGCCAGGGAGGAGGTGCTGATCCCCAGTCCGAGCTTCTTGATTTCTAAGACTAATCAATTCTGTAAAATTTTTCAAGACCTCACTTTTCTTATTAGTAAATGGAGGTTGAACCAAATGATTGTATGATGATGTCAATTTTGAGTTAGAAATATTTTCAAAACTCTACCTCTTTTCTGTGGTAAAAAATTTCTTAGCTACAATAATAATCTTCCATTTGAATAGCACTTTACAAATTAATAATAGGACTTCATTGTTTCATAAGAAAATAAAAACAGATGAAGCTTAGAGCTAGATCATTTGGCCTTTTGTCTTCTGGGTTGAAATAATTTCCCAACCCCCTCATCCTGGGGATTGAACTCAGGGCCTTGGGTGTGTTAGGCAGGTGCTATAGCATTGAGCTACACCCACAGTCCTTGCTGGCATCTCTTAAAGTCTTAATATTCTTCTTAGATCTGCAGCTGTCTTCAACACATTCAAGCTTCGAAACGATCTTTGGTTTTTTTTGCCTTTTTCTGGAAAGCCGACATGGTTTGTCCGTCGCAACTGCTCTACTTTCTGTCATAAAGCTACTTTCCTTGCATGTACAGTGGGTCTTTGGTTTTCTTTCACAGTGTCACTTTGTGGGCTAGCGCTTGTTATAATTCTTACAAAGATTTTTGCAGGTTTTAGAAATGTTTACCGTGGGGCTGGGGATTTAGCTCAGTGGCGCCATGCCTGTCCCACAAGTGCAAGGTCCTGAGTTAGATCCCCGGTACCAAAAAAAAAAATAGAACCACATGTAGAAATGTTTACCATGTTTGCTGAAGTGCTAGCATCACAAAAAGAAATAAGCAAATCTGGAAAGAAATACCTCTTTCATAATTTAAAAAATATTTGTGCATATTTTAGCTTACCGGGATTTTTCCCTGCATTATTTTTTAAAGGAAAAATAAGTAGTTGGAAGAAAGCATACTGATACCAGAGTTTTAAACAAAGTTTAACCTTACTTGTGTTCTATATCTATTTCTAAATTATTGCTCAGGGATCATTGATATCCAAAATCATGTTGTTGAGGTATTCTTAAGGTTTTTAATACCAAGGAAAGACATCAAGTCTGTTCTCCATGTGATGATTATTAAAGTAAGAAAGTAAGAAAGAAAATGTTTTTCAGAAGTTCTGAAATTTGAGGTGCTGGGGATTTAGCTCAGTGGTGCTGCTGCCTGCCTTGCAAGCTCAAGGTCCTGAGTTCAATCCCTGGTACCAAAAAAAAAAAAAAGTTCTAAGATTTGAGTGGGAAATGAGGAAACTGTTGGTTACCTAGAATATCTATTTAGCAGCCCATTTATCAATCATTCTTATTAGTTTTTAATAAAAATAAATAAATGTTAATAAAATGTTAATAAAAAAATAAATGTTACTCTACAACACTGACGTAGTTCAAAAACTGTTTCCAGAGTATTTGTACTTATTTGATTGGTTGATTAGTGAGTCAATAGTGTAATATTTTACTGTCCTGTTAGAAGTGATTGAAACAAGGCAGCAATGGTCTCTCTTTATTTTTTGTGCGCTGGATTATGGCTGGTGAATTTTTTCAGTTATGATTGCCTTTGTGATGAGAAGGTCCTGAAAACTGTACCACTGAGTTAGAAACCAAACAAACAAAAAAAGGAGGATATTTAACCTTGGCAAAAAATACTTTGAATATTTGAAACCCTGTCATATAGGAGAAGGATTCAAATTTATAGTTCAAGAATAGCATTAAATTCGTTTTAAAGAGGATTAATTAATCATTTGCTATATTGAGCACCTCCAAGGTACAAGACACTGTGCTCATTGCTGAAGTATGAAGTACTTGAGCTGTGAATCTCAAGATGAATATAAATGAGTGAAATAGTGTGATACAATATTATGTAGGAATAATTCAGTTACAGACGGGAAATGTAGCTAGGGATGACTTCTGTAGGAAATAGAATCCGAACCAAGATTTGAGTGTCTGGTGATTAGGCAACAGGTGAAGGAAAAGTATTTGGGAAGATGTAAGGAACTGTACTAAGTCACTTTTGAGGAGCTGCAGGTCTTCGTCATAACTAATGTTTTAGGACAGTGGGAAGAGACATGAGATTGAGCTAGAAAGGTAAAGCAAGCACTCAGTATCATGGGTATCATCTTGACAGTGTTGTAGAAGCTGTGAGGAATTTTAAGTAAGGGAAAAACATCAGATTTGAATTTTATGAATCTCATTCTGCTTGCAGTTTGAAGAAAGGACTTGAGGGAAATGAGCCTGGGACATGGGAGGGCGGTTATTGCATTAGAAGGCAGTTAAAATAATTTAAGAAAAATGAGGTGCTGACCTGCTCGAAAGTCAGTGGCAATGGGGATGAACAAAAATGGTTAATCTTGGTGACATTTACAAGACAGGATCTTTGGGACATGTTGATGGAGAGAGTGAAAGATGAAGGAGAAAAGGGTAAGTGGGCAGCTAGCTCAATGAAATTGAGAATCTAGAGAAAGAGCAGGGTTTTGTAGAAGATTTGTTGGGTTAAATTTAAGATGCCAGTGGTGTATCCAAGTGGACTTGTAGAGGCAGTTGGAGTGTACTAGACTTTTGTAAAAAAAAAAAAAAAAAAGGGCTGAAAAAGAAAAGCAGAGACCTTGAAATGCAGTTGCTCAAACAAGATAACTTTTGTGTTTACTTTTTTAAATGGTAGTCTAAGCTGACAAGTTTATTCACAGTTTGTGGCCTAGTCACCCTGGTATGGCCTGTGTCAACAGCAGAAGGAGAGCTATTGTAATCTACCTGAAAATTAGTAAGTAAATGAGTCAGTAAATCAGACTGCTGTAATTTCATGAATTTTGGTTAGAGACATGAGTCACTTGAGGGAGAGATGAAGGACAATTCATATTCATAGCACAGCCAGAATATCTGCATTTTTGCCTGTTATCAAAAGTCCCACATCCTACTGGACCATGTGCAGCGGGCTGCATTGTACATACTCCTGAGTATGGGATCTTGTATGATAAAGAACAAGCATGTCTCCCTTTTGGTTTGGAAGGGGGCCACTTACTACATAGACGTCCTTGAAAAGATAGCCCAGAAATACAGTCATTGCCTGTCTTGCAAGACAGTACAGAAATGTGGGAGCCATGGAGAGACCTGTGTTCCTAAGATCTGCAGAATAGCAACATTGGCAATACTTGGTAGCTTGTTAGAAATATGGAATCTTGGCACCCTGGAACTATTGAATCAGAATCTGCATTTTAATGAGATTCACCCTGTGATAATGTATATTCAGTACAGTTTGAGAAGCACTGCTCTAGGGTTTTCGTTTGCATGGCTGAAGCTGGTCTTTCCTCATGACTAGGTTGTAGCTACAGGTTAAGGGCAAAGGGAAGGCATTAAGGAGGCACATCCATTTTTTTTTTAAGACCCAGAAAAGGTGCACATCACTTCTGCTTAAATTCCAGTGGTAAGATATTAGATGTATGTATAGTCACACCTCCTCTGAGGGAACCTGGAATATATAGTCTAGTTGAGTGTCATTACTATGGAAAAAAAGGAAAATGACTTTAGGTGGACAGTTTGTACATCACATTACCCATATACATTTTTGGAGGTTAGGAAAATAATGTGGACCTGAAGTAATAGTATTTAGAAATTGAAGCTAAGGGAATGGATGAGACTGCCAGAGAGTATATGAAGCAGGGTGTCTCAGCCTTGACACCTTCGATATTTTGGATTGGATAAATCTTTGTTGTGGGGAAGATCTGTCCTGTACAATTGTAGGATGTCAGTAGTAACCTTTGCCTCTACTAGATGCCAGAATTCCTTCAATGTGACAACAAAAAATGTCTCAGACACTGTCAAATGTTTTGGGGTAAGGGTAGGGTAGAGTTTCCCTCAGAATAAGAAGGCAGGAGGGAGAAAGTAATAGTATCAGTTATGAGGCCGGGGATTTAGCTCAGTGGTTCCACTGCCTGCCCCACAGCGCAAGGACCTTAGTTCGATCCCTGGTACCAAGAAAAAAAAGTATCAGTTATGTATGGAGTGATCAGAGGGAAAATGAGGTTCCCAAAAAACATAAGGAATGGCAGAGAACTAGGAGGAAAATCGGTAGAGACTAGTATCATGAAACTAAGGGATAAGAATGTTTTAGGAATGGGAAAAAATCTTCAACTGCTCTTCCTCAGACAAAGGTCTACTATCTCGAATCTATAAAGAACTGAAAAAGATCAGACCTCCCAAATTTAAAGACCCAGTCCGAAAATGGGCGTCTGAAATGAACAGACATTTCTCAGACAAAGAAGTAGAAATAGCAAATAAATACATGAAAAAATGTTCAACATCACTGGTCATTCGAGAGATGCAAATGAAAACAGCGTTGAGATTCCACTTCACTCCAGAAAGAATAGCTGCTATCATGAAATCAACCAAATAACAAATGCTGGCGGGGCTGTGGGGTAAGAGTAACCCTGCTCCACTGCTGGTGGGAGTGTAGACTGGTGCAACCATTGTGGAAATCAGTATGGAGATATCTCAAAGAACTAGGACTGGAAGTCCCATTTGACCCCGCTATTCCCCTGCTGGGTATCTTCCCCAAAGAATTAAAAGAATCATACCACAGTGATACATGTGTACCCATGTTCATAGCAGCACAGTTTGTGATAGCTAAAACTTGGAAACAGCCCAAATGCCCATCAACTGGAGACTGGATAAAGAAAATGTGGTTTTTTAATAAAATGGAGTACTACTCAGCCATAAAACATGGGAAATTAGAGACATTTATAGCTAAGTGGATGCACATTGAGGCGATACTCTTAAGTGAAATAAATAGGACTCACATGTATAAATACAGAATAGTTTCTCTGGTGTGAGAAACTGAAAGTGTAAATAAGGACTAAATGTGTAATAGGTAATGTGAAATAGGAAGAAAAGGGGCAAAGGGGAAGGAAGTAGGAGGGCTAGGGGAAAGGATAGAAGGGAATGGGATTAATATGAGAAAATGGAAAAATAGGAACAAAATCTTTGTAAATAGGGAGGACTGGAGGGGTTGAAGGGAGGGCTGGGCAAGGGTGAAAAATAAGAACCAAGAGAAACTATGTAAAGGTGCAAATTTCCAATGATGAATGTCATTATATTGTGTACCTAAAATGTACCAATTATTAGAAGGAATAATCGGTAATGTAAAATAGGAAGAAAAGGTCCAAAGGGGTAAGGGTAGTGGGAGGCACAGGGGAAAGGAAAGAAGGGAAAGGAAAAATGATGAGAAATGGAAAAAATGGAAATAAAGTCTTTGTAAATAGGGAAGGGTGGAGGGTGTGAAGGGAGGGCTAGGAATGGGGAAAAAATAAGAACCAAGATGCATTATATAAAGGTACAATTCCCAATGAGAAATGTAATTGTGTTGCATACCTACAATGTACCAATGAAAGAATTTAATTAAAAGAAAAAAAGAATGTTTTAGGAGGAAGGAGAGTAAGCAGCGAGTATTGTTAAATAGTTAAATACTAGTAATATATGCTTTGGACTTAGCAACAAGGAATTGATTGGTATTTTTGCCGAGAACAGTTGGTGAAACGATGGGGCTAGAAACCACAATGAGTTTAGAGTGAGTGAGAGTTGAGAAAGTAAAGACAGTAAGTGTGGATCACTATTTTGAGAAGCTTATTTGTGTAGAGGAGGAGAGAAGTCAGCAGCTGAGAAACAGGATGATTACTTAGGTAGTGGGAATTTTTTTCTTGAAGATGGGAGAGATTTTTAATTTATGTAAATCTGGTGAGAGGAGCCATGAACTAGTAAGTATTCAGTCAGTAAATATTTCATGAATGAAGACTCAAGTAGGGAGAGGTTAAAGTTATAGAAGAGAGGAAATAATTGATGATGTAAAGTCTCTGAAAAGATATTGGGAGGTGGATTCTGCCTCAACATAGGAAAATGATTTTATTAGTTAAAACTGTTCGAACTGTAGACTGAGTTATCATTTGCAATGAGGATACTGTTTACTATTAATCCAAGTAGAGGAACTCTCTGTTGAGAGAAAACAGTTTAAATTAAGAATAAAAATTGAGTATGGTTGTACATATCTGTAATCCCAGCACTCAGGAGGCTAAGGCAGGAGGATTGCTGTGAATTGAAGGCCAGCCTGGACTACATAGTGAGACCCTGTCTTAAAAATCCAAAAAGAGGGGGCCGGGGATTTAGCTCAGTGGTTCCGCTGCCTGCCTCACAAGTGCAAGGGCCCAAGTTCGATCCCCGGTACTAAAATAAAGAAAAAAGAAAAATCCAAAAAGAAAGAAGGAAGGAAGAAAGGATAGAAAGGAGGGAAAGGAAGAAGAAAGAAGGAAAGAGAAAGTAAAGGAAGGAAAGAAGGAAGAAGGAAAGAGAAAGTAAAGAAGGAAGGAAAGAAGGATAAAAAAGAAAGGGATGGAGAAGAAAAAAGCAAGCAAGAAAGGTGACCTGAGGATATTGTGTTGATGGGAATGGGTGTTCTTGCAGGAGAAGGATTTGGACTAAGTAGATCTCTAAAGTCTCTCCTACTACCTTCTGTGATTTTTAATTTCAGACTGAGCTAGCGTGTAAATTTCAACACGAATTATATTGACCTGGTAAAGCTTATTAATGTTTTAGTGGTTAGGTATGGTATAGATTAATAGTACTTATTTTTGATGTATGAATTAGGTCCGCCGGGATCTTCATGTATCGACTGCTGAATTTACAGACTTGAAGCAACAACTGGAAAGAGACTCAGTAGTCCTGAATTTGCTTAAACAGCTACAAGAGGTTAGTCACCTTAGCTTGAACTTTAGTGGTTTCTTATGAGAAAGTTTTTTCCCAGTTGGTCTCATTATTCAGTGTGTATTCTCTGACTAAATGATGTTTTTTTTTTTTTAAATTTAAAAAAATAGACAGAAACGACATATAAAATAAAATACCTAATAACTTAGTCTTATCTTTTCAGTTTTCTACTGCTATTGAAGAATATAATTGTGCATTAGCAGAGAAGAAGTATGTCACTGCTGCTCAGCATCTGGAAGAGGTACTAAATGATTTTTCTAAAGCATGACCAATTAGTGCTGTTTCTGTTTTTAGAATACTTTGTGTTCTGTGTATTCTTCATCATTATACAAGCATGTCTTAATTGCTCTGAGTCCAGATGGAATGTTTAACAGTGATTTTGTTTCACTACCAGGCACAGAAATGCTTGAAGTTATTAAAATCAAGAAAGTGTTTTGATTTAAAAATGTTGAAATCGCTCAGCATGGAGCTTACAGTACAGAAACAGAACATACTTTATCATCTTGGAGAAGAGTGGCAGAAGTTGATTGTTTGGAAGTTCCCACCATCAAAAGGTGCTGCTGACCTCAGGTGGACTGCTTTGCTTAATCTGCCTGAACCATTTTGGCCTCTGAATATATTCTAAATATTTTGTATAGGAAGATGAGAAGGTTTCATTTGTTAATCTCCCAAGTCTGTGTTGAGTTTTCATGTTAAACAAAATGCTTTGTTAGGACCAACTTATCTGAGTCCCTAAGCTGTTCCCACTTTACTTTTCTTACATTCCTCTTTATGTCCCCTACCCCAAGAAGGATGATTGGATGGTTGGGGGCCATGTAATAAGGGTATGGTGGAGGAGTGTCTTAGTCACTTTCCTGTCACTGGGACAAAATACGCAAACTTGCAATTTAAAGGAGAGATTTATTTTGGTTCACAGTTTCAGTCCATGATTGGCTGGCTCCAAGGCAGAAACAGAATGGCAGAGGGGCATGCCAGAGGAAAAAGTGTTCAACCATGGCAGCCAGGGGCCAAGGGAGGAGCCAGGGACAAGAATATACCCTTCCAGCTCGTGCCCCCACTGACGTCCCTCAGCCAGGCCCTACCTCCTACTGGCAAGTCAGCTGTAGTTCCCACATGATCCAGTCACCTTCCAAACACAGAGATATTTGGGGAACAGTTTAGATATAAACCATAATAAAATGGTAGCACACTAACCTTCCCCTCCTTTGTGAGAAGGAGCTGTTATCACCAGCCCTAATCCCAGCAGCTTGTCTTGGCTAGAAACCTTTAAAAATCTGTTAAGCCATTCTTTCTCTTGCTGAGGAAAAGAGGCCTGGGTCAGTGGGCCTGTGAGTAGAGGAAAGGTTTGACTCAATTTTTTTTTTTTCAATTTTTGGGGAAAATGTGACAAGATCATGAAACAGAAGTTGCTTTTCAAGATGAAGAAGTAGTATTATGCTGGCCCTCACTTTGATTTACACTGTTTGTCTGTCATTTCCTCTGCCCACCTCTTGGTGTGAGCCCCCTTGATGTGTTTCCTTAGAGTGAAATCTCAGAAGGTGTATGTAAAGGACATGCAACTATATCTGGCATTTGTCCAACACTGGATCTTGAAATTTAGTGTATTTCAAGGGAAACTTCATAGTCTCCCCATACTTCCTTTCCTGTATCCATTTTAACCTACAAATATGTATATTAAATATTTTGAAGGAAATCTAGAACATATTAGATTCTGTTTCCATCTAGACTATAAATTAATAGAGCTGACAGGTATGTTGAACTCTTCATTATAATGTGTTCTACCTGTTAAACTTGTTGGGCAGGCTATTCTCTTGGTAAAAGAACATAAAGAGATGGGGATACAGCTCAGTTTAGAGCACTTGTTTAGCATGTACTAGTAAAACCTGGGTCCAATCCCCAATAACACACATGCACACACACACGAAAAAAAAAGGAACATAGAAGAGGAAGTGGAGGTCTATGAAACTAGGAGTTCATTTTTTATTCCTTGCTTTCATTCAGTGCATACTTATTTAGGCTTATCTTTCTTTTGTACTTAATTTGATTCTTTGGGCATATCACAGTAGTCACTTTCTTTTAAAAATTTATCAAGGGCATGTACGTCCTAATAGTTGGGTGCATTAGAAATACATAGTAATGAAACTACATGTTTAAGAATCTCAGTAGTGAATGGGCTCTGAAATATAGAAGTGGGAGTACCTTGTATTGCTGAAGCAGCTGATTTTTCCCCTCTTTTTCTTAGATACCAGCAGCTTAGAATCCTGCCTGCAAACAGAACTTCATTTATGCACTGAACAATCCCAGAAAGAGGAGAAGACACCTACACCACCCATCAGTTCTGTCCTTTTGGCGTTTTCTATTCTTGGAGAACTACATACTAAGCTTAAATCATTTGGTAAAGCATGCTGCTTTGTTTCATTTATATGAATTCTCAGAAGGTCCAGTGCTAAAGGAATGGTAGAAAAGATTATAAAATATTCTCTAGAAAGTATTAATCATGCTGTTTGGCCTTATGATTCATCAAAGGGAATTGTCGTAAATATTGCTTTTATTATGGATTTGGATCCTTTCTTTGTTCCTTTTTTAAAAAAACTAGTTCCTATTTATTTATTTATAATCTCTAAACGGGGAAATTTCAGTGGGAAAAGGAGCAGTGCATTATATCATGGTATAGGTATTTTGGTTATGAAGTCTGGGGTCCTTTTTTTTTTTTGTGGTATTTAGGATTGAACCCAGAGCCTTTGCACTGACCTACATCTCCAAACCTTTAAAAATTTTTTATTTTGAGACAGGATTACCTTAAGTTGTCCAGGCTGGCCTCAAACTTGCAATCCTTAAAAAAAAAAAAAATGGCACTGGGAATTGAACCCAGGGATTTTGCACTGAGCTACATACCCAGCCCTTTTTAAATTTTTTATTTTGAGATAGGGCTTAACTTAGGCACTAAGTTAGTATGTTTCCCCAGACTGGGCTTAAACTTTCAGTCCTCCTGCCTCAGCCTCCCAGAGTGTTGGAATTACTAGGCATGTACCACTATAACTAGCTGAAACTTGCAATCTGCCTTAGTCTTCCAGAGTGCTGGGATTACAGGCTACACTTTGCCCAGCTTCTTCTAGTGTTTTTTGATGAGAGTTCACATGATTTTTCAGGTCAGATGTTGCTGAAGTATATCCTTAGGCCTTTGGCATCCTCCCCATCCCTTCATGCTGTGGTAGAAAGCCAGCCTAAAGCAGTTGTTGTTCGTTTTGAATCTCTGATGACTGACCTGGAACATCCATTACCATCTGAAGCTTTTGCGAAGATCCGACTGGTACTGGAAGTACTCCAGAAACAGCTTCTAGGTTTGTATCCCCAAAGCAGTGCTTTTATGTTTTAGAAGGATATTTTAAAAAGTGAATATTATTTTAAGGTAGAAATCCCCATAATGTGGGTGAAGGAAGGATCTGAAGTAAGTTAATGCCCTGGGAATAAAATAGACCTTACTTCTTGCCTACTTTGGATTTCTTCCCTCCCCTGTATTGGCAAATTGGGTCATGAGAGCTACCCCAGATTCTGTATTTGTAATGTTATTTTAGTTGAATTCTGGGATGTACTTCTCTTGTTGGACTTTCTAATAATATAACATTTTGGGAGTCTTGTATTTTTTATAGGACAAGGAGAAATGAACCCAGTGGTCTTTTACATATTCCACAGGAAAATCTCCATTTGTCTTATAAACTAATTGAATGTTTTTCTGTATATCCTTTTATTGGTACATTTTAGGTATACAATATAATGACATTCAACATTGGAAATTTGGACCCTTACATACTTTCTTGGTTCTTATTTTTTCCCCCTTCCCCTGCCCTCCCTTCAACCCCTCCATCCCTCCCTATTTACCAAGACTTTGTTTCCTTTTTTTCATTTTCTCATATTAATTCCATTCCCTTCTTTCCTTTCCTTTCCTCTACCCCTCCCACTTCCCCTTCCCCTTTGTCCCTTTTCTTCCTATTTCACATTATCTATTATACCTTTTAGTCCTTATTTACACTTTCAGTTTTTCACACTAGAGAAACTATTCAGTATCTACACATGTATGTCCTGTTTATTTCACTTAAGAGTATTGCCTCGATGTGCATCCATTTAGCAATAAATGTCTTTAATTTCTCATTTTTGATGGCTGAGTAGTATTCCATTGTATTAAAAAAACCACATTTTCTTGATTCAGTCTCCAGTTGATGGGTATTTGGGCTGTTTCCAAGTTTTAGCTATTACAAACTGTGCTGCTATGAACATGAGTACACATATATCACTGTGGTATGATTCTTTTAATTCTTTGGGGAAGATACCCAGCAGGGGAATATCTGGGTCAAATGGGACTCCCAGTCCTAGTTCTTTGAGGTATCTCCATACTGATTTCCACAGTGGTTGCACCAGTTAACACTCCCACCAGCAGTGGAGCAGGGTTCCTCTTTCTCCACAGCCCTGCCAGCATTTGTTATTGGTTGATTTCTTGATAGCAGCCATTCTTTCTGGTGTGAGGTGGAATCTCAGCATTGTTTTCATTTGCATCTTTTGAATGACCAGTGATGTTGAACATTTTTTCATATGATAAACTAACTGAATTTAACAGGAAACAAGTTACATTTCAATTGGGCTTATTGGTTAGATCTTTATATATTCATATCAGAAATATAGTTTCTGTGTTGCTTTGAATCAAATTTTTGGATTGTTATACTATTAAAAGTAAAGTTTCTTCTGATGTTTTATTTTAATAATGTTTTTTAATTCCGTTGACTTGCCCTCTTTTTGGTTTTTTTTAATTTGTCTTGTTGAATAGTGCAGCCAACATTCTTGCTCTGGAGAAATAAAAAAAAAATGTTGCTATTCTTTGCAGGTCTACCTGATATTTACATACTGTTATAAATAAATCACATAGCAGGGCATGGTGGTTCATGCCCTTGTAATTCCAGCACTCAGGAAGCTAAGGCAGGAGGCCCATGAATTCAAGGGCAGTCTAACTACATAGTCTTAAAAAAAATTTTTTTTCTTTTGTCTTTTTTTGGTACTGGGAATTGAACCTCAGGACCTTGCACTTTCCAGGATGTAGCTGCTAAGCTACATCCCTGGTCCTAATGAATTCCTTATATTATTTGACAGGAGAAGAGAGTTCTAAAGCCTTCTATAAATTGCAGAAATCCAAGGTAGTTTTTCTTGTCCCTAGATTCTTCACTAAGGCAGAAATAGAATTTTATTTGTATTAGATGTAAACAGAGTTGTACACAAAGCACCTAAGGATTGAAAGGCATCAGAAAGGTGATTAATCCAGTTATCCCTGATGCTTGAATCTTCTCTATCAACTCCATCAGTTGGTCTGATAGCCATCCCTTCTTTGGAAGCAAAACATTTATTGGTACATTTTAGATATACATAATGATAACATTCATCATAGGGAATTTGTACCTGTACATGAGATATCTTGCTTCTTTTTTTCCCAACCCCCCGACCCCTTTTCCTCTCCTTATTTACAGAAGCTTTCTTTCCATTTTTTCCTTGTATTCTCTTTTTTTTTTCTTGTCCCTTCTTTCCTTTCCCCCTCCCCCCTCCCTTGTTCACTTTCTCATTTGAACATTTTCTTCCAGTTTCCCAATACCTGTTACACAGTTTGGTTCTTATTTCCTCTTTTGTTTTCTCATATCAAAGTAACAATGTGATATTTAAACATGTAGTATAATTTCAAGTCAGGGATTGTGATGCCCCCCTGCCTTGCCTTTGTTGCTCAGAACTGCCTTTGCTGTTCCAGGTCTCTTCTAGGTCCAAATGAATTTCAAGATTGTTTTCTCTAATTCTGTGAGATATGCTGTTGGAATTGTGATTGGGATTGCAGTAAATCTGTATAACAATTTTGGAAGTATGGCCATTTTTACGATACTGGTTTTTCCTACCCAAGAACGTGGGATCTTTCCATTTTCTGATATCCTCTTTGATCTCCTTTTTCAGAGTACTGTAGTTTTCAATGTAGAGGTCTTTTACTTCCTTTGTTAAATTGATTCCTAGGCATTTCATTTTTTTGGATGCTATTGTGAAAGGTGTTGTTTTCCTAATTTCTCTCTCAGTGAGTTTATTATTCGTGTACAGGAAGGCTATTGATTTTTTTTTTGGTACTGGGACTCGAACTCAGGACCTTGGTGCAGGCTATTGATTTTTGAGTGCTGACTTTGTATCCAGCTATGCTACTGAATATGGTTATTAAATCTAGAAGTCTTTTGGTGGTGTTTTTGGGGCCTTCATGTAGAGTATCATGTCATTTGCAAATAATGATAATTTAACTTCTTCCTTTCCTATCCTTATTCCTTTTATTTCTTTCTCTTATCTAATTGCTATGGCTGATGTTTCCAGAACTATATTGAATAAGAGTGGTGACAGTGGACATCCTTGTCTTGTTCTTGATTTTAGAGTGAAAGCTTTCAGTTTTTCTCTGCTTAGTATGATGTTGGCTGTTAGTTTGTCTTAGTTGTCTTTATCAGATTGAGATAAAGACCATCTATTCCAACTTTCTGCAGGTTTTTTTTTTTTGGTACTGGGGGTTGAACTCGGGACCTTGCGCTTGGGGGGCAGGTGCCAGAACCTTTGAGCTACATCCCCAGCCCTTTCTGCACGGTTTTTATCATGAATGTGTATTGGACTTTGTCAAATGCTTTTTCTGCATCTGTTGAGATGATCTCACGGTTTTTGTCCTTGGCTCCAGCAGTTGGTCAGATAGCCATTCTGAGCACCATTAGTGAGAAGGAACTCGCTTGGTAAAGTGTTCTGTCCTGCCTCAGGGTAACTCTGAGTATCTGGAAGGATTTTGTTTTGTTTTTTAAAACTCATCTCTCCTATCTATACTCAGTGATATAACCAAAATTTCCATTTTGCAAATTTAACTTTTAAGACTAGTTAAAAATTTGTTCAAAATATATTGTCCTGTGATGTCTTTTTTTTTTTTTTGGTACCTGGGATCGAACTTGGGTCCTTGAGCTTACACAGCAGGTGGCGAAACCACTGAGCTAAATCCCTGGCCCTGTAATTATTTTTATTGATACTAATTTTATTATGTGGAATCATTCAAAACAAATCTTAATTCCTATCTCATGTGATTGATAGATTTGCAGAGTCTTTTCAGTAGCTGTTTTTTCCCATTTTACTACCAATATAAACATCCTTCGTTTTTTCAGTAACATAGTTTTAAGTTCCCCTTATCTTCATTGCCTTGGTGTCTACAGGTTTGGTTTTTTTCTGAAGCCTATCCCTGTCTTGCAGGTGACCTTCTCAGTGTGCCTCACTGTGCATTTTCCCAGTGTGCTGCATCTCTGGTGTCTTCCTCTTCTTATAAGGACATCAGTCATCCAGTTATATTGGGTCAGGGCTCTACTCTTATGACCACATTGAAAGGCCCCATTTCCAAATATGGTCACATTGGAAGCTAGGGTTTCAAAATGTGAATTTTACGGGGAGATAATTACAGTTCAGCCTTTGGCGAGTCTTTATGTGTTTATATGTGCCACACACAGACATCATGTTTGTGCATAATGTAGTATCATTAATGGAACATGAAATACATTACCCTTTTTTTATCTTAGGTCATTTGAATATTTGGCAGGCATTCTTTTTTGTATACAATATGTTTACATTGGGTGCTTGTACCTGTACATGATGTATCTTGGTTCTTATTTTTTCCCTATTACCTGTGTGCCCTTCACCCCCTCCACCCTTCCTTATTTACATAGACTTCATATCCATTTTTTTTCTTTTCTCATAATTTTTCCTTTCCCCTTCCCCTCCCACCACCCCTGCCCCTTTGGATGACCTTTTCTTCCTATTTCAAATTATAAAAATATGGAATGCTTCACGAATTTGTGTGTCATCCTTGCTCAGGGGCCATGCTAATCTTCTCTGTATCATTCCAATTTTATTATATATGCTGCCGAAGCAGGCACAGGCAGGCATTCTTTTTATTTCAAGAAAATCTTGAATTGAAAAATAACATTGTAATAAATCTTCGTAGAACTCTTGCAGAGTCAACTAATAAGCATTGGGAAAGGACGCAGGACCATTATATTTGTTGTCTTCTGTTTCTTTCAACAGTTCCATAAACCAAGGATAATTTATAGTATATAAACTGAATGATTTACCAACAGTATTCATTACACTTTTCATAGAGTTCATTTCAGAAAAAAAATGCACACACATATCTTGCAGTGGAGTGCAGTAATAAAGGAATCATCAACATCTTGTTTTATAATTTCATTACATCTGGACTTTTCAACCTAACAGCATGGGAACACTTTTGTAATAGGGATGAATTTTTTCATATCTAGTGGAGATCTTCTTTGACAAATGGAAAACATTAAAGAAAAGAAAAAAGTTTGTCACAGTTTTTTTTTAAGGTCATAAATTGACTATTTATTTGTAAATTTGGATGTTCTTTTTTTTTTTGGTACCAGAGATTGAACTCGGGTCCTTACGCTTGCACAGCAGGTGGCGAAACCACTGAGCTAAATCCCCAGCCCTGGATGTTCTTTTTTTTTTTGTGACACTGAGTCTTACTATGTAGTACAGACTGGCCTTCAGTTCACTGTGTAGTCCAGGCTGGCCTCAAACTCGCAGTGATCCTCCTTCCTCAGCCTCCGAAGTGCTAGGATGACAGGTGTGTACCACATGCCCAGCTTGGGCATTCTTTTAGACAGAATGTACCCAAAGTATCATCTGCAGCTGTATTGGTTACAGTACTTTCTTGGTCACTGAGACACAGTACTCACTCATAACTAGTAGAAAGTTTATTTTGGCTCAGTTGGTGGAGGTTCAGTCCATAGTCAGCTGGCTCCAAGGCAGGGTGGCATGGCAGAGGAGAAACAGCTCATGCCAAGGCACCAGAAGCAGAGAGAGGGTTCAAGGGAGGAGGAGGAAGGATAGACCCTTCCAGGCCATGCCTCCAGTGACTGATCTCCAGCCAGGCTTCACCTCCCAAATCACATTTAGCTACATATAAAGTCATCAGTGGACTAACCCACTGATGAGTATCACACCGCTTTTCCTAGTCACCCCCCAAAGCCCCACCTATGAGCACATGAGACTTTAGGGGGACATCTAGATAAAAACCATAGCAACAGCTAAAGAAGGAATTTGCAGTTTTTCAGATACTGAATTAGTTGATCTAAGATGTCAGAAAGACCTTTATGGGGCCGGGGATTTAGCTCAGTGGTGCCGCTGCCTGCGTTGCAAGCGCAAGGACCTGAGTTCGATCCCCAGTACCAAAAAAAAAGGACTGAAATTTAAAAAAAAAAAAAAAAAAAGATCTTTATGAACCGTAAATATTCTATGATGGCTTAATTGAAGATTTTCACATTTAATAAAATGTCTTTTCCTTATAATTTTCTGACAAGATTTCACTGGTAATTACTGGAATAATAGTTTCTTTTGCCATCTTTCCATCTAAGTTTTTATTTTTTTGGTGAATCCATTCATTTCATAGCTGGCCAAAGTAAGAAGGTCAGATCCTGTTAAAATCCCAGTTTTGTTAGACATTTAATTTCAGGAGTCTAATTTTCACAGTATTTTTTGGGAAAGGGAGCATGTCAAATTTACAGTATATTTCCTGAAAATATTTCTTAATATTGTCCACTTTATTGTCTTAAAATTCTTTTATACAATAAGCAAGCAGTTCTTTTGTTTTAGCTCTGTTGTAGCAAATTGTAGTTTGTATTCATCATGATATTTGTAGCATACTTTCTTCCAGACTTTTTTTCCCCTGGAGATTGAACCCAGGGCCTTGTCCACAAGCACTCTACCACTGAGCTTCATCCTCAGCCCTTTTTTATTTTTAAATTTTGAGACAGTTTTGCTGTGTTTTTCAGGCAACTCCTGTCTCAGCCTTCTGAGTAGCCGAAACTACAGATGTTTGCCACTGTGGTCAACCTGATATTTTTCCTTTACTATTTCACTGTTACTATTAGTTTTTGCATCTAACCTTGATTTTTCATCAGTAGTATGCCTTGATTTAAATTTTAAAATTCTGCCCAGTTATTTTCTTAAACTAGAAAAAGAATTATATCATAAACATTTCATTTTAACTACCTATTACAATGTATATATAGATCACTGTAAATTGTGATGTATGCGTAAAGTATTCAAATACACATAATGCTGATACAATAACATATAGAGAAAAAGGTCATTGGAATGAAATTATCCTGTGTACCCTGACTGGATCAGCACTGTGGTAGGTGAAATAGTAGAAATGACTTATATGACTGATGTCTGACAATGCAATAGTAATTGTTAGGGATGCAGCGGTTATATTGAAATATCAAAAAAAAAATAAAGAAATATCCTACCAAAACAATGAAGTTACGTTTAACAGAAAGTATTTTACAGTTTCCTTGTTTTGATTTCAAAATTTGTATTTTAAAGTAACCTTATAAAGAGGTGTACCCTTCACCCAGTTTTCCCCAGTGTTAACATCCTGTGCCACTAATGGAATATCAAAACCAGGAAATTAACACTGGTAAAATTCAGTTTATTCAAATTTCACATGCACTTGTATGTGTGTGTGTGTAGTGTTATCAAGTGTAGATATTTGTAAACATTGCTACAGTTAAGATACACAAATGTTCTATTACCGCAAAGCCCCTTGTGCTTTCCCTTTATAACTGTACATCCCTCCTTCCATTTTAAATGTAAATTTAGATTAATTAGAATAAAAATATTAGTGCTTCAGTCACATTATTTTATTGGACAATGCACACCTCAACTTTAGACACTGTAAGATATACACTTTAGACACTGTAAGATAATATTGTCACCTTTTTCTAAGACAACTCTTGGAACTTTCTTTGTAAATTGAAACTAAATTCCAAACAGCCAGTTCCTTTTATGGCTCTTCTTCATTCTGCCTGGCCATTGGTTCTTAACTGTTATTTAATTGATTAAGAGGATATTCTAAATATACTGTCCTCATTGTGCTTGAAAAAAGACATAAGCTAGCTTAGAGAGGAGGCATTAAAATATTCTTTGGTAGATGATATATTATGCTTTAATGTAAAGTATATTTTTGGTATTTTATTTAAGATAAATATTTAGAGCCCATGCAGAGATGGAAAAAGTATGTTTATTCATTGTTTTTTAAAATAAATTTTATTTTATCCCATTCCTCCATTTATTCATTATTAAGCTTTTATTCTAACCTGGTTTCAATGTCAAATGCAGATCTTCTGAGTGCTTGTCATATAATAGGTCAGTAAATTAACAGTAGATGATCACAATGTAGATGGCTTAATACCTTATACAGAACAGGCAGTTACACAGTGCACATGATTCAGTTGAACAGTGAAAATAAAATAATCATAATTCTGTGCCATGCCTTGTCCCACACAGTCAGTTGTTGGGATAGCTGTAGAATTATCTGTGCTGTTTTCTTTCCCATCACCTCCAAACTGAAAAATTCTAGAAAACTAGGGGATTTAAGAATATATCAGAACTGTAAGTGGGTCTTGTTTAAAACTTTTTCTTTTGAATTCAGATTTGCCACTTGACACTGACTTAGAAAATGAAAAAACATCTACAATCATATTGGCTGAGATGCTTGGTGATGTGATCTGGCAGGACTTGTCTGAGTGCCTCATCAAGCACTGTTTGGTTTATTCTATTCCAACAAACAGCAGCAAGCTACACCAATATGAAGAGGTAAAGAGCAGACTATCACAGAAGGTTGTTCATTCTTATTGCTATCTTGTTTATTTCTTGCAGGTCTTTTGTTCTTTAGTTACAACTGTAGAAAAATTACAAATAAGAAATAAAACAGATTCTGTGTAATTTATCTTCTGGCTTCTTGTCTCTCTGGGGAAATATATATATGTATATCTATCTATCTATCTATCTATCTATCTATATCTATGTCTTTTTTTTTTTTTTGGTACCGGGAATTGAACACAGGACCTTGTGCTTGTGAGGCAGGCGTTGGCGCCACTAAGCTAAATCCCCAGCCAGCCCTGTTTTGTTTTGTTTTTTGAGACAGAGTCTCATTTTGTAGTTCAGGCTGGCTCTGAACTCACTGGGTAGCCCAGTCTGGCCTTGAACTTGTGATCCTCCTGTCTCAGCCTCTCAAGTGCTGAGATTATAGGTATGCACCACCATGCCTGGCTGCAAAGTATATTATTAAGTGTATTTTTTTATTCTTTTATACTTGATCAGCTATAGTGGCTATTATGTGATTTTTTGGCTTAATTTTAGTACTTTCTTGACTACTAAAGTAAGTTTTTTTATTTTAAAATTATTTCACTTTTACCAGAGTCAGCAATTTCTGTTGCAGATATTCTACCTAATAAAATTAAGCCTGGAAAAATGTATACTATTTTTTAAACCTAGTATTTGGTGATTTATTCTAAGATCTAAGTGACCATCTTGTTCTTGTTCTTTTGTATACATTGGATTTGAAATTTTTGTTTTTTTTGGTACCAGCGATCAAACTCTGGTCCTTGTGCTTGCAAGGCAAGCGTCAGAACCACTGAGCTAAATCCTCGGCCCATGGATTTGAAATTTTAACATTGACTTAAATATATGGACAGTTGAACTTTTGTATCTTTGGGTCCAGCATTTATGTATTCAACCTCGTGCAGACTGAAAATATTTAGAAAAATACTTGTGTCTCTATTGAATATGTAAAGTTTTTCTTAGTTTTCCTTAAACAATATAGTGCAACAATATTTACATAGCATTTACAGTGTATAAAATATTACAAGTAATGATTTAAATGAGGATATGTGGAGGTTATATGCCAATACTGTACCTTTTTTATATAAGAGATTTGAGCATCCATTGATTTTAGTATCTAAGGAGGACCTGGAACCAATCCCCCACACATACTGAAGGATGACAGTATATAATTCTCTTTTTTTTATATTTTTCTCTTTCAGATCATACAGTCCACTGAAGAATTTGAAAATGCCCTAAAGGAAATGAGGTTTTTAAAAGGGGACACTACTGATTTGCTGAAATATGCTCGTAATATCAATTCTCATTTTGCTAATAAGAAGTGCCAGGAAGTGATTGTGACAGCCAGAAACCTAATGACCTCTGAAATTCACAATACTGTGAAGGTACCAGGGTTATGTTACACTGTATTTAAGAATAAGCTTATTTTTGAGACACATACAGTAAAGTAGAAGGGAGCACAACAGTTGCTGAGCTTGTGGAGGCAGCATTAGTCTTATCCTCTTTGAAGTCATCCTAATGGCATGTTGACATATGCCTGTAATCCTGGCAACTCTGGAGGCTGGGGTAGAAAGATTGTAAGTTTGAGGTTAAACTGGGCAGTATAGGAAGACATTCTGAAAATAAAAAAAATTTTATGAAGGGCCAGAGGTGTAGCTCTCACCCAAGATTGAGTTGTCATTAAAATAATGCCATGTCTCCTCAATTCTCTTAATTACTGTATAGAATTGCGCCTTTATCATCATGAAAACAGCCATTGTCTTATACTTAGCTGTGTACTTCCATTTGAATTATTCTGAAAACAGTGCATATTCTGTGTCTATGTTTGAATCTTAGATTGTTCCTGATTCTAAGATAAAAGTCCCAGACTTACCCAGTCCTGGTGAAGATGACAAACTAGCAGTGCAGAAAGTGTCTGCAGTTCAGTATGATGGAGCAGTGAATTTAGAGCCTGAAAATACACTGGACCAACATTCTTTTTCTTTGCCCACATGCCGCATCAGTGAATCAGTGAAGAAATTAATGGAGCTTGCCTATCAGACTTTACAAGAAGCAACAACCAGTAGTGATCAGTGGTATGAATTTTGAGTTGTCTGAAAGTGCCAGTGATTCAGAATGTTTTATCTGACTAGACATTTATTTAGAAAATCATATGGAATTCTTGGGTTTCCTTATCCTATAGTTACTATTTCTTTCTAGAAAGTGCACAGAGATACCTGTTGATTTCTTATTTACAACAACATATAGATGTTAGAGCAAAGTATGAGAAATACTGTAGATGTACCTAAATGAATGTGCATATATGTTTCTTTAATGTCAAAAATGGTTAATTACTTTTAGACAAACCACTCTTTAAGTTTTGTTTATTTTTTAACCTTTTATTATAAAAATTGAATCAAGACAGTTTATGTAAAGTACCTGGAAAATGATTAGTACTCAAATGTTAACTATTACTTGTGGTGGTGATGGTAATAGTAATAATTATACCATATGCTCCCGCTTTTTACCTATTGAAATCCAGGCCCTAATTTTGCATTTAAGATGTTTATTTTTATTTTAGCCAGACATAGTGGTATACATCTGTAATCTCAGCTTGCAGGAGGCTGAGGCAGGAGAATGTCCATGAATTTGAGGCCAGCCTGAGCTACATAGTGAGTTCAAGGCCAGCCTGAATTACATAGCAAGACCCTGTCTCGACCAAAAAAAAAAAAAAAGTAAGGTTTATTTTTAAAACAATAATAATTTCTTAGGCAGCCAACGATGGAAAAGAAGAGAACATACCACAGATCTGTCTTCAGCCTTTCAGGGTGACCTCTTCTAATTTACATTGTGATAAGTGTTATCAGATTAGTCTATATCTCATACTGAATTTCTTTTTGTTTAATAAAGTCCTTTTTTACTCCTAGATTAAATTGAGAAGAAAATGGCAGGCCATAGCCCAAGTTGATTATAACACAGATTTACAAAACCTTGTTTGGTTTGAATCTGTATTTAATAGTTTACTTCTTATCTCTATAGTAGAAAACAATTTTAATTAGATTTGGTTTAATAATATCACATTGTCAGAGCTGCAGTTTTTAATCTTCACGTGCAAATAAACCCCTTCATTTTGCTGCAGAAAGAACATGTTTGCCAAGATAATTCCATGGCTTTAGCGAATCATATTTATAAGTCCATCCAGTTTTTTTTTTTTTTTTTGGTACTGGGGATTGAACTTGGGACCTTGCTCTTGTGAGGCAGGCGGCAGAACCATTGAGCTAAATCCCCGGCCCAAGTCCATCCAGTTTTAATTATAAGTAGGAAGAAAAATACATACTTATAAAGGAAATATATATTCTTTTGGCAGAATAAATATAGATATGATTATTTCTTCACATAGCATTCTCCTATAATATATTAGATCAGAAGTTAGAGATGTGGAGCAGTATTTTAAAATTTACTCAGAAAACAGATACCAAACACTATTTTTATGTACTAAATATTTATAGATGTTCATTCCACTAAAAGAGATGGTTTTTAACAAGATAAACAAAAACACAACTCCATTACAGTGCCCCCCTCCACATTATCAAATGTCAAACAGCAACATACTCAGCAAAAATAAAGTGAATTAATTCAATCAGTTACGGTAATTAGTAGCAATGGTGTTTTTGAAGATAACAGCCATGACTTATTTTTCTAAGAATTTATGGAATCCCTCTGAATTATTCAAGGTATATAAGTTAAACGTTGAGGTAAGCAAACCTTAGATTTGCTCTTTTAAAGTACATTTTAATAGCAATTTTTAGGTGCTTTAAGACCAGATTTAAAGGGCAAAAATCTTGAGAGCTAGATTCTATCCTAGAAAATGTTGATTCATCTCCTTGCATTTGGAAAGGAGAAAAGGTGAAAGCTGGAAGTCAGACTGATTCTCAAGGAACCCAGTGAGTGCCTTTATTGATACCGTGCCCTTTGCACAGTACAGCAGTAAGTAGGTGACATTTGCTTGAGGCTTAGCTCCATTTGTTACTGAAAGGATACTCTGGGTCCTGGCAGAACACAAATTGATAAATGGAAAAGAGGCTTTAGGCTGAATGCTTCTGTTCTTAAAATTACTAATGGATCCAGGTTTTTTAGAACTGCAATTTAATTAGTAAATACTGGTTGAAAACGTATTTCCATCTAGATTAGTGGTGTTTTCTAGCAGTGACCAAAGCAGGTTTTCTCTGCAACCATGGTTTTAATTGATGACCTGTACTAAAAGTATATTTAGTTTGATTGTTTTTACCCTCAGCTTCAGAATATTCTTATGCATTTCTCTGAAATCTTTGTTTTCCTTTTAGTGCTGTTCAACTTTTCTACTCAGTGAGGAATATCTTCCATTTGTTCCATGATGTTGTGCCAACATATCATAAGTAAGTACCACTGCATCTCATTTTTATGTAATAATTGTATGCCTAAACTGTTAAATTAAAACCAGTGGTTTCATATTTTCACTGAAAATATTTTGGGTACTAAAGTTCATAAGAAAATGCAATAAATCATTTAAAAACACTTAAAAAGACTTGGGAATTTACTCTTAAATTGATAAGGGTAATTTTACAGTATTCTTGCAGTATAGTGGGTAACAAATTTTAGAACTCAAAAGAACTTTACTTATTTTTAATGCCTAGGCATTTTTGGAACTCTTCTTGGTTAAAAAAAAAACAAAAAGGACATTATTCCATATGCTGTCTGGTAAACGTACTACATTTTCCCTTGGCATTTGTAGTTTTGCAGAGAGAATGCTGTTTAGTATGATCTTCTAGCATCACAGACTGTATCTGATCTGTTATTCTGAAAAGTTACTCAAATCTCAAGCTTCCCAGTTTTTTAAATTCAAATTAAATATTTAGATGCTTTTTAATAAGTGTTTTTAGTAATAGTTCAACAAAGCTGTTTCACAATCAAGGAACTGTGGTTTCAAAGAAAAAAATCAGTATTATTTGAAGTATCTTTTTCATTCAGATTTTTGAACTGTTCACATGTTTATGACTAATCCCTCTTCTTTCCATTATAAAAGAGCTTATTTATTGTGGCTTATTTTTATTTGTATTCTCTTTGCTGTAGTTTAAAGTTCTTATTTTAAATGTGGTGAAATAAAAGAAAACATATGGGTCAGTTTATGGCCTTGTTCTTAAGTCAGACGGTGGCTTAGACATTTCTTTTCTTGTTAATAAATTTTATTTTGTCCCATTTCTGTGTTTTAGAAACATTTTTCCCACTGCTGTGGCATTAGATTTACCTCTCTTTCTCTTCTGTATGACCTTTGAACTCTGTGGTGGACACAAACGTCAGTGGGCATCAGAACCACCTGGAAGCCTTGTTAAAACACAGGTTGCCCAAGATTCTGTAGGCTGAAGCAGGGAGGATGCCACCTGGATTTTTAACAAATTTCTAGGAGGTGCTGGTGTTGTTTGTCAGGGAACCATATTCTGAGAACCCCTGCCTTACATTTACAGCTTTGGCAGCATTTTAGAATCACTTATAGAGCTTCCAAGATACACATATTTGCCTAGGTTTTTTTCCTAGTGCTTTTGATGTATAGGTCTGGTGTAAGACCCAGGCATCTGTGTTTTTTAAATCCCCACAAATGATTCTGACATATAGCCTGGAATGAGGAGAGCTGCCTCAGGGTGCTGGTTTCTGGCTTGTATATCCCAGCCCAACATTCAGTCAGCAAACTAGAAAGTGCTTATTGAATGATGCTGATGGGTGTATAGCAGAAATACACGACAAGATTTCTTCCTAAGCTGGGTAGATAGACAGATACGTATCCAAGAATTAAAGCAGTGATTTTTAAATTCTGGAAGAAAATTAAAATCATTAGGGAAGATTTAAGGAAGTATAAATGCCCAGGTTTTATTTTCAGAGGTTGTGATTTAATTTGCTTGGGGTAAAATCTAAACATCTGTATTTTAAAAAATTTCCAATGTGACTCTAATCTGTAATTAATTAGCTTTAAAAGCTAGTGAATTAGAAAATGGGTAAGTCCTTCATTATATAAATGAAATGAGAATTTGGAGAAAGGGGAAATAAACCTGTATTTCCACAGACTTTCAGAATTAAATTTCAAAGGTATTATGTATAGTCCTGCTAGGTTTCTAGTACAAAGAGTTGACTCAGGTAGATTCTTTTGATCTTTGTTTTTTGTTAATAGCTGGGTTAGTTAACAGGGTAAGGTCATATTTGGGCAGGATGACCTCAGTTGAATGGATGTGGGAATGAGGTTTCATCTTCTTATGTGCAGCATTTATAAAGCAGACAATTACTTAAGCCTAGTGACATCATGACACATTAGAGGAGTAGTGACTTTTTGTCAGCCTTGGCTTCAGTAATAGGTGATTTCTATTTCTACCCTTCCTCCTGGCCTAGGGAGAATCTTCAAAAACTTCCCCAGTTGGCTGCCATTCACCATAACAACTGTATGTACATTGCTCACCACTTGCTGACCCTGGGGCACCAGTTCAGGTTATGTCTTGCGCCCATTCTTTGTGATGGCACTACTACCTTTGTGGATCTTGTACCTGGCTTCAGAAGACTTGGTAACTGATATCTTAAATTTGGGAAAACACAGATTTACATCTTCTCAGCCTAGTATCTATGTTATTTATAAATGAGGTGGTTAGAAATTAGGTGGTGGTCCTGAACTGTATTGGAAAGTGGAAGGTCATTTAGTTTCCAAATGTCTCTAGTTATTTAATTTTATAAAGTGAATGTAGCCTGTGGAAGCATTGCTTTTTTGTGATATAATTTCATAGTATATTAGCATTTCAAACTTCATTGTTGATATGTACTGAAGTCACCAAATCAGAATTATGTTAGTAGAATGACACATAATAAGATTTGTAGTGGGACAGTTCTGTTACCATTGTTGGTAAGAATGCATTAATGTTAGAGCTTATTCTTTTGCAAAACCCTAAGAGAGTTATCCCCCTCCCGTAATCCCTTATTTGGGATTATTAAAGTCAAAAGAATAGAAATATGAGGTAAATCAATATGTTTACCATAATGATAGCCTGAGAAAAGCAGAAAATCTCTGTGGTTCAATTATTTTTTTCAATTCTGATTTTTCTCTTCAGTGGTATAGATAGAAAAGAATAGTAATTGCTTTTATTTAAGTGATTTTTCTTAGCTGACTCAGACTCTAGACAAACTACTGAGAAAGATTTATCTGTTATCCTGAGAATGCGATTGGAAGGAGCAGCTATATGTATTAGAAGTGATTCTTTTTAGGGGCCTTAGGGCAAACTTTATATTATCTAGCTATTATCTTCATGTGGGCAGAACAGATACATGGTATATGTTTATCTCTCTCCTCTCCTACTCTGAACAGCTTTTAGAACTTTTTATTTTGTTTTCCCATCATAGGGACAGAGTGTTTTTTGGCCCAAATGCGGGTACAGAAAGGTGAACTTCTGGAAAGATTGTCAAGTGCTAGGAACTTTTCAAACATGGATGATGAAGAGAATTATTCTGCGGCAAGTAAAGCAGTTCGGCAGGTAGGAGGCTGTTGCTAGTGCTGAAATTTGTACTCTATCCTTAGATGCTCTTTTTTTTGTTGTTGGTGTTTAAAAAAGCAGCAAAGAATACCTAACAAATAGCTCAGTTGATTCTCCATTATCCTCACTGGAAAATCTAGATACTTTTATAGTTCTTCTTAAGAACTTTACCCTGCCCTACCAAGACAGTAGGAAGCTATTTTTTCATAGACCTAATAATGTGACTAGTAAATCTGTTGTAGCAAGTAGTTGACTTATGAATTTGTATTTGGGAAATTTATTTATTTTTATTGAGTTCTATTGGTTTTATTTTATTTACTCTATTTTTTTTGGTTGATTTAGCAGAATTCCTTAGTTTGATTATAAATTTTTTTATCAGATATGGTTTTTAATATTTTTTTTCCATTTTATGGGTTCCACTTTTAAGTCTTTTTTAAGAGCAGTTTTAGATTCACAGCAAATTAAGAGGAAGATAAAGATATATCCCATATAAACCCCTCTCCTACATATGCATGGCCTACCAAACATCCCCTACCAAAGTGGTACATTTGTTAATAATTGATGAACTTACATTTACATATCATAGTCACCCAGAGTGTATTAGGGTTCACTTTTGGTGTTGTACATTCTATAGATGTAGAAAAATGCAAAATGCCATGTATCTACCATTATAGTATCAGTATAGTACCAGTATAGTATCAGTTCACTGCTCTAAAAATCCTCTGTGCTTTTCTTATTCATCTCTCCCTAGCCTGGGAAATTTAAAATATGGGTTTGAGCATGTTCCTCTCTCTTAAATGAATTATCTTTTCTAGCAGTTTTCTTATCCTCAGGATGAGTCTGCTTTGTCTGCCATGGATCTCGCTAAGAATTAAATATTCAGAAAGCAAATGTTCTTGATTACCTCAACTTTCACATAACTCTTCTTTCCTCATATACATAGAAAATAAATAAGGTAAATCTGGAAATGTAAGTTGCAACAATCTCTCTTCTCTGTAAATAACTGTGTTCTCTTAACAGGTACTACACCAACTAAAGAGACTTGGAATTGTATGGCAGGATGTCCTGCCAGTGAATATATATTGCAAGGCTATGGGGACTTTACTAAATACAGCAGTTTCTGAAATCATTGACAAAATCACTGCCCTTGAGGTAAGAGCCCTGTATCCCTCATACAGTATGATGTCTCACTCAGTAAAAATTGAGATGCAATTCTTATCCCAGATTGTGACTTTATTATGAAAGCAGTGTTGAAGTCTCATTTTTAATCAACACAGATGGTAGAAGAAATTACTCATGTTTCCTGTCTAACTCATGCTGTTACAGTTTTTCAATTTTGCCTTAATTCTATTTTGCTGGAGACTTGCTAATCTCTTTCATCCCTAGATAAGCAAGTAGGATTGTACTTGTTCTCTGTCTATCATCTATAAATAATGAATGAGGAAATTGAAAACTGGACAGTGCTCCCAGTCTTCATACTGTGTTGTGTAGTATGAAGTCATTTGGTTTGCAAGTAAACTAAATAATTTCATTTAGTAAAGTGAATACAGTCTTAGGCAGGTACTACTTTTCCTACAAACCTTCACAGTTGAGAATGTATGTGTGCTCCTACAAGGAAAATTGACCAGATTTGTTTAGCTGTTGCTTCTAAAGCATAGATTGACAAAACCCTTATTTGTAGTAACATCTTCTGCTTTGCAGCAAGCTTTGCCACATTATGGAGAAATGGACTCTTTATTGCAGGCAAACTAAATTGCTATCTGTTGAAACATATTTTGTGTCATTCTAGCTTCAGAATATTTTCAGAGACCTGATAGAATCTAGTGTCTAGTAAGATATTCTAAATTAATTGGAAGACATACTATTGTAGCTACTCTGCTTTGTCAGCTTGTGCTGAGAGTTTGCCTTATCCTTTCCCTACTACTAAGTGGGCCCAATTCTACTCTGTTATGTTCCCTTTGTGCGAAACTAGGACATCTCTACTGAAGATGGTGATAGATTATATTCCTTATGCAAAACAGTGATGGATGAAGGACCCCAAGTATTTGCACCTCTATCCGAAGAAAACAAGAACAAGCAGTATCAAGAAGAAGTTCCAATCTATGTACTAAAATGGATGCCTTTCAAAGAATTGATGATGATACTACAAGCTAGCTTGCAAGAAATTGGAGATCGGTGCGTGTAAGCCTTCCATAGAGGCATATATTTCTTGAACAGCCACAAAAGGATAATAGTGCCATTGGTAGCAGTGCTAGTTGTTAATATTACCCAGGGAAGAGTTTCATATTGAAGAGCAGTAGTTGGGGCCTTTTTGTAGTCTGTCATAGTATAAATCTCATTACTACTTTCTCACTGGCTAGTATAGACTTCTCATTCATATTGTTTTAGCCAGGGATTTAGCTCAGTGGTTTTGACGCCTGCTGCGCAAGCGCAAGGACCCGAGTTCAATCCCCGGTACCAAAAAAATCAAATACATCATTCATACTGTTTTGATCTTGAACATGTGGTTTTGGCATGCAATACAAATGATCCAGCATTTATAGTAAGTACATTATCTTACACCTGGATGGTAATCGCTGCTAACTTAAACCAGCAGTGGGTGCATTTTAAAAAGGACTTTGGTCTCTTAACAGAGAAATAACTTTTTTCTTTCTTTAATATTCAGCATCACATCACCAGACTTTTTGATTGACCAGTAGGTAGTTTTTCTGTAAGGAGTACAATAGTTTGAGAAGCTAAGTATCATGCACTAGAAAGGGTTCTTTTCCTCAATATAATGGATGATATTTTCACCTAACTATCAGTTAATGTTGCTGTGCCCATTATGCTACATTGTATCACAATGTGCAGAGGTACTAATATGCGTGACCAGAGTGATGGGGTTAGTGATATATCCGTTGATACTTTTATTTCATCATGGTAGATTAGTTTTTGTTTTTTGGTACCGAGGATTGAAGTCAGGACCTTGTGCTTGTGAGTCAGGTGCAGTGCCACCGAGCTAAATCCCCGGTCCCATCATGGTAGATTATTAATGAATATGTGTACTTTGCATAGGAAACTCCCTGTAGAATCCTTAAGGTCTGTCTCCATCTCTATAGTTACTTCTCTCTCTGCTTTCGTTTAATTTACTGCAGGTGTCCAATTATATGAGCTCTCTCATCCTAGCTGTTTGCAACACATATTGTCCAATCTAAAACACTATAAAGCACACCTCTAATCCCAGCACTCAGGAGGCTGAGGCAGGAGGATTGCCACAGTTTGAGGCCTGCCTAGGCTACATAGTGAGTTTAAAGCCACCCTGAACTACATAGTGAGACCCTGTCTCAAAAACAGTCCCAACCTGGGCTGGGGATGTAGCTCTGTGGTGTCTCACCTGCCTGGTGAGTGCAAGGTCCTGAGTTTGATTCCTGGTACTGGGAAAAACAAAAAAACAAACCTACCCACAAAAAACCCCAAGAGAGACTTCTACTTGAAAAGAAAATTACATCAAGCTATCTCTGTAGTTAATACAAAGTTTTGATTTGTTATAAATAAGTCCTTAGTAGGTAAAAGGTGTCTGGGTAATATGCTTCACAGGTCAGCAGATGAAAAATTTTTAATCTGCCATTAAAGAGACTTCTTGTAAATCAAGGTGATGGTGCATGCCTGTGATCCCAATAACTAAGGAGGCTGAGGCAGGAAGATCACAAATTTTAGGCCAGTTTGGGGAAGTTAGCAAGACTGTCTCAAAATAGAAAGGGCTGGGGATGTAGCTCAGTGATATAGTGCTTCTGGGTTCAATCCCCAGCACTACAAAATAAAAATAGGGAGCCTCTTGCAGCCTCTCCTTCCTTGCTAATGAGATTAATAACAGTACTGGTACGTCTCAACTTCTTTTTTTCTGCTTAGGATTGTTTCAGAGAGTTGTAAATGCAAAGCTAATAGCCAGGTGTATATGTCTGTAATCAGCACTGAGAAGAGGCAGAGGCAGGGGGATTGTAAGTTTGAGTGCTGCCTGGGTAACCTAGTGAGATCCTGTCTCAAATAGGGTGGAGATGTAGCTCAGTGATATCAGGTGTGCCCTTGGGTTCCATTCTTAGTACTGAACAAAAAGCTAACTAAGAACATTTTCTTTACCAGAGAAACTACCTTAGTCATGTGTAATTTAAACATTTTAAGGTTGCAAAATATACATATGAAGGCATACAGTATACATAGCATATATTCACAGTTTAAGAAAAAAGAATGTTACTGTACCTCTTAACAAATTTAAGAAAAAAATATAACCAGTAGTTTGGAAATACCATGTGTGTCTTCTAAATGCGTTTCATCAGAGGCGCCCACTTTCTTGAATTTTGTGTTATTTCCTTGCCTTTCTTTATAGTTTTATATTTACGCATATTTTTTGTTGTTGTTGTTCTGAGACAAGGTCTCACTATGTAGCCCAGGCTGGCCTCGAACTCATTATTCTCCTGCCTCAGAGTGGCAAGTGCTGGGATTACAGGCATGTGCTACTATGCCTAGCTATACATATTCTTTTTTTTTTTTTTTTTTTACTTAACCCATTATTCTATTTTCTTTTTTTCAGATAATTTTTTTTATTAATACATGTGTATAATACGTAATGTTTACATTCCTGCATGGGGTTGTCACATGTACATAACACATCTTAATTCCTTTTTTTGTCCTCTTTACCTCCCTTCTCCTTCTACCTCTTGATCCCCTTCCCCTTTGAAAAAGAGCTCCCCTTCTTCCTGTTACCTTTGATTTTGCTCTTTGTACACATATTCTGAATACAAAGTTTGGACTTGGCCTTTTCTTCACTATCTGTAAACAGAGTCCTCTGTAACTTGCTTCTTTTGTTCAGCAGTATGTTTTTGAAATTCATTCATGGTGGTTTGTGTGCTGCACTTCATTTTCATTGCTCTATCAATCCCATTGTACAAATATCTCATAGTTTGTCCCTTCGCTTTATATTTTCACCAGTGTTTGGGATTATCAGACTTGATAATCTCATTAGTACAAAATGACAGCTTGTTGTCATTTTAATTTACAATTCCCTAAATTCTATTAAGATTGAGCATCTTTTTCTTTGGCCATCCATGTTTCTTCTTACTGTAAATGCTGTTCATATCTTTTCCTCCCTTTATCCTGCTAGATTGATTAACGGGAGATTTTTTAATATATTTATGTTTTTTATATTGTTTATGATACTTTATATATATTATATATTTTTAATACCAATCCCTTTTCAGTTAAAATTTATTGTCTGTTCTTTTTAGGAAGTAGTTACAGAGTCAAGACATGGGAGAATATGGTCATAATTACCCAGTTCAGAGAGACCTTAACGAGTATAGGACAAAGGAACAGACTTACTGTCCTCTCTTGCTCTCTTCGTCTGGCTGTGCTGATACCAAATGCAGCCAGTGAGCTGAGGGACCTAAGATATTGATGGGTAGATCTATAAAGGAGGAAGGATACCCAAGATTTATTGTGTTTCTGTTTAAAATAAGCATTTGGTTCAAACAAGAAATTTAAAAATCTTTCTTATACTTCAGAGACATAATAGGAAATAGAATTCTATGTTTGTTTATTTGTTTTTTGCAGATGGGCTGATGGCAAAGGACCCCTGGCAAGTGCATTCTCTTCCAGTGAAGTAAAAGCTTTAATTCGTGCCTTGTTCCAGAACACAGAAAGAAGAGCAGCTGCCCTTGCTAAGATTAAATAATTACATTTTTCTGAGAAAAACTGTGTCTTGACTATGTGGATTCCTCCTTTGGTGTAATTACTCCCTTCAAGACTTTTTGGAAGTTTGACTTCACATAAAAACGCTTTATGTCCTGGCCTATATGAGGCCTTGTTGAAGGACAGAATAGTAGGATAAGATGTGACGCGAAGAATCTCAATTCATTAACTCTCTAGCCACCTTCCTTTGATAATTATGAAATCGCAATTCCCAACACAAAAACAGAGCACACACACACACACACACACATACACATGCACGGACAGAAAAAAATAAACTGTTGGACAGCAGTATTTTGTGCTGCTTCCATAGCCCTCTGGGAACAACATACATTGTAATTTTAGGCCCTGGCTTTGGATTAAGGCAACCAAGAGATTCTAAGAGTCAGGGTAAATAATTTGTGAGATTGTTTTGGTCTTGCAAGAATTAGGGATAATTCCTGTAATGTTTCTTTCCAGTGACTAAGAATGTGGGAACTTTAACAAAAAGACCAACAGGTTGTCTCATCTTCTGTGCCTTTCTCTTTATTGTCATATAAGGCCCACACAGAACACTCACTGACTTGTCATCTGCTTTCTTTGTGGCACTACCTGTTGCTTTCTAAGAATTCCTAGGTCTCTTGAAATTTTTTTTGGGGGGGTACTGGGAATTGAACTCAGGACCTCACGCTTGCCAGGCAGGTGCTATGCCGCTGAGCTACATCCCCGGCTCTTGGAACGTTATGTATTTTTGGCACTTTTTGCTGTTTCAACTAAATTTTTTTGGTTGGATTTTCCCCCAATTCTGAAACTTCACTGTTTCAGTACCCTGTCAAATGTAAGATTTTAAATTGCCCTTGTTCCTGTGCAATATATATGCCATGAGCTACTAATACTGGGTCCTGAAGCCCGATTCTTTATTTGGTGGACATAGAAAATCCTTTAGCTCAACTTTTTGTGTTTTTTAATCTTTGCAGCCACTGGAGGTATACATCATGTTAAAGTTTCGTAGATCTCTCTAGGACTTTAGATTGTGTCGCTTTCTACTAAGTAATAGTTTCCTCTCCTGAAAAGAGGGCAGAGAATAATTTTTTCTTTTCCCTGATTCTTTTTAGAATATATTTTTATGAGTGCATATTAATTTTACAAAATACTGGATTTCAGTATAGTATTTTCATACATACATTAACATATCTTCCCCTGTTACTCTCTTACACCTCCCTCCCCATTACCCTTATTCCTTCCTCTTGTCTAATAGTCTAAGGAGGTGATCTTTGTCCTGAAGCATGAGCTGACTAGAGGGTGTTTCTAGTATGATGGGCTCGCTTAGTCCTCAGCCTCCCAGCCCCTTGTCCTAGAATTGTTCTTGTTCTTAGTTGTGATTTAGCCCCTTTAATCAAGTCATTCTGGTTGCTTAGTCTTTCTTTTCCTATGTGGTCATAGAAAAACAAAAGACTAATTTTTGTCTCATAAAAGAATTCAGCTGGGTTAATGACAAGCTGTTTGTCTATACTCTGCATGTCCTAATGTGAGGACCCACAAAGGAAACAATGTTCTGAACAAGCTTTAGTTTTTTTTGGTTTTTTTGGTACCGGTGATTGAAGTCGGGTCCTTGCCGCTTGCGCAGCAGGTGGCGAAACCACACGCTAAATCCCCGGCCCAAGCTTTAGTTTTTTGAGAACAAAGAAGTGGGCTTTCTTAAGAGAGGAGGAAAGGGCCGCTTTAAGAGAAAATACCTGTTTTTTGAAAATTTACATAGTTTCAGGTAGAATTCTTTTCTCAGCAATTGAGAGACTGAGGAACTAAGGGCAGAATTGAAATAAATGCATTACAGGGCTGTTACACAGAGCAATAGATTTCTTTTGTTCATAGAAGCTATTCCTGTTGCTTGTCAGGTACAGCACTTTGAGGGTGGGATCTCATAACTGAAAAGCATGCTCTTCCCTTCTTCCAGTAACAGACAGCTATTATGGTTCTTGGGCTGGGTGGCGTAGTCTTTGGGGACTTTCATCTAATGAATAGTTTGTAAGCTATGGCACACAGAGCAGACAGCCTTCGTCTTCTTACCTGGCCAAGAAATTGATAGCTGATGATGAAGTCGATGTTCATTCTGGGTAGGAGTGAATCATCTGATTGAACATGTGGGAATTGGGTCTGACAGCTCTTAGGCTCTTGAGACTGCCTGTTCTGACTGGGAGCCTGAGTTAGAAAGGGGCTAGAGCCTTTGAGAAAGAGCATGATGATTATGGGAGTAAGGGAGCATTAACAGCCTACTCATTGAGTAGCTAGATCTATGGGCAAAGAGCAATCAGAATTACACAAATGCTTGGAGAAATGAAATTCATGAAAGGTTTCCTAAGTTTGTAATAAAAGGGTTGTTAAAAAGGCAAGTCTGCCAACAGTCTAAGTCTGGGTGGTGATTTGATAGTGGCTCATGTTTCTGTATGGATCAGGGTGTATGTTGGTAGCCTGACCCTTGCTTGGTTTTGCGAAAGACTTTCTCCTGGCAATGGAGATCCTCCAGATGGCACTCTTTCCTCAACCTGGGAGCATCGCAAAGCATCCCCTGGTCTCTGGAAATGGAAGCTACAGAATTTGCCTGTTTACCCTGTGCCTGTCTTTGGCTTTCGTCAGCTCTGGAAAAGTCATCTAGACTCTGAACAGCACTTACACTATAAACTTCAGTGCCTTGCTGAATAATCACTTGTGAGTAAATTAAACAGAATTTTTTTCTTGTCTTTCCCTCCCTCCCTTCTTCCTTGTTTCTCTGTCTTTCTTTCCTTCCCTTCTTTCTTTTATATTGGGAATTGAACCTAGGCCCCATGCATGCTAGGGAAGCACTAACCCATTGAGTTAAATTCAGCCCTTTTAATTTCTTTATTTTGAAATGATCTTAGTAAGTTGCTGTCCTCCTGCCTCAGCCTTCTGACTAGCTGGGATTATAGACATGTACCACTATGCTGGCCTCAGTCTTTTGTTTGATTAGTAGCATTGTTAAAGGAGAGATAGGTAATCCCTTTACTGTGCTTGTAAATACTTATTACTTAAGGCAAGAATTCCCAGATTTTTGTGAGCATTGATTTTGTGTTCTGCAAGTACTGAGTGCTATACACATACGTGTATACCCCTGGAGTGTTTTTGTGATCATAAAATATTGGCCCAAAAAAGTAGTTTGTCTAAGCTTCACACTATCAAAAATGATTTTGAAATTTGTGATAATTTCCTCTTTAAAATATTGCCAAAGCCTAAAAATTTTCTAAAAACCACAGAGCTCTAGTTTTGAAAAAAATTTCAATTTTCATATGATTTAGAGTTAAGACTGAAGTTCCTGACTTGGGAGGAATTTGGTTAAGAATTTTGTGATATCACAAGCTATAACTGGAAATAGCATTAGATGTTTCCAAATCAAGTTATGAAATCTCTGCCTAGAAGTTGGGAAGGAGGGCAGTAATTCTGATAAACTATGTATAAGTTCCTCACTTCAGAAACCAGGTATCCTGTTTTTGTTATTGTTTAATGCAAGAGAGTAGGTTAGGAGTAAATTTGTTTTAGCTGCTCCAGCTATTGAGGAAGAGACAAACATTCAGGCCAAAGACATCTACCACCTCCTGGGCCACAGACTTAAGACTTTCTACATTCATTCCACTTACATTTATTGGATAACATTATTATTGTAAACACTGAGTTAAAAGAAATCCAAACAAAAATCCGCCCTGCTTTAATAATTTAAATTCTGGTGACAAAGACAAATGATAAACATAAAATAAATAAATACTATGTTGGAAGATAATAAGCGCTAGGGAAAAACCCATGTAGAGTGATGAGGATTAGGAATTCTAGACGGGGCCGGGGCGAGCTTCGGCTCTGTAGGATGGTGAGTCAGTGGATCACCTTTAAAAGGCAACAGAGACCAACTCTTGTTGTTGTTGCATGTGCAGACAACAGAGACCGACTTTGGCGGCGGAAGAAGCTAGGCATGTGCCCAGTGAGCTCAGAGAACAGCAAGGAAGTGAGGAGGGCAGAGAAACCATAGGAGAAGAGAGGCAAGATTGTGCATAGCCTTTTAAACCAGTGTTAAGGATTCAAGTTTTTTTTCTTTTTCTGAGTCAAATGGGGGAACATTTAGTAGCTTAAAAAAACCCTTAAAAAATAGAAACATACATAAGAATAGAGCAATATGATGAGCCCTTGTATATCTATCACCCATGATCTCATGGCTCATCTAGCATCATTTGTAACCCTTCCCTTACCCCTTTCCCTGAAAAGATACACTGGATCACTGAAGCAAGTGCCAGGCTGTATATTTCAAACTCGGGAAGTCTGCATTTTGTTTCTTGTGAAGGTGTGACGCTTTCTCTTGTTATTCCTACCTCTGCTTCCAGGTGCTGCCTGCATCCCCCTGTCTTTCCCTCATTGCACTTGTCCATTCAGGCTCACCCTATATGCACTTCCCTCCTGTTCCCTGTTCACTGGATATTAAATAATATGCGTTTCAAAAGCAATTGGCATCTGACTGGCATTTCCACTTCCCCTTTGTCTCCTCTCTTCCCCAGGCACCAGGTCCTGTAGTTTCTAGGTGTTCGAAAGCTGCATAAAAAACTTCCTTTTGCTGATTGTTTCATCAGAAGATATCCCACATGACCTTAGAAGCAGATTTCACAGGGAATCCCAGAAGACAGCTCAGCCAGTGAGTCTGTTCTGGGACTGGATAGTGGCTGGCGTCTGGGATTGGATTGGTTCAGGCCAAGTAACCCTTTTCCTAAATTCTGTTTGGGTGGACTGTCAGGGAGTGCCATAGCCCCTGGCTGGCTTCTGTCTCCCATTTTCCATACCCTCATGTAAAAAAGCTGATTTAAAAGAATATTAATTGTTTTCATTTGCATGGAGAGCTCCATTTATGCTTGATTACTATGCAGTATGATAAAATTTTGCATAATGTTATATCATTAACTTTGTTATAAATTTCAGTACTAAGCTTTGCTCCTAGACATAGTCTAAATAGTTTGCCATACCTGTGTCTACATTATTGTTCTTTAAAACAAAATATTAGGACTTTTGCTCACCAAGCATTTAGCAAACTGCTCTAGGATCTTTTGTAAAATTGATTCTGATTACACTGGTCTGAGGTAGCACTAGATCTTTTGTTTCCTTTTTGAAATTTAGGGCACTTGCTCATTCCAAGGACTATGTAACATGGTTTTGTAAGTTCCAGGGGTTATACTTCCCTTGGGTCTACAATTGTGAATTCATTTAAAACCCAGATTTTCTTTTCCTATCTTTTCAACTATCTTAGGCTTTATTTTCCTTTAACTGTATTTGTTCTATCCTTTGCAGGTTGAAGATAATTTTTCTTGATAGGGAAGATGATAGCAAAAAGTAGTGGAGCTCTGTAGCTTTCTTTCTGTCATTTTTAAAACATCAAACAATCAACTCCAAGCTGACATTTTTTCCTTTTCCTAAACTGATCAGAAGCCCTCCTCCCATAAAATCCCTTACAATAATATTTTTT
>NW_004624784.1:9185166-9196731 GCF_000247695.1 Heterocephalus glaber | reverse complement strand
CCCCTTCCTCTGGACCAGGAGAAGTGGGATGGTGGCTCAGAAGCCCCTACCTCTGGGCCAGGAGTGGCGGGAGGGATGGTCTCTGTCACCTTTTTATAACGAACAGGTTTCTTAAAGCATTTTTTTATTCCTATGATAAGAGTAGTCTTCATTTTATTTTTTAAATTTCTTTTTTTTTTTTTGGTACCAGGGATTGAACTCAGGTCCTTGCACTTGCACATCAGGTGGCGAAACTACTGAGCTAAATCCCCGGCCCTGTTTTTTGTTTTTGAGACAGGGTCTCACTATGCAGTTGAGACTGGCCTTGAACTCACTATATAGGCCAGGGTAACCTGGAACTTTAGGCTAATCCTCCTGGCTCAGCCTCCAGAGTATACCAGGAGTACAAGCATGCGCCATCACACCTAGCAAGTAGTCTTCATTTTAGACCTCCTGTTTAGTACATCCATAATATTACAGTCCCGATTGTGTTCTGTTAGAGGGAGAGTAACCACTCCTGAGTGATTCTCACCTTTTCCTGTGGCATATTGCTCACCTGCATATTTGCACATCTCCTAGCCTCTTCTAGGATCCTTTGTTTTGTTTTTGGTTTTTTTGGTACAGAGGATTGAACTCGGGACTTTGTGCTTTGGAGGCAGGCAGCAGAACAACTGAGCTAAATCCCTGGCCCCTAGGACTCTTTTTTTTAATACCTGGGATACCGCAGGTGGCCAGGACAAATTGGATATCTCACCACGCAAAGTTTAAAGCGAGGAGAAGCCTGAAATCCATCTGCAAAGCTACTAGGATCTTCTGAAAATCAGTCTATAAACATTCTTTGTATTGTTGGATATTTGCCACTGAGAAAAGGACCTGTGTTGGGAGCCATTCTACATAATTTTTGGGGAAAAACCATTTCACAATTAAATTATGATTAGGGCTGTCTGAGGTCTCAATAGTCCTGTGATGCTGTGATGCTCAAGGGCAAGATTACATCAGCTGAAGATATCCTGGTTCTTTGAGAATTGAGTAGTAATACAAAAAGAGAAAGGTTTCACCTGTGGAGGGACAAGTTCCTTATCAGCTTAACTCGTCTCACCCACTGTTGTAAGAACATTTTGCTCATCTCACCATCCGAATCAACATAAGCTCCTCATCGACCTAAGATCCTCATCAGCATATGATCCTCATTGTCATAGGATTACCACCACCCTCCAAGACATCTGATGTTTCTTCTGATTATAAAATCCTCCTCAATTTAGGATTATCATCACCTTCTGAGTCATCTGATACTGCCTACGAACCCAATAAGCAGTGGCGAGCTCGGAGTGTTTTTGTTTTTCCCCACTCTGAGGCAATGATCTCCTGGCCCCCCACATACTTTGAAATTACACATCTCTATTGTCTGTTTTTCTTTAGCCCTTGCTGTCCCCCTTTCTAGGCAGACAGAGGACTGATCGACCTCTGATACACCTGGACTTGGATGACAGTCCTATCTACTCTCACATCCTCTTTTATGGGCAGGGTGAGCTGTGAGTTAGAGTAGAAAGCTCTACTGAGTACATTCTGTGGGGCTTCAGATGCTGGAGGGTCATAATTAGGGTGTTGGAGAGTGTTAGGTCCTTCCAGGGAGCTAGCCTTTGATAGAGTTTCTGAGTAACTCGGGTATGGTGAGGTTGTTCATTATCCTGGGGACTACAAGGAGGAGGTTGAGGAGACCTCCTGATGTGGATTCTTTCATTAAACAGGTGGGAAAAATCCATATTCCCCTGAGAGAGAGCAGGGGGTCTGAAAAGGGGCTCATCAATGATATCAATCTCCTGTTTAGGGGCCTCACTAAGGGCCATATCTCTTGGGTCCCTATAGAGGGGTGTTTTTTTGATAGCATAAATGCTTGAACACAAGGGATTCCAGGCTATTTTTTTTCTGTCCTTTGCAGAAAAGATCTAAGTGAAGAATAGTATTGTAATTTAGACAGTCATTTTTAAAAAAAACATTTCTTCCCATCCCTTAGGCTACAGTGGGGCCAAACTGTGTGGAATAAAAGGTAAGTTGTTTTATTTTTCTCAGATTGCCAGTGTCAAATTATTTCCATTCTTAAGGATATAGTCTAATGGTCAGATTGGTGGGATAGATAAGGTGTTTTCTATGGTGCTTTGTGGGGATCTATATGGTGGGGGGGGCAGAGACAGAGTCTAGGGTCCTTCTGAGGGAATCCCCCAAGAAGGATGGAGATCTGCTGGGCTTTGAGATGTCCCGATAGAGCCTCAAGTTTCCTACCACATGTCTCTGGCAAAGTGAGAGGCACTGGTGGCTTTTATTTCTTAGATCTCTCCATAGCCTGTGGCCTACTATGATTCCTTAAAGACCAGGATGGTGTCCCTACTGGCTCTATCTAACCAATTAAGAAACAGTTTATCCTGTTTATCCCTAACACAGGACTTTGGAAATTTCTTTTGTAGTAGAAGGAATGGGGAGAATGGAGGCACATATGTTCCCCAAAAGTGGAGACCATAGCTCCTATCTATAAGAGTGAGCTTTCTTGATATCCAGGAGGTCAACTGGGAACCTGGCAGAAAGGAGAACTGGGATGGCTCCCTGAGGTTTTGGGAGCAATGAAGCAAGTACCTCATTAAGGAGAGCCAGAGATAAGAGGCTATCTAGGGGAAATGGCCAAATGAGACTTTGATCATAAGAAACACAAAAAAGCACAGGCTTGGGTAGATGGATACTTGAGCAGGAGACCAAGTCACTGAAAGCTGTTCCCAAAAAGAACTAGAAAGCTGAAAGAAATATTGAGAAGAAAAAGAGACACATTAAACTTTAGGTCACACACATGAAACATAGAACCTGCAATGAGCATGGAAATTTTCTTGCGCTTGGCAGATCCTAAAATGCTTCATTCCATCACCAGGTTATCCTGTCACAGGAATATTGAAGAGCTGAATGCCCTAATGGTTTTTAAATGTCTGGCAACCATGCCCACAATGAGTTGCCAAAGACACAAACAGCAAAAAATGGAAAAGAGAAAGAGAGAGAGAGAGAAAAAAAATTTCCCCAAAGAGGTCTTATCCCCTGGCTGGCTTCTCAAGAGATGTTGTGGTATCTTTGTGTGTGTGCGCTTGTACACGTGTGTGTGGTGACTTTCCTAAGTTCTTGGTATCCCAAAGAATTGAGCAGGACACACAGAAGTAGAAATAAAAGCATAGATTTATTAAGCAGGATGTACTCCTCAGGGTGGGAGCAAGCCAGTGTGCATGGCCTCAAAGAAGCCAGATATCAGAGCCTTCATGTAGTTTTTACAGAGAAGGAGTAGCTCTTTGAACAGGCACAGCAATCCACTCCAATGATAAGTTTCTTCCTTCCTGTTGGAGGGGGAAGTTTTTGTCCCTTTGGGACCTTTTAGGAACTATCATGGCACCCAAAGGCCAGTTGGAGGGTGATCAAAACCACAATGAGATTATAATAAATTATAAATGAGTTGGGGTCACTTTCAGTTATTTAGAATGTTTTATAGCACATGTGCCCCTCACATGCATGGCTTAATCATTAGAGGTGGGTGCTGTTTGTGATTTCTATAAAGCTTATCTTGTGTGCCCCAGAATGCACATGTACCCTTCTGTCTTTCCTGGCTGTGGTCTAGCTGTGAAAACGGACCACTCTCTGTGGCTTCTGGAGAGTCAGCGTCCTCTTTTTCTCTCTGGCCTTCAGGCCCCCTCCTTTCACGGATTTCTCCTTCTATCTCCTGTCTCATTTAGACTGAGTCATATCTCTGTCACATGCTCTTGTTAGCATCTTATAAAAATTTATCAGAGTTATAAACTTGCACCTTATGTGCTCCTTTGATTTAGGTACATCTCCTCCTACTAAATGGTAAGTTATTTAGAGAAAGAATTTTATCTGGCTCTGTGTGCTCAGTATTTGCACAATGCCTAGAACACTGTACATCCTTAATAAATATGTATTGACTGAGATTCAAATAACTAGCAAAAGAGGGAATTGAATAATTGGCTTGATTGACTTAGACTACAAGCTTCTTGAAGGCAGAGGCTCTGCCTGAATTGTTTATTTCAATTAATGAGTCTAGAACAGTGCCTCACAGGGAGTAATAAATACTTGCTGAATGAATGAATCAAAGAGATGAATAAGCCCTTTTACTGTGGAAGCTATGGAAAACCATGGAGACTTTTGAATATATTTAAGTTTGGAAGTATTACTTTGGCAGCAAGATGCCAATAGAAGGATTAATTTTCATTCATTTTATTCTTTATTACGGTTTATATCTGGGTATCCCCCAGAACCTCATGTGCTCAGATGCAGGGCTTGTGGAAGGCGATTGATTATGGGGGCCCTAAGCTGGCTTGGTGTTAGGAGGCAGAGTCTGGTCAGAAGAGGTGAGTCTCTGGGGCTGTAACCTGGAAGGGTGTATCTTCCTCCCTGGTTCCACTCTTCACTCTGTTTACCTGTCATCATAAAGTGAGCAGCTGTTCCTCTGCCATACTGTCCTTCTTGGAGTCAGCCAGCTATGAACTGTTAAAGGATGTTGAGAGAGAATAGTCCCCAGTTTTGAGCACCCTATGGTCCTGAGGCATAAGCAAGAAATAGAGCTTTATTGTTTTAAGCCAGTAAGACTGGAGTTGCTTGCTACTGCAGCATGACCTGTTCTATCCTAAATGATAACCCTGCTATGCACTGGGCTCCATGCCGGACCCTGGAGACATAATGCCTCATAAACACAGAGAATCTCTTAGGGTAGACTTTGGTCATGTAACAGCTGATGAAGAAGCATAGCTCTGTTTAGAAAGATATGTACATCTTTCCAAAGTAATGGCATGCATGTACCATGGAAGGGCACTCATAGAAACTGAGAAATGATTTAAAAAATGCTCTTTCATAACACAACTTTCTTTCCCCAAGTTCATCCTGCTGCTACATTGGCCTAAAGAAGGCTAAGCAGCTCAGCTGAGACAGTGCTTCCAGAATCACCAGGGAAAATCACAGTGATGAGGACCATGTATAGAGGGGCTATGCTTCAGGAAGTTTCAGTAGGTCTAGGAGATGAGTGTTTAAATAACATGCTCCTAGGGCCAGGGATGTAGCTCAGTGGTGCCGCGCCTGCCTGGCAAGCGCAAAGTCCTGAGTTCCATCCCTGGTACAAAAAACCAATCAACCAAACAAACAACAACAACAAAAACCCCGCAAAAGCCACGCTCCTCAAGGAATTCCACTGCACTGCCTGGGTTAAGAGCTACTGGCCTGAGGAAACAGAACTGTGAGGAAAAACATCAAAATCAGATAACCTGATTTCTTCTTGGGTATCTTCAGTGGGAAAATCCAACCCCAAGGCAATGACATAGTTCTCTGGCTAGGGTTTGCCCTGGAAAATTTAGAGATAGAGTTGGCCCTACTTTCTCCGTGAGCATCAGTTGTTCCTCTGGCATCCCAGGTCCTTTTTATCCGGTGACACTGCACTTTAATCATGCTGGCTTTTCCAGAAGCTGTCTTTCCCTCAGAATGTGACTTCTGAGCCCTTCCTCCATGCCTAGTCATATAACGTCAGCTCCAGATTCAAGTACAGGAGCCTTTTCAGTGAGCTCCCCCGACCCCCCAGGCAGGCTTTCAGTATCATCACTGCACACCATAACTCAGCATGTGGTTGTGGAACTTGGCTTCTGGCTCCACCTCAGCGGACACCGTTTACTTTTCCTACCTCCTCTCTCAGGTCAGCCCCACTAGCACATGTGCTTGATTCCACAATTGCATTGTAAACCCTTTTTGTTTGTTTGTTTTGAGATATATTAATAGACTTTATTCACAAAATTTATAAATATAATTTTAAACAATTATGTGTGAATCTATTATGTTTCCCATAACATTAGAGATTTGTATAATGTTGGAAATGACAGAATGGATTTATGTACAAATCAAAAACAATGCATGTAAAAAGTGGGTAATACACATGAAAAAGTCATGATAAACAAGTCACTGAGTTGTGAAAATTGGCATACAACTTATATGTGTAATGTTAATTGCACAAAGTGTATCAAAAACAGATTGTGGAAACACAAAATTAAGTGCTATTTTAATTGTTCACCTTTAAGGATGTGAATACATATGTCATTTCAACTGCACAATTTTGGTGAAAATGAATGAAAGACAGTGTCTGCTTAGAGATTTCAATTGTTTAAAATAATTAACACAAAGTATAACTTTAAATTACATCACTATAAAATTAATCTCTTATTTTGTTTTCATTTTTGGTGTTTGGGCACTTCTGTTAAAAAAATCCAGGTTCTAGAATGAAAACCTATTCTTGCCATTGTTAGAGCAACACATAGCATTGCTTCCTGTATCCTCTCACCAGGGTACAAGGAAGCTCACTGCACTGAGTGTGGTGTGCACACAACTCGATTTCATACTATACCTGCTGCAGAGGTATGTATCAGCTTTGAGTGCACCTTCAAATCACATTGAAATGCAAAGAAAATTAATTAATGTAACATCCAAGGATGTTCATATAAAAACTATAGTCTAAATATATATAGCCAATTTGGATAGCAATGTTTTATATTTTTGGGAAAAGGACTTGTCCAGTCATTTCTTTAGGGGAGCTTAAGACATGAGTGGGAGAAATTATTTGGGGTCACAGATGCATTAACGTGGCCATAATGATGTACTAAGGGACCTTTTTAATATACTGATCTTACTAACCTAACTTACTCTCTAACATATACCAATGTACCATACTAAAAAAACAAAAAACAAAAAACAGGCCATACACACCGATCCTACTGAAAGGAATCTTTTGAAACATCTTAAAAGCTGAAAGAGCTAAAAATGTTATTTAAAGAGATCTATGAAAAAAATTGTCCTAAAATTATTGGGGGGAATCCTATGAAACCACTGACACTGGATAGTTTTAAACTACAAACATAGCAACTTCGTATGCTTTGGCCTAATCCATGGGGTGGCATTAATCTCTCTAACCATTCTAGGGGGAAAATTCAGGTTGTCAAAGTCTTTGTACCTTAGTATACAGAGCATCAGATTTGCCCTTTTATGGAAATATGACCAGTACGATAAGAAAACACAAGATCTCACCAAATCTATTCTTGGGAAAACCATTCATCTTTCTTTCAAAGCATAATGTTTAGAAGAATCAAATAATTATTTTCACCTGCTGCAGAAAAATTGTGGGATGAGACTGTCCATCCCTATATGTTGCTTCTGAGTTAGAATAATGTTTAATTTAACCATACTAAATACATTATGTTCTTATTTGACTTAAGAGTTTATTACTTTTCTTAATTCAGCATGAATAAATAAATTGGCAGTGCTTCTCTCAGCAAGTCAAATCCTGCTTTCAAATGAATAATTTACTACATTTGAGAAAGGGCTCTTTTCAAACTTAAAATATCTGAAACAAATAGAATGCTTCTTTTCTTAAGAAAAAAATTTTAGACGAAATGCAAACAAACTAATAGCCATATGAAATCCTCACCCTCTTTTTAGAGACCCAATTGCTTTAGATATTCAGTTCAAAGCAAAAAGCTAGCATATTAACAGTGACATTGTTTCCCTTTTAAAAAAGCAATTTACTGTTGGCAGAGCTCTGCACAACTTGGGAACTCACTTGCTGTGGAGTGAGGAGTGGAAGAAATTAAGTAGTCCATGCTCCAGAATGACATTGGACACTTAAAGCAAAAGTCGAGAACAAACTCACCAATGAGGAAAAGACAATGTAATTAACCAACCAAAATACTATGGTTTCGATGAACTGAGGTCAACATGAGATTTTGCTTTGGGGATGACTTTCTAATCTGAAATACAAGGTGAGTGAAGTTGTTTAGGAGACATTCTATCAAATAATGGTAGACCCTCATAAGGAGGTTGTCACAGTTATAAGATCTGTCTCTGGTGGACAGAAAAACCATGTTGACATGATATTGAAAAGGAAAAAGCTTTTTTATACTTCATTTATTATTATGGCTTTTGCAACATGGCAAAACATTATAGTTTAAAGCAGACACCATCTCATAGAGGAGGAAACTGTTCAGCAGTCAAATCAAATTATAATGAAGAGATCATTGGCATACCATTTTATTCATTAAGTGACGATGATGCCACACCTTGATGATCTGCAGTAATAATAGATGATGATGATGATTATGATGATGATGATGATGATTATTATTATTTTGTACTGGCAATCTAACTCAGTGCCTCACGTTTGCTGGGTAAGCACTGCTCCACTGAGCTATATCTCCGGCCTGGTAACAGATTGTTAAAACAAACCAGACGAATAAAATCTGTGAATCAACTGGCTGAATAAGGAAGGAACAGGAATTTAGGGGTATTTATGCCTCATAATAAACATAAAAGACTGCAAAAAACCTTTAGTATTTAGAATAAGCATGGACTTATCGATAAAAGTTCATCATGTGCATTATTACCAGGAAAAGGTGTGCAGCAAAGGTATGCAGTGAAGGGACTTCAACTTCCTTTTTATCTGCATGGAGTATGGGGAGGAGATGTGCCTCAGTACTGAAGATCCAGTGTTCTAGGGGGAGATGGTTGCCATAAGAAAATATTAAGTACAGATATTTCAGTGTCTGCCAGGAAGAAACTCTGCTGCCTATCATCATAGTTCTCTTGAACAAAGTACACATCCAGCAGGCCTCAATAGCCCCGGTTCACTCTGCAGTGACTTTCCAGGACCTGTAAGTTGTCAGATGTTGGGAGGAATTGAATGCAGTTTTTCATGCCATTATTGAAAAGCAGCATCAGTGTTATCTGTGTAGGGTGGAGTCACAGGAGCTGAACACCTGGGATAACAGAGGGCCTGCTGCTCAAGGGAAGGGGAGGCAAAGGGAAGATGGAAGAGGGCTTCCTAATGCTTCACACGCTCAAAGTGTGGGTGGCCAGCGAGAGAGATGGGGCCCAGACTACACTGATCGTGATTCCATCATAGACTGGGGCTTTTATAAATCGACTGAAGGAACAACTGGACTTACGGCTGTGCTAAACTTGTGGTCAGCCCTAAAAGACCATGGCTAGAGTCCATGCCAGGAGAAGGTAGATAGGAGAGAGGATGGGGGAAGAGGGGAGGATGAATTGTAAACTCTTGAGAGCAGAGAATATCATGTATTCATTTTTTTTATAACAAAAAATGTGTAACAAAAGATGGTTTATTTGGAAAAAAGATGGAAAAGAAAGAAGATAGCTAGCTACTGTGAAGTGGTAGGGGCATCAGAACTGAAAACCCTTCATGTACTCATTTCTACCATGTCTTAATCTATCTCTAGATTTTTGAGAGCTGACTGTACTTTGTTTTAATTATTATTTTGTTGTCTTCAGTGACTTCCTTCTACTTTCATTACTCGGCTTAATAGAGATTAGAATCTACATAACAATTTCCATAAGTTATCCTTAGCAGAATCTAAGGGGCTTAGTAGAGCCACTCCCAGAATAATTATATCACAGCCAGCTTGATGGCAATGGGCATAACCAGAAATGGGGCTGGGTTAGGGAGGAGACCAGCTGCTGAGACTTGTATAAAAGTAGCATGAGCTCTCCCTTCTAAGTGTGCAAACCACTGCCAGCCTTCTTGGGGGAAAATCCAGATGAAAGGGGAAGAAGAAGACAACAGGACAAGAACTGAGCTGCTATGTCCAAGGAGCAGGCAGTTGCATATGGCAGGAGCCTGGGTCAATTCATGGTGAGCGGTAGGATCGAAAGGCGAGGCCAGCAGTCAGCTCAGAGGTGAGTTGGGTCATCAGCTGGGCAGCAGACAGCTTTTTGAATGCTTCCTGTAAGCACTATTTCCTCCCTCTACCAACATGAATGTAAAGAAAGGGTTCTAAGATGTCCTGTATGAGAACCATCTAGGTCGTATCAGAAAAGGTGCAGGTTTCCTTCCAGAGTGCATAGGGTTTCCCACTGTCTAGACTTTGTCAAAGGATAGTTCTGCTTATTGACACCCCTCATCCCCGTTGTGTATGGGCCTTAGTTTTCTTGTTTCTTTTGGTGCATCATAATTTTTTACTGAAAACTGGATTTTTAATGATGTAATGTAATACAGTGACTCTGGAGGTCAGATTTTTCCCTTCCCCTAGGGTTTGTTTTTGCTGCTGTTGGTCATTTACTTAGTGACTTTTCAGAACTAATTCTATAAAGCCTATATTCTTTCTCATGTATGGCCACTGAAGTCTGCTTAGTGGCCAGCTAATGACTTAACAGACTGTCTTGTTGCTTGGGACTAATATGTCTCCCCTCTTTCCACAGGGACGCTGTAAATATGTTGGGACATGCAGGAAGTTTACAACTCCACCTTAGCCTTCTTGTTTGTGAAGACTATCAAGATAAGCCAGAGGTGACAGGCTTGTTCCTTCCTTAGGTGTTTCCTGCACATGTGCAAGCAGGGCATGTGCACAAGTGTGTGTGTGTGTGTGTGTGTGTTTTACTGGGGATTGAACCCAGAGACTCATGCATGTGAGGCGAGTGCTGTACCTGTGAGCTACATCCACAGCCCTTTTTACACAGGGTCTCTCTGAGTTGTCCAGGCTGGCCCTGAACTTGTGGTCCTCCTCCCTCAGCCTCCCAAGTAGCTGGGACCACAGATGTGTGCCCCTACACCCAGAATGTTGCCTTTTTTGAATGGACACTTTCTAGACTGCTATAAACCTTTGGTTAATTTCCAGAAATGTGAAAGAGTTGATTCTGACAATTTCTTTGATAGTTTTCTCACTGCTTATATGGAGGAGAGAATTTTCAGAGGTCTTTCCTGTGTTGTTTTCACTGATATCATCTGAAATATATTTGAAATACACTTTTCTGTGATTGTCTTCTCATTTCTCAAAACTCAAATCAAATGTGTTCTCCATTGTGAAGGATTCTCTATGTCCTCTGGGTAAAGGAGTCAACTATTCCTCTACTCTCCCATACCTCTGTGTTCAGACCTCTGTAGTTTCACAAGCAACAGTTATTTATATCTATTCCTGCCTTTTCTTTCAGCTTGCGAGCTCCAAGACTGAGACTTATTCATCCCTCATGCCCACAACATACAGTCAGTCTTCAAATTTGTAGGCTGAATATATTGCTCTAGGAGACCTCAGAGCTTAGCCAGGGAATTATCAATGCTAGTCACCCCTTCTGCACCTCCTGCATCTGTGATTCATAGCTAATCTCTGTCCTTTCATTGTATTGTGTGTGAGGATCTTCTGTGTAAAGATAAAGCCTGTGCAGTTGAAGTTCAACAGTTACAGTCGATATTAGACAGGAAGATAAGAGTTTTAGGTTCATATCACATTTAATTCTAACATCAACCCTGTGAGGTAGGTACTATGTCCTAATTTTACAGGGAAGGCTGACTGAGGGAAAAGGGAAACCTAGAGTTACACGAAAGCCGGACTTGAAAGCCTATATTCTTTTTATTTTTTTCTTTTGGCTTTTTAAAACAAATTAATTTTACTGGTACATTTTAGGTATACAATATAATGACATTCATCATTGGAGATTTGGACCTTTACATAATCTCTCTTCGTTCTTATTTTTTCCCCCTTCCCCTGTCTCCCTTCAACCCCTCCA
>NW_004624784.1:9141155-9184993 GCF_000247695.1 Heterocephalus glaber | reverse complement strand
GTGTCCTATGTATTTCACTTAAGAGTATCGCCTCAATGTTCTTTTGGCTTTTGACACAAGGTCTTGCTACATAGCCCAGGCTGGCCTTGAACTCAAGATCCTTCTGCTTCAGTCTGTCAAGTGCTAGGATTACAGGCATGTGCCACTGTGCCTGACTTAAAATCTATATTTTCAACTGTCCCATCTGAGAGATCCATAAAAGCACACTGGAGGAGAGGAAGCCACACAAGCTTTTCCCTTATCTGGGTCTGTCCTGCCTCCTTGTCTAAAGACATGTGGCTCCTAGGTGTGTTCAGCTCAATCTGGGCTCAGCTGTGTCACTTAGTACTTTGAAACAAGACAGCACCATGGGCTTCTACAGCAACTGGCTCCCAGGGCAGGCCTGGTGGAGAGGCTCCACCTTCTAACACTGAGGGGACAGGCATAGGCTTGGAGAAGGAGGTGACAAGAATCCCTTCTTATCAACCAACAGTTGCAACATGCTGACAGCCCCAGATTGCTGGAAAAGCCAACCCACACAGGCGAGATGTAATCCAGAGGGCTCAGAGACATTTTGACAAATGCTAATATCAGCCTCTCCAATACAGCCCTGTCAGCAGGAAGGGGGAATTGTGCTGGCATCATAGGGCACACTTTTTGGCACAAGGGATCTGGTTGCTAAGCAGCAGTAGTTGGCCTCCCCTCCTCCCTATAACCTTTTTCTGTTTCTGAGCTTCCAGTTAGCAGTGGGAGGAGCTAGGGGTGCCCAGCCCAGCCCAGCCTTGGTCCCTTTCCCTGCAACAAGGGGCCTATTCATGGGTCCTGAGCAGAGTTCGTTGTCTTTCTGACTCGTGTCTGTGTGTGAGTATGTGTGTAGGGGAACAAAGGGAGGGGCCATGTGTGAACCAGGGAGACTTCATCCACTGGCCAAGCTGGCTGGGCTATTTAATCAATTCTGACAGGAGGACAAGAGCAGTACCCTGCCTAGCAGACCCTGAAGCCTTACATCAGTGCCAGTGACCCACATGGTAAGGCTATGCCTCTGTGCTGTCCCTGCTCCTGTCTCTCTCCTTCCCTCTGCCTTGGCTTCTGGGCTAGGGGAAGGAGACTCCTCAGGCAACTCTGTTGGAGGACTAGATCCTGGCAGTGGGCTCTGTGTGGCTAATCTCCTGTTTCCTCCTCAGAGACTGCCCTTTCTTTTCCTCTCTTGTTCCCTATAGGACTGGCAAAGTACTTTGCATATAGGTGATGCTCAGCAAATCTTATTATATTAGAATCCCTCCTACAAAGGAGGATCACGAGGATCTATACCTATAACCATTCTAGGTCATGCTTTCAGGCTGCCACATGAGCTTGGGCAGGGAAGGCCAATTTGCTCAGAGGCTGGGCTTAAAGCCTAGCTCCCTGGATATTGAGACAGGAGGAAAGGCTGGGCAGCCCACCCTGCAATGCTTTCTAAACTGGGCCCTGCCTCTCTGCTTTGAGGGACATCAGCTCAAGAGAAACCATATTCCTAGAGAGGAAAGCCCAACCTCACATACATCCTGTTACCACTTTCTACTTTTTCGACCAGCTTTCCCAAGCCTCCTGCCCTTCAGCTTCATTGCTGTGTCCTCTGAGTGCACGGAGAAATGCCTGTGGTAGGATGGCAGGGTTTCCCCTGGAGGAGCAAGACTTGCTTCTGGTGGGAGGGCCAGCCCTACAGGTGCGGACTCTGATTGGTGCAGGGGATGGCAGGCGGGGCTGCTAGCTCCTCTCCTGTGAAGGTGGTGGGCTGCTGTCCTGGTGGTGAGGTGAACTGGTATAGGTGCTCCTGGGTTCCGTGAAATTATTTTAAGGTGATTTGGAGGTGAGTCCTGGGCAAGTCTGACAAAGGTCTTCCTTGCGGCAGCCAGAAGTTTAGGAAAACTGCTCAATGGAGGACAAAGGCAGGACTAGGGAGGGTTTGTGTGAGAAAAGGGGATGCAAACCACTCTAAGTGATTTTATGATCACTGGACAACCCTATGTATTGGTAGAGAAAGGTGATCTACAGGTTATCTATTCTTCTGGATTATAAATTCCTTGAAGAAGGATCTACTGCTTGTAGGTATTTCTTATTAATTAACATTAATATAGTTAACATTTGCATTGTGCTTTATAATTTATAAAGCCATCTCACTCATGTTATCTTGTTTTGCTTCCCTCCCTCTTTTCCTACTCCTGTCTTCCCTTTCATGTACTTTGCCTGAATTTCTCCTTTGTGCTAGTCCTGAGCTAGGGCCTGGGATATACAATCCAGTGAGCAGGTGAGAGCTGTGGCAAGCTCCCTGGAGAAGTGACCTCCACCTCAGTTGTGAAGGGTCAGTGGCAGTCACCTATGTAGGGAAAGGGATGGCTGGTGCAGTTTCTGTGGGCTGAGTGCCTGAAGGTGCCGAGGAGTGGCAGGTATGTGTCAGCACGCTCCTAAGCTGGGCTGTGGAAGGAGTTGGCATTGGCAGCAAGGAAGGAGCATGTGGAAGGGTGAGATCACAGAGACCTGGTGGGCCCTGCCTCGGACACTTGATTGGTCCAAAGGCTGCAGAATTTCACTGGTTATGTTAAAGATGGGGTCCCCATGCTCACATTTGCATGTTAGAAAAAGTGACTCTGGCTCCTGGAAAATAACAGAGAGACAAGGTGCTAGACGAGTGAGCATTATTGTTTCTATTTTGTAAATGAGAAAAAGTTTGGAGATTTGTCTGAGTTGTTCAAATTTACATAGTAGGTTGTAGATCTAGCTTTGAACAGTCCAGTGTTTAACCAAAATCTTATGTTCAATTACTTCAGCCATACATATGACTTATTCTGCTCTATGCTTTCTTATCTCTGTATCTTTTCCTGGACCACTCAGTGTAATACATACATACATATATATATTTCAAGCCTTATTCATCCATGAAGGTTTGTCATAGAGTGTCACAGAGGCTGCCTTTCCTAGGAAGCCTTCCTTGATCTCATCAATGAGAAGTAAACTCTTATTCTTGTGAATGCCAATGATAGTTTTGTTGAACTTGTTTTCTGGAACTTAGCATATTCCACTTTGTTAATATGACTCTTACTTTTGAGACAAGACTGCATATTCTTTGAGGTGGTCCAGATTGATTTAACCTGAAATTCCTACCATCTCCCCCATAGAGGTCTGTGCAGTGGGGTTAATAATATTTACTGAACTAATATCTGGGTGGGTGCAGAGGGAGGGGCACTTCTTCCTCCAAGATAGAAGGGAATGAAGGAGGGTGGAATCTTGAAGTCTGGGTTTCGACACCAAGGCACCTCAGTCAATGTCTTTGAAGAAAAGTGAGGAGTAGTTGATGAAAAAAGTTGAGGAGTGGTTCATGGAGAGGGTGGGCTTTGAGTGGGCCAAGTCTGGACTCAAGTCTTCACTCTTATACTTAGAGCCATGTAAGAGTAAGGTGGCTAGGGCTAAGGGCTGGAGGAGAGCAGACAGGGCCTGGAGGGGCATCTGTGGGAGCACATAGGGAGGCCCCAAGATGAGTAAAGGCTTGCAGGTGGAGGCAGGGCATGGCTGAGGTTGGAGTGGGATTTGGGGTGTGTGGGACTTCTCTTGGCAATCCTTGATGTGGGAATCCCAGGTACCTGACAACTGTTTCCCCAGAGCCTGAAGCCAGATGACCAAGCCTCTATGGAGGCTCAGTATGCAGAGGAGGCCTCAGGACCTGAGACCTTCAGAGCAGAGCCAGGAGACCAGCTGCAACCTGGTAAGCCAGACTGGGCTGTAGGGAGTGACAGGGTAGGGGCAGGGAAGGGTAATCTTTCTGTATTCCCTATAAACCCATTGGGTTGATCCCACATGATTAATGGCGAGCAGGTGTCTCCCTCTGCCCCTACTTGCTTTTGCGGCCTCCTTACTTTGGGGACTGAATGGGCTCTGTGGGCTCAGAGATTAGGACTCTACTTCACTCATTCCCGCTGAGGGGAAAGGCGAGGGCTCCTGTCTGTGCTCTTGCTACCTTAGGGTGAGGTGAGGCTGGCTGGTGGGAGCAGGGAGCCCAGGCACCCTCTGCCTCCCCCACAGCGTCTCAGGCAGGGTGTTCCCTGCGACGTGGCTGTGCAGTGCTGGGTGCCCTGGGGATGCTGGCCAGCGTGGGCATCGGCTCATGTCTCCTAGGTGAGTGCTGTAGGCCCTTCTGTGGTCTGGGGAGGGACCAAGGACAGGATCTGGGGGCTGCTGGAAGAGAGAATCAGGTGCTGAGCAGGTGTCATAGATAGATGGAGAATGTGCCTTCATCTACTCTGGGTAGACAACAAGGGGAGAAGGGGTTCTTCAGCGGGTTGGCCGGGGCGAGGTGGTTGATGAAGGCTCCCAGGCACAGTCCTGCCACAGGGGTGTCTTATGCTACACCTTGCTCCTCTCCTTGCTCCAGCCTCTTCTCTGTGACCCTCTCTTTGTCTTTCTGTGAAGTTCTGTATCTGTGGCCAGCAGCCTCTCAGCCTACCTCCGGGACTTCAAAGGATGAGGACGTGACTTTAAGCTGCTCGGAGGCTGGCAGTGAGGTTGCTCTGCTTCCCTCACTTCCCAAAACAGGTGAGTCACACTGCCAAGGCCACAAGACTCCCCTTTTCCCCCATCCAGCATAGCCCCAGGACAGCTCTAAGATACCCTCTTCTGGCTGGAACACGAGGACCGAGATGAAGGGCCAGCAGTTCACAGCTACCGATCTGTCTCTCCCTCCCCTGGCATGAAGGTGGTGACAAAGTCTAACCCCACAGCACTGATCTCAGATTTGGGACTTTTGGAGCCTCTTGGAGGGTGTCCCAATCAGTAGCTAGGGCGTGGCCAGGAGTCCAGGCTGGCAGGAGGGAGGGAAACTTGCCATTTGGGGTGGAGTGAACCAGCAATGTAGGGGAAGAGGAGCTAGATGTGTGTGTGTGTGGCGCGGGTGGTGGTGTGTGTGACCAGTAGTGTCAATAGGCATCTGGGGACAGCACCCCATGTCATCTCCTCCCTGCTTCCCCATTGTCCTCTCCCTGTCAGGTAAGACTTGGGGATCAGGAGGTACAATGCTGCCCAAAGGCTGGGGGTCAGAATAAGTTATAGAAGTCAGAATTTGGAATCTTCCTTTTGGGAGCTGCATGACCTTGGGTACATTTCCTCCAGCTCTCATTTCTGTCTCTAGAAAATGGAAATAAATCCAACTGAGGATCAAAATGTACTATAGACAATGTGAAATAGGAAGAAAATGTCCAAAGGGGAAGGGGAAGTGGGAGGGGTAGGGAAAAGGAAAGAAGGGAAAGGAATAAATATGAGAAAAGGAAAAGAAGAAAATAAAGTTGTAGATGGGGAAGGGTGGAGGGGGTGAAAGGAGGCAGGGGAATGGGGAAAAAATAAGAACCAAGATACGTCATATAAAGGTACAAGTTCCCAATGATGAATGTCACCATATTGTATACCTAAAATGTACCAATAAACATAATGAATTAAAAAAAGGTGACCATCACAAAAAATGGAAATAAAAATATTTACTGAATTTACTGAATAACACCCACAGGGGCCAGGGATTTAGCTCAGTGGCACCTCGCCTGCCTCACAAGTGCAAGGTCCTGAGTTTGATCCCGGGTACCAAAACAACAACAACAACAAAAAACAACAGCAACAACAAAAACCACACAGATTTTTAAATTCACAGTTGTGGAGGCTGAAAGTCTGAATACAAGGTGCTACCAATCTGGTTTCTAGGGAGGGCTCTTTTCCTGGTTTATAGATGGCTGCCTTCTTGCTGGGTCCTCCAGGACCGTTCTTCGCTGGGACACACACACACAGGGAGGCAGGGAGGGAGGGGGAGAGAGACGAAGGACTCTACTGCCTTCTGGATCAGGGTCCCTCTCTGATGGCCTCATTCAATCTTATTTATCTTCTTCAAAGCTCTATCTCCAATTACAGTCACACTGAGGTTTGGGGTTTCAACAGAAATTTTTTTGGGGGGATACAGTTCCTGGAAAAAGTAGGCAATAGATGGTAATTATTATTGTGACAGATTTGAAATCAGAAGAACTCAACCCATTACTTGCTGATGCTGTGATTTTGGGCAAGTTGCATCACTGTGCCTCAGGGTCCCCTCTGCAGAATGGAGAGGATGAGAGCTGCTGCACAGGGCTGTGTATGATGAGTGACAAAGCACCTCTCAAGGCATGTGTTGAAACACAAAACTGAGTCTCCACAGATGGGGCTTATATTGTGTCAGACACTTAGGGCATAGGGAACCTGACTGGAGTGGCCCAGACGCCACCACTGAAGCCTCTTTGGGTCCTACAGAGCCCCAGGTCTAGCTCCTCCTGTCCCTGCAGCAGGTGGGATGTGGTTTTCATGCTGTGGTTCAGTATCTTTCAGAAGAAGCAGTGAGGACTTCTTGCTGGAAGTGCAAGTGAAGGCCTGGCCAGACTGGCTCCTGGTCTGCTATGAGGGCTGGAACCCTGCCCTAGGGGTGCAGATCTGCTGGAGTCTTGGGCATCTCAGGTATCTGGAGCCAGATGTGGGGCCTGGGGAAGTGGAGGCTGGCTGGTGGGCAAGGGAACTGGAGCTGGAGACGTTATCTGCCTGTCACTGTGGAAGAGCCCAGCCAGTACCAAGAGGTCATCCTGGCACCTTCTAGCCTCTGGCATGATGGAGTCTCAGCTTGGCCCTCTCCTTTGAACATGGGTGCTTTGAAACAAACATGAATCTTAGAAGAAGTCATTGTCACAGCCTTGCTCAGTCACTTGTGCTCATTGCAGTTGTGACTCACCAGCATTGCTCATGCTGCAGTTAAAGCAGATCTTCTGTTCTGTCCCCTTCCTCTACCCAGACTTGTTCATCACAAGGGAGTGAACCTGTCTGACCTCAACCTCAGTAGCTCCCAGGCATTTTCTCAGCTCTCGACAGGCCCAGGAGGCCTCCTGGGGGAGCTGTGGCAGCCCAGGTAGGGCTTCTGAAGAGGTTAGGTGAGTGGGGCCCTTGCCTCCTGCGAGCAGTCCGGAAAAGCCTTCCTTCAAGGGAAGCTTGTGGTGAGGACACTGGGAGTAAAGGAGGAGAACAGAGAGGAGCAGTTTCCAGTCAGAAGGAAAGACCGGGTCAATGTGAGACCTGGCAGCCATATGTTATGTGCTCCTCCAGAGAAAGACAGGGTTGGTTGTTATTGTCACATGATTTGGAATGGCACTTTTATTCCTTTTTACAGATGGGGAAACTGAGGCTAAATGAGGTTAAACAATCTTATCCAAGCTTATATAACTAATAGCAGCCAAACCAAATCTTGAAACCAAGCCCCTGTTTCCAAGCTAAGTGATCTTGTAATCTGTCACTTTTTTTTTTCGGTGATACTAGGGACTGAACCCAGTGCCTTCAAAATGAGCTACATCCTCAGCCCTTTTAAATTTTTTATTTGGAGACAGGTCTTGCTAAGTCTCTAAATTGTTCAGTCTGGGCTTGAACTTGTGATGTCTCAGGAAAGAAATGATTGAATTGTTCTGGCCAAGAGCAAGTTGGAGCCTTGAGAATGTTTAAGAGAAGAGGGTTGGGGAAGGAGCAGGCCCCTTCCCAAACCCTCAGGGTAGACTGGAGTGACTGGAACCCAAGCAAAGAGACCTTTTCCCTGCCTGGTTTCCTCAGATTGCCCAGAGGTCTCCTGGGCTGGGGCACCATCCTGGCTCTGCAGCCCTCTCATCCTGGTCCCACTTTCTCAGGTCCTCCTACAGCACCAAATTGAGGGCTCATGCTCAGAAACCTACGGGAGGCAGGGAGGCCCACTATGTCCTGTCTTAGGTTCCCGAGTGGGCAGTGGAGGTAGGGCTGGGATGGACCCTTCCAGGATAGCAGGAGCACTGTGGGTTTGGGAAACAGGAAACCAAGAGAATCCAGATGCTGAGCTGCTGGAGGAAAGAGTTGAGAGATGAGGAAAGAGATGACTAGTTTGGTCTAAAGGAAATTGTACTTATACAAAGAGAGAAGGGGTAATGGGGACAAAAATATGAATTTACAAAGCCCAGAGGCCAGGCTTGTGGGATAGAACAATGGATATGGGGAGGAGGGTGGGGCAAAGAGCTGTGTACACTCATCCACTCAGTATCCATTCAGCCCCCACAGAACACATATTTACTTACTCAGGGCCACCTAGTGGAAGCAGCTGGCCTTTCTTACCTGTAACTACTGCATTTCTAAATGCCCTAATTGATCTCCCAGGATCATGAGGGTTTTCTTTTGCCTCTGGGAGGTTGGCCAGGATGTCCACTGCTGTCCTGGGACTGGTTATGAAGAGGAGTGCAGGCATTTGGGTGGGGCTGGAAGAAAGTGGTGGTATTCTTAAGGCTGTGGCTACATGACAGCTTTAAAACCTGTCCCCCAATCCCACCAATACCCCATCCTCTGTTCCCTTGGGTGTGTGTCGCCTCAGATTACCCTACCTAGCTTCTTGCTGGCATCTCTGTTTTGCAGGGACAACTGCACTTCTGGCAGAATTGTTTCCCTCAAATGTTCTGGTGAGTCAAGTCTTGCCCCCAGGAAGGTGGTGGTGGGAGGAGTCTCCCGCCCCAAGTGAGGAAGAGCCCTGTGGAGAGGCTCCATTGGGTCTCAGGAGTTCTTGCCTGCCTGCCCATCTGTCTGCTGGGGTCCTCCTTGCAGAGATAGTCTCCTCAGACAGACCCCATTTGGCTTTGTCTTGTCTCTACCAGCCACTGTGCCGGGCTGATGAGCTCTTTACTTGATGACTGATACTCTGCCTTTGCTTCTGATACTCATTGCCCTTTCTTCTGGAGAGCCCCAAAGATAGAGTTATTACTGACTACTGAGTGACCTGTTAGCAGATTCAAGGGCAGGTGGTGAGTTAGGGGCCAAATGGGAAGCAGTCTGTGGGGTTTCTTTCACCTCTCTCCACCCATCTACCCAACTATTCATGGGTCTTTCCACACATTCCTGCGCACACTGACACTCTGACCCCTACTGTGGGATGGGCATTAGGGCTCCATAGATCCCACGGTCATGGTCCCTGCTCTCAGCAAGCCCATAGCCTGTAATAATCAACACAGCTATCTTCCCATCTCCCTGCTTAGGACCAGGAATAATAACCAAGGACTGTCCACACTGGCTCCCTAGCATTTGGCACTCTGTCTTGCTCTTCTCTGTTTGCAGAGTGTGGGGCAAGGCCCCTGGCTTCTCGGATAGTCGGTGGGCAGGCTGTGGCTCCTGGACGCTGGCCGTGGCAGGCCAGTGTGACCCTCGGCTCCCGGCACACATGTGGGGGCTCAGTGCTGGCACCCCACTGGGTAGTGACTGCTGCACACTGAATGCACAGGCAAGTCTCAGGGCCTGCTGGGAGTTGAGGGTCTCAGTTGCCTTTTCTGTTTGGCTGTCAGTATGTCCTGTACAAAATGTCTAACTGTCTGCCTTCAGGTGTCTGCTCCAAGTGGGCAAGGGTGATGTTCTGCCTGCTCGGTGCCAAGTTCAGCTCTGCATGAATAGCAATAGTAATGCAAAGATTGCTTCCTTATAGTCATTCAGCTTTTACATTTTAAAAGTGCTTTCACATTCACAGCACTCGTGCTTTCTTAATGTTTATCATCACTGTAATTAAGCCATTTCCACGTAATTACTTGCTGTATGCCTTTCTTCCCCTTTAGATGGGATGTTCCACAGGAGCAGTGACTCCTGGTCCTGCTTGCTACTGAATCCCTTTGTAGATTTCTCCACTGCTTGTCTCCAGGGCCTAGAATAGTTCCAGGAATATGATAGATGTTTAATAAATGTTAGTTGGAGGAATGAATCAATGAATGAGCTTTTTGATAATACCCATCTGACAGTGGGGAAACTGAGGCTGGGGGAGGGAAGTGCCTCCCTCAGGATTACACACAGTAAATGGAGAGGCAGGACTGAGGGAAATTTTTCTGACTCACAGTTTCATATCACATGAGAGCCTTCACTGTTTGCTGTAAAACTTGGAGGGGGATTATATTGGAAAGGGGAATGATAGTAGTAGGTAACCCATAGTCTTGTTTCTCTATCCATCAATCCTTGAGCATCTATTGAGTACCTACTGTATGTTCTGTATCTTGCCAGTTGCTGGGGTGATACTAAGAGGCATAGTCCTTGGGTCTCAGGAGCTCACAGGCTGCTGATAAGGGCCTTCCTAATGAGCTCTCTGGCCAGCTTCCTCCACCCACCACCTCACTTATGTCAACCTCTCCTGCCACTTCCTTCTGAGGGCTCAGCATGGTTCCTGTGTGCAGTTTCAGGCTGTCTCATCTTTCCAGCTGGTGGGTTCATGCAGGGCTGGTCAGCCACAGTGCCGTCAGGCCTCACCAGGGAGCTATGTTGGAGAAAATCATCCCCCACCCCTTCTACAACGCACAGAGTCATGATTATGACATTGCCCTCCTTTGGCTCCGGAAACCTCTCAACTCAGGTGAGGCCCTGGCTCTGATATGAGAAGGCTGGAGGCTGCGGTAGCAAAGGATCAGAGACTGGGCAGGAGGAGAGGAAGCTGATGTCTGAGATTTCCTCCTAGTGCTATAAACTTTGAAACATTCTGTTCATTGTGGGGGCGGGGCAGAGTGACTCTTGCATATCTCCTGAACTATAAGTTGCATGAACTCTTGTATAGGCTCTTTTGGGGACAAAGATTCAGGTCCTTTTCACAGGGGGCTATGGAGAGGAAGAAGAGATTCCCTGATGCCTCACCAGCAACAAGCTTCACCACCCTGTCCCCAGGCTGGTCCCAGGTCCCAGTCATTTTATGACCAGTTACGGTTAAAGAGATTTATTTTTTCCAGGCATTCTTTTTCTCAACCCTCGTAACAAACCTGATAGGCAGACGAAGCAGGTATACCAACAAGGACATTGATGTTTAGGGAAGGAAGTGACCCCCTTCAGGGTCAAATGCCGAACAGTTTCTAAACCTGATGTGCTAATAGAGGGCCAGGGTTCTTGCCATGGCACCTGCCCTGGAAGGGGAGGTCCAAGCTGCTGCCGCCCCAGCAAGCATCCTCCCATTGTGCATCTGCACACAGGCACTCTCTTACAGACACACACGCACACACATACACAGTCATTTGCACACAGACACTCGTGTTTGCCCCCACATGTTCTCACAAACACATACACATAGACATGCTTATACCGCACAATGTGCCCATGCACACTCACACACACTTATATACTATACACTCAACACTCCTGTGCCCTGTCATCACCTGCAGCCTGAGGTCTCCCAAACAGCAGTCTTTACTATATGCATTTCACAAATCTTAACCACATATGTTTAATCACATATGTCACATTGTTCAATACTTACTATTTCTGAATTGATTTAAATAAGTATATGTGAAAGAGAAAACTATACAACTGAAGAACCTATAGTGCTATAGTAAATAGTGGCCACAAAAATGCATCATGTGAAAACAAGGCAGCATTTAAATTCTGGGTAGCTGGTGTCCTCGGCAGAAGTCGCTAAGCCTGGGCCTGCTCTCTTCTCTTCACATGGGAGATCAACAACATTAAGAGAGATGCAGTCCATCACCAAATGGTGTTTTTCTCCCTGATGCAGTTAGAGGGCCTGAAAGAGAATTGAAAAGGAAGTAGCTGTGTTCCCAAGTGAATCTGTGTTCATGTAATGGCACGTCTATGGACTACCTAAAGTCACGTTTGGCCCTCACCAAAGGATGTGCTGCATATTTTTGGAGATATGTTCCAAGAATGATCAGTTACTCTGGGGAAAAGCCCAAATGGGTCGCCATTAGCAATTGGGTTCCTAGGGCCAAAAGGAAGTTCCATTTCTTCTCAGTTACCAGGTGTGGGCTGGGCAGCAAGTGTACTGCCCACCTCTAGAGGGTGCCACGCACACTGCGGTGTGCACATTGTCCTCTGACCAGTCATTCGCAAGGTGGGATGGTGCCTGACCTGTGCAGCAGCCTAGGGAGCCTTGCTGGTGGAGGCCAGACACCTGGACTATTGAGAAGGGGGACAAGGAGGCTCTTCACCTAGGCTCTGCAAGGAGGGAAGTCAAGCCTGAGTGGGGACTAGAACACAGGCCTCTCTGCAGACACCGTCAGTGCTGTGTGCCTGCCAGCGGAGGAGCAGCATTTTCCATGGGGCTCCCAGTGCTGGGTGTCTGGCTGGGGCCACACAGACCCCAGCTACAGTGAGTCAGCTCCCAGGGCCCTCAGTGCCAGAGGGGTGGGGGAGGCACTCTTCTGCAGGGGAGGCACCTCTGCTTCCCCTGGCCAGGTGGCAGTGCCAGCCCTGGGGGTCCTGTCTCCCTTTCCTGGGTCTTTCTGGGGAGAATAGCCTCTGAAGATTTTCCCTAAGCCCGGCCTTCTTGCATCGCCTTCCCTGGTCCCAGGAAGGCCCTGGCCGAAGTGTTTGGTGAGGGCTACCCCTCATCACTGCCCCCAGCCCCATCTGCCCCTTGCTCAGGCTCACACCTCCTATCCTGGGCTCCTGACTTCCGGTCTCTCAGTCTCTGGAACCTCTAACTCCTCCCATCTTGCTGACCTGCCTTCCTGGCCTTGTTTGGTGTCTTGCATTTTTTTTTTTTGGTGTCTCCCACAGGCCACAGCTCAGACATGGTGCAGGACACAGTGGTGCCACTGATCAGCACTCAGCTCTGCAACAGCGGGGCCCTCACCCCCCACATGCTGTGTGCGGGCTATCTGGACGGGAGGGCTGATGCATGCCAGGTGTGGCCTGTGGTGGAGGAGGGGATGGGGGCTGCTGCAGCTTGGCCCCCTGATCTGTGCTTGTGGTGGCATGAGACAGCCCTTGTAGGAGGAGAGCTCCTGCTAAAGGATTATGGGGGGCGGGTGAGGCAGCAGTTAACCCAGTAGGAAGCAGGAGGGGCCCCCAAGGGGCCCCACCACCACCCGTGGTGGTCAGGTGCTGCTCCACCAGGAAGGTCTGACTGGCTGCTTTTCTGTTTTCATGGCTGGATCCCTCAGGGGGACAGCGGGGGCCCCCTGGTGTGCCCAGATCAGGGCACGTGGCACCTGGTGGGGGTGGTCAGCTGGGGTCGTGGCTGCACAGAGCCCAATCACCCGGTGTCTACGCCAAGGTAGCTGAGTTCCTGGACTGGATCCACGACGCTGTACGGGTGAGTGTGGGGCAGGAGTGGGGTCAGGGATTTTCTAAAGGACACGTCCCTTGGATACTGTGAATCTTATCCCTTTAGCTTAGGTCCTGCTGAGGGCCGAAGAGAGGACTAGGGAAAGTTCTCTAGAACAGGAGGGTACAGAAGTGATGTTCGTGACATTGAATTTTTATCAATTTAAGCACTGGCTAAGAATGACCTGAATTTGTAACTTAGATCTGTCATTTCCATGGTGAACTTTGGCAAATTTCTACCCTTGGTGAACCTCAGTTTTCTGGTCATAACCATCCCGGGTACTTTATGTGCTATTGTGATGATTTGAGTTCCACATCTAATTAAATTATGTGACGCTAGGCTTCATCTGTCCAGTGGGAGGGCCGAGTGTGATAATGTGTATCAAAACACAGTATTTGAGTTAAACACTTTATAAAGGCAGGCTGTGAAAATGAAAAGCATCTTTCTTCAAGGTTGGGTATAGGAGGAGGTGGTAGATAACACACTTTAGAGATCACAGGGGATATATGTGTCCATTTTCTCATTCGTGTCTTATAAAGACCTACAGCAGCAGATGTTTTTAGCCTCATTTGTTAGAAGTGGAAATCAAGGTTCTGAATGGTTAAGTGATTAACTAAAATAAGTCTCTTGGCTAGCATGTGATAGAACTATGCTGTGAATTGATCCTCTTTCTCTTTTGATCCAGGACTCCCTCTTCTTAAGTCCTGTGGTTTCCTCCAATCTCACTGCACATCAGTGCAGCCTCATATCTCTTGGGCTCTCTGGCAGGTCCACTAGCTGGAGAAAAAGCAGCAGCCCTGCAGATGAAGAGTGTGGATCGCCTACCACTACTTGCATGACTGTCACTGCCCACAGGCCAGCAGCCACTGGGCCTCTCCTCTCAGGCCTGAGTTCTTCTCTCTCATCAGAGATGTTCCACAAGAAGAGAGAGGCTGGGGCTGGGTTGGGAATGATTGGGGAGCCAGGGCAGAGACAGAAGAGGCTGCAGGGAGCAGCTGGGAGCCTGCCTTTCTGCCCTCTCCCCTCCCCACCTCCTTGTGCGTCTTTTGGGAGGATACTCAGTGTACCCTCAGTCCTGTCTTCTCCCTGTGTCCTCAGGTGGGTTAAGTTCCTGCGTAGAGAATATCCTAGCTCAGGGCCCTGGGGATATGAGGTTGAGGATGGACAACCCAGGTTAAACCCGTGGAAGTCAGGATCCTCCCCACTTACCTACTTCCTGTTCTTAAAGAGCCCTGTGAAGAGTACTGTAAAATAAGAAGGTTGGAGATGGAATATAGTGTTGGTTTTAAGTGAACTGTTCTGTGAACTGGTCCAGAGTTCTGTTATTAAATTGAAGTGACATATGGTCTTGGCCCAACTTTTTTTCTCCCTTCTCTCTCACATGCAAGCTATAGGATAGAAATATATATTTTCTCCTACCCATGTTTCTTGACATTTTGGTGCTGAGTCCTTCTTATCGACTCCAGAATTTTGGCAGGTGTCTGTTCAGTTCTTTATAATTGTTAAATCTACATGTCATAATCTGCAGTGAAAAACCCTAACCTTCCTGGGACTCTGAGGTTTGCAGTGTGAGAACCAGTTCTCTCTTAGGGAAAGACTGGCTTCCCTGAAGGGCTCACATCTCCTCTTATCTCATTTCTCTTTCTAAGTTTATCCTGGGTTAGCATTTTCTTGGGGAAGGCTCTTCCCTACTCTTTCCTCTTTAGCAATTAAAATGCAATTGGCATCTTGTTTCTAAAAACTGCATTGAATTTTTATGGTGCTTACCTAAGGAAATGCAATTAGCATTTAGCAATAACAAAACTTTGTGAGTTTATCAATAATTTTTTTGAGAAGCTGCACAAGCGATTATTCATTCCTGGAGGGTCTGCTCCCTTCACACGAAGTACACTAAAATACAAGGACTTTCTTGTAGGCTTTGTTACCTGGGGAAGAGGTTTCTTGGAGTCAGTTGTCAAATTACAGCAGCAATGTGGAAGAGGTTGTGGTGAGTGGAAAATATCTCCAGCTGCAAGCCTGAGACCAACATTTACTACCCAGCTCTTTCAGGTCCTTACCAGGAGGCAGTGACAGGTCAAGGAAGTGTTACCAACAAATCTATCAACTGTGATCTTTTTTGTGTCTGCTATCAATCAGTCATAGGTATTTATTTACTTGTTTAAAGGAAAGTGCTATTATTATTGCTGTTGCCACCATGACCTTTCAATAATCAATAACATTTGAATAGTACTGTACAGGTTATAAAACCTGCTCATGTACAGGATCTCCTAACACCTCAAGGATGAAGATGTTAGTATTACTACTATTATTGTTATTGGCCCCCATTTTACAGACAAGAAAGTTAGTTTGGAGAGATAAATTGATTTATCCAAGACCACTCAGCTAAGAATCACCAGAGCTAGGATGTGAACTGTGGTTTTTTTTTCTTTTTCCTGGTACTAGGGATCAAACTCAGGACCTTGTGCCATTGAGCTAAATCCCCAGCCCCCCTGGGTCTTTTTGCTCTAAATCCACATCACTGTCTTGAACATAGATGAGTGAGATGGCCCAATATTGCAAAGAAGTGTAGAACTGAAAGGTACTTGTTTAGATCACTAGGCCTGCTTACAATAATGCATTAACCTGATTAAGCTGCCAAGTTGCCTAGATTGTGCTCAAACTTATCATCCTCCTGCCTCAGCATTCCAGGTGCTGGGATTACAGGCATGTGCCACCATGCCCAGCCTCCCTCCCCTATTTAAGAATCAGAGTGGGAGACTTGAAGGAGCAGGAGGCTGTGGACTGCAGGCAGGGTCAGTGCCTAACTCAAACGGACTTCTTCCTTCAAGCTCTTCAGACAGTGATTCTGACAATGAAGCTGACAAGGGCCTAAAGAGGAAAAAGTAAGTTTCTCCAGAACAACCTAGAAAGAAGAAAAGACAGGTACTTCAGGCATGGAGTTTGTAAGGACGGAGGCAACTGTCACTACTTGCATGACCTCTACCAGTCCCTACAGTGTAGTATGCAAGCCTTTCCAGCAAGGGTAGTTCATATGGAAACAGCTGCAGATATGAGCATAGCAAGCCACTGAAGCAGGAAGGAGCCCCTGCTACAGATCTAACTGCAGAACTATCCCTTGTTGCTGCCTCAAGTCTCTTCATCATCTTGGGACCAGCCTGAGTCCAGAGACTCAAACTTCCCAGCTGTAGGCACAGGGTCCGAGGACTGTGTGACCACCATTGAGTTTGTGCCTGGGCAGCCCTACCACAGCCACACTGGCCCGACCTGCACAGAGGCCTCATGCAGGGCTGGTGCCCAAGGCTGAGTTTGAGAAGGAGCCTGCCCCAGTGGAGACCAAGAAGCAGCTCTTCCCCTATGCCATGGTGGGAGAGTGCCACTACTGGAAGAACTGTGTGTACTTATACCTCAGTGCCTCAACATGTGCTGGCTGCAGGTCCTGCACCCAGTGGATACAACCCCAAGATTGCAGCACATAAAGTCTTGCATCAAGGCCCACAAGAAGGACATGGAGCTGTCCTTTGCCATGCAGTGCTGCAAAGACATGGTGTGTGGCATCTGCATGTAGGTGGTATATCAGAAAGCCAAGGGTTCTCTCCAATTGCAACCACACCTACTATCTCAAGTGTATTTGCCAGTGGAGGAGTGCTAAGCAATTTGAGAGCAAGGTCATAAAGTCCTGTCCCAGTGTCTTATCACATCTACCTTTGTCATTCCAAGTGAGTACTGGGTGGAGGAGAAAGAAGGGAAGCAGAAACTCATTCAGAAATACAAGGAAGCAATGAGCAAAAGGCATGCAGGTATTTTGATGAAGGCTATGGGAGCTGCCCATTTGGAAGGAACTACTTTTACAAGCATGCATACCTGATGGCCACAGAGAGGAGCCACAGAGATGGAAAGCAGGAACATCAAGCTGACCCTGGGCCCAGTGGAGGAACCACTTTTGGGAGCTCGCTGAGGGAAGAGATCAGCAGCCCCTTTGACAACCAATGAGGAGGAGGTTGTCTGTCACCTTTGAGCTGGGCCAGATGTTGCTTATGCTTTTGGCTGCAGGTGGGGCTGATGAGCTGACTGAGGACGAGTGGGACTTGTTTCACGATGAGCCCGAAGACTTCTGTGACTTGGACCTATGGTGGCTTTGTGTGGTGTGGGAATGGCCTGCTGAGCCTCAGGCAGTAGCTGTCCACTGTGTCATGTGGCAGTGCTTTGCTCTCCCAGGCAGGCCTCTCAACTCCAGTGCTGTCATGACCACTTAGGGCCAGCTTTCTACCTCACCTTCCCCAAGAGTGTGTCATTTCCTCTGTTTCAGAAAGTTACAAAAGTAATTCTTCAAGTTGGAAAAAAATTGTAATGAGTGCCCTGCCCACCTTTTATGTGAGGTAACCGAAGCCCAGCAAATTAAAAGCTTCCTGCCATAGACCCTTCTCAGGAAATATTTTCAGAAACTTCTACTTCTCCCTCAGATTCAAGATCTGATTTAAACCTTACAAATGGCTACCTTTCACAAGAGAACTGTGCAGACTAGCCTAATTAGGACTTGCTAACAGCAATTTCTTCCTTCCCTACAAGGCTCCTAGTGGCTTTTGCCAATCAGATCTGTAGCTCTGAAGCTCTCACTTTCCTATAGTAGCATCTGTCAGGCCAGCTCCCAGGTAGCAAAGTGAAGTGAGTGGCCTGGGCCAGCTCCATTCCCTGGGCCAACTGCTGGAGTGCAGGGGTGGAGGTGGTGGCCAAGAAGGTGGGAGGATTCGAGTCCAGAGGGGTATTAATGAGGCCCAGCTGAGTGCACAGCTCTACTGAGCTCTGTGGGGGAATTTAGAAGCAGAGAAGCTGACTGTCTTATTGGAGCGATGAGACTTATTTGCAATAAATTATTAGTGGCCAGCCAGGCATGAAGCTGAATGGGGAGGTAGTAATTGCTAAGGGAGCTCCAAGGGCCTATTGTGACTAGATCAGGACATTTTTGAGTGTGGGAAACCTGTACCTTCCTCCCCAAGGATTCAGCACCTCACCTGGCTGGGCAGCTCTTCGGAGCCTTCCGAGACTTCCCCAGAAGCCACCATCTCCAGGTGGGAGCCTTTCTTTCTTCTCCTCCATACTTGTGGAGTCTCAAGGATGTCATGGGGGTAAGCTCTTTCTTCTTGTGACATCTTCTGTAGATATTACTTTTCCTAGAAGTGTTGCCAGAAAAAGGGGACAGCCTTACCATTGCCTGGGGACAATTCTCAGGCTCTTTCTTATGTTTTCTTTTTGAAGGTGCAGGGCTCACCCACAATAGGACAAAACTAGAACTACTGTCAGTGCTAAAAGTGGATGTAATAGCTATCAGAAGGTGTTTTCCCAGGGTCCTTTTGTTATTTTGTTGTTTGTTTTTCTCCTCTCCTCTCTCCTGGCCAGTACTTAGGTCCCTCCTGATGCTTCCTAGCAGCTCAAAGGGAATCTCACTTTCACCTTCCCCTCCTCCAAGCCTTCCTCAGCATCTGGGTCTGACTCTTTCTATGTCCATATCAAATATGCCAAACTCTCAGGCCTCTGGTTCTTACTAAACTGACTGTGGCTCTTTAAATTGTGTTTTAAATCCTTCCACCTCCAAGAAGGCTCCTTGGGAAGTAAGGAGAGGTGGTTTTCCACTCCTGAGGACTGAGGCTCATCTTATTCACATATTCTAATGCTAGAAAAGGGAGAGGAGGGGCAGGATTTCCCCAAGATGGGAAATTTGTGGAGGATTTTCACCTGTAGTGGGTGTTGGAGTGGACCAAGCTGGGAACCAAACTGGATGGAAAGAAAAGTCTGTCCACTAATGTGTCTCTCCCAGAACTGCGCAGCGTCTCTGGCAAGGCAGAGACTTGCTCACAGCTGGGCTTATTTTGTGAACTTTCTCCCTTCTAGAGAACCTTTGGCCATGGCATCTGATACTAGGAAACAGTGATACAGCAGTAGAGTCATATCTGGGTCTCTGGTCACATGAGAATGTGCTCTCCTGAGCTAGTGACTCAGCCTCCCTAGATTTTGGTCTCTTGCCTGTCAAATTAGGAATCTGAGCAAAGTGGTCTCCACGAGTGTTGTAGAATTCTAAAATGCAGGAGAGACCAATGGGAATTAGGAGGACTTTATTTTAGATGAATAGCAACTCAAAAGGAGTTCTGCAAAATCCAGTGCTTCTTTCAACCTCCTTCTGTCTTATCAAGCATCATGGTTAGCCCTCCATGGTCCCAGGAGATGGACAGGAGGAAGGTCCCAGGAGGCCCCGAGGTCTGGGCTGATTTGCAAAGGCAGTGGGATCAGTGAATGCTGCCTTGGCTCTGAAGCCTTCACGAGAGGCCCTTTTTCATCAGAGTCTGAAGCTGACCTGGCTGTCTCTTCTACTTTGTAGCCAGCAGCCAGGGAACCCTTATATCACTTCACCTGATGTGTTAAGCAAACAGCTGGCCTTCCTGGACCCGGAAGCTGCCTGGCAATTGAAGGACAATTAGGAAGGTGAGGCAGAAATAATGTCACTCCAGTAAACTATGAATATGGATTTCCCAGTTTCCCCAGGTCTCATTGATTGCTGGGTCCCAGAACCTGGTTTGGGGCTCAGCATGTAACAGCTGTTGGTGGAGAGTGGTTGATCCCACTCAGGAGGAAGAGGAAGAAGGGGCTTACCACCCTGATGGGAGCCAATGAGACTTTTCTCCTTGCTTCTGCCTTCCAGAGGTGATCAGAGAGGAGCAAAACAGAGAATGCCAGACTGCCAGAGCCCATAGGGATTTTGTGGGGTTTGTTTTTCCTCAGCACTGTCTGCAGAGGTGAGGGCATGAATAAAAGAATGAGTGAAGATTTACTGTTCCGGCATCTTGGCAGTGAGCCCTGTGTTTGTACAGTGGATCCATCTAGAGCAGGTGGAACGATACTGTCACTCAGAAAGAAAGTCAGATCCATGAAAGGTCTCTCTGCAGGGGTTCTGGGGTGGCACTTGAGGTGAGGCTTGGAGAGGTGGATTTAGGCCAACTCAACAGCCCTCAGGGGCCAAAGTGTCCCCTCCACCCTCCTGGAAGCATGAGGAAGGTTTGGGGCTAGCAGATCTAGCAGGCAACTGGAGTCCGAGGATCTCTAAAACCAGCCCAATGGAGCTAGTGGCGACCCCTATTCACCACTCATACTCTTCATAATAAGCAAATCCAGGAATGACTCTTGTTTTGGCCTGGGCTGGGGCTGGATAGGGGCTGGATAGATCTGGCCTGAGCCTGGGATTTAGAATCTTACAGCTGAATTGATCGTGGGCAGAGTCCAGTAGCACCTTTTCATGTATATTCAAGGCTATAGAATCTGTGTTTTATTGCACTTCTCCTGAGGCCACCAAAAGAAACGTGTACAAAGACAATCTCAATGAATCCAAGTAGTGGTGGGAGGTAACAGAAGCATGGAAAGCACGTGAGGGGCTGGGAAGGTCCTGGAAAGAGTGGCTGTGTGTGTGTGTGTGTGTTTGTGTGTCACTTGAAAGGCCTATAGGAAGAGGAGGGAGGGGAGAAAACTGAAGAGGCTGATTGGGGCAAGGCTGCACAGAACATGTCCCCTCTGATGGAGGCAGGTCTCATTCCAGCCAGTTTCCATGACCAGGGCCACCACCACCATTAGCCAGCACTTATGTAGACCATGTCAAGGAATTTCTCATGCAGAGTACACTTCTTCATCACCCCAAATGTCCTCATCTTTCAGGGATGACCTGCACCTCCTACCATACACACACCCTCACACAAAGCCCCATCACTACATGGCAGGCATGATCAAAAATTAGCAGAATTAATCGCAATGGTCTTATATTAGAATGTGTTTGTGTACAGAGGAGCTCTTTCTCCACAGAGGCTTCTGATTTTTAAATTATCTTCTTTCAAGATGTTTAATATTTATGAGGCCTGGGGTAGGAGTGTGGATGGAAGCCCACAGACCACATCTGTAAACAGCTAAAATTGATAAATCAGGCTAACATGTTTTAAAGATTAAAATGTTCTATCCTCTTGTCATAACAAATATACCCTTGTAAGGATATGGAAAGTGTGATAGCTTTGCTTACTTGTAACTGTCAGTTTGATTGGCTTGGGAGCCACCTACAATATTAGTAAAGTACACTTCTGGGTGTGTCTGGGTGGGCTATGAAGGTGTGATTTCAGGCACTATATCTGGTCTCTGGTCCTTTTTTCTCCAGTATTGTTCTGCTGTGCTTCCCAGCTGCTAGGAACTAAGCAGCTTTCCTCTGCCAAGCCCCTCCACCGTGATGTTCCTGCCTTGGAGCTTGCTGACCAGGGACTGAATCTCTTGAAACTGTGAGCCAAATTAAACCTCTCTTTTTTAAAATTGTGAATGTCAGCTATTGCGTTCAAGAGAGGAAAAGATGACTAATACAGAAGGCTGGATTCAGATTTCAAATTTTCACTCCTTGGACTTCTGCCCAGGAGCATGGTGGATGGTGAGTGCTGGTTTGTGGCCATCTTTTCCTCCCACCAGTGATCCAGCCCCTCCTACAAAGGGTCTTCTGCACAGCGTGTGGACACTATCCTGCTTAGAGGTGTGCCCACCACTTGGGTCTTCCCTCAGGGGAAGGGGCCTATGCAATCTCTGGAAGCAAAGCTTCAGGGCTATTTGAATTCTCTGATCTAGAAGGGGCCCTACAGACTCTGGGTGGGCACATGACCTCAGCCCTGTGAACTTCTCCCTTTAGGGACAGTCTAGTCAAAAGGATAAGCACAACAGGGTCAGGACAAGGGTGAAGCTAGTGAAGCATTCAGGTGTAAGATTTAAGGACACATTGCTGTCAGGGTGGCAAAAGGGCAGAGGGCTCCTGCCTTGCCTGGTCTTTGTGGAGCAGGACAAGGCCCTGTGCAATGAGGAAGGGCTTCTCTGCTCTGGTTTCTATAAGGGTTGATATTTATTCCCACCTAGTGAGCAAGACAGAAAGTTAAGATAACAGAAATAGCCCTCTTTCCTGTGCGGTCCAGTCCCTTAAAGCACCATTAGCACTCCCCCATCACATTTCAAAGAGCCCCATCTCCACATCAGCTTAGGTCCCAAAGTGATCCCTGGTCTCATTTACAGTGGAAAAATACCCAGACTGATGCATTATGATCCCGCTTACAAGGCCTCCAGAATTTAAATGGGATATAGCCTAAGAAAAACTCTAGCATACAAATAGATTGCATTTCAAAATGCTCACAGAGCAGACTTCAATAAAAACTGAGGTAAGTCAAAGCTAATTAGGAAAAATGGATGTGTAGGGTCAAGGAATGGCTGTGGGAGAGGAACTGGGATATAAATCCACGTGCATTTTGAAGAGCTCTGAACTAAACTAAATTGCCATAGGAGATGTTCATGAAACAGTGGGATAAATATGAGTGCAAACTAGGGATACAGGCTGGATGTGCAGCGTAAGGCTCAGGTATTAGTTACTCTATGTGTGGGGGCATTCACAAGGGGCTGGGCAATGAGGAGAGAAGGGCACTTTCTCAGGAGCTTGAAAGACTGTGTTCCAATCTGGACCCCCGTCTTGGTTACTTTTTTTGTCAATGAGACAAAATATTTATCACTCAAAGTTAAAAGGGAAAAGGTTACTTAGTTCAGTTTTTAGAGCTTTAGTCCATAATCAGCTGGCTCCAAGGCATGGTGGCATGGCAGGCAGGCATTGGAGAAGAGAAACAGTTTATGGCAAGCAGAAGGTAACAAAGTAAGAGACTGTACAAGCCTCTTTTTTGTCTCTTGTATTGCATCTAGGCTACAGGGATTAGGGTGGCACCAAACCAAATAGTGGCCTAAGTAATCTTGGCAGCATTAATCTTAGTCCTTAAGTTTAGCCATTAATCTGTACCATTAATCAATCACACATTCTACATTTAGCCACCTCTGAGAAAGCCCCACCTATGATTACATGAGGACATAACATTCTGCCCCGGCCCCCTGAAGACTCATGCACATTCCTTTATGAAAAGGCATTTAGTCTATCTCTAAGAGTTGCTAAATTCTTGGCAGTTTTAGCATTGCTGAAAAGTCTAAGACTAAAGTCTCTTCTGAGATTTAAGGCAAACTCTAATCTTCAAGCCCTTGTACAAATGGAAAGGAAGTTAAACATTTTTAACATTTAATGGCACAAGAAAGACATTACCATTTAAAAAAGTATAAATAGGAGTATATAAAGGAATGGGACTAAAGCAAGTCTAAAGTCTAGCAGGGAAATCATTAAGTCTTGTATTTTATGTCTAGTATCAGAGGCAATATGTGGCAAGATGTGAGCTCTGAAGGGCTTGGGTGGCTCTGCCCCTGTGGCACTGCCAGTGGTTGTAGCTTTTATGGCTTTTCTCTTGGGTTGGCTCTGCTCCCTCCTGGAAGTTTTTCTCAGATGATCTACATTATTGGCTTTTTAAAAACTTCTGGCTTTTTAAAAACCTTTGGCTTTACACTCACAGCTTTACACACTGCCCTCTCAGGGGCACACTGTCTAGATTCCCAGGCCTTTTCGTGAAATCTGAGTGGAAGCCTTTTTGACCCCATAACTCCCATTTTGAATGAACTTAAAACAAGCACCACATGGATGATGACAAGGTTTGTTGCCAGCTGGAGCAATAGCCAGGCTTTCTTCTCTCTTGGCTGTAGGAGTCAAGGGCCTATGAACTAAATCTGGAGGAAAAACTCTCCTAGGATGGAGTCTTGCTGTTTTTTTTTTTTCTTTTGTGATGCCCTGAGGTCATTAAAACAATTTTTTTGTTTCTTTTTATCAATCAAGATCTCCTTTGGTCTATCTTTGCAGTCTACAGCTTTACTGCTGCTTTCTTTTTGGCCAAACTTAAAATATATTAAATCATTTTGCTGGGCTCTTTGCTCTTGATTTTTAACATAGATCTGGCTAAAAGCCCCCAACAGCAGCCATGCTATGGCCCCAACATTAGATTGTCTTGAAATTTTTTCTGTAAGATTAAAATAGTCCACCACTCTTAATCTCAGTCTCAGGCAAAGTCTTTGGATATGAGTAAAATGCAGAGAAACTTTTTGTTAAGGCATAACACACATGCTCTGGAGTCTAACAGCCAATGCAGTCTTTCTCCCCAACAGAAACCTCTTAATCCTGGTCTTTACCATTAGCATTTTTATCAGCATTCTAGTCTTTTGAAGTCTGACCAGAATCTCCCATCAAGTACGGCCTACGATATTCTAGCTCTTTTTAAGCCAGCATTTCTGAACCTTTAAAAACTCTTTCTATAAGCGAGTCTCAAAGACTCTTGAACTACATGGTCAACTATAGTCACAGCAACAGTCTCACTCTTGGTACCAAATTTTATTTTAGTTACTTTTTTATTGCTGAGACAAAATACCTAACACTTAAAGTTAAAGGGGGAAAGGTTTATTAGCTCACAGTTTGTAGAAGTTTTAGTCTATAATCAGCTGGCTCTGAGGCAGCATGGCATGGCAGACAGAGGAGAAACAGTTTATGGCAGGCAGAAGGTAACAAAATAAATAAGATAATCAATAATAAACGAGATAATCCTCTTTTTGTCTCTTATATCTAGGACACCAAGATTAGGATGGTGCTAAATCAATCGATAGACTAATTTAATAATCACCCACCCTTAATCTTAGCACCCTTAATCTTAACATTATATCATAAATCACACACTCTAGATTTAGCCTCCCCTAAAGAAACCCCACCTATGACTACATAAGGCTTAAAAAACCATCTAGACACAAGCCAAAACAACCCCTTTTCTTATTAACCAACCCAGCTAAGTCACTAGACTTTCCTGAATTTCTCTTTTCTCCTTTCTATCACGGGACTGTATAATATATGCCTTGCTTAACTCACAGATGAGAAGACTGTCTTAGTCCATTTTGTACTGGTTTATCAGAATACCTGAGATTGGGTAATTTATAAGCATAGAAATTTATTTGGTTTATGGTCTTAGAGACAGTGAAGTCCAAGGTGGAGGGGTTAAATCTGGTGAGGCTTTTCTTACTGGGTCATCCCATGGTGGGAGGTGGGAGGGCAAGAGAGTGTGAAAGAGCCAGAGATTGAATTCCAAGCATCAGGTCCTTTTCTAGTTGTCATTAATCCATTTTCAAGGGTGAAACCTGACACTGTTGCATTAAGGGTTAAATTTCTTTTCCAGCACAAGGTTTTTTGGGAGGCAAATTCAAATTATAGAAAAACCACTGAAGAGTGCCTGTATTTAGCATTTGCTGTAAGAGCACAGACATGGATTTGAAAGATGCTTGTTCACAAGACAGACTGGATATGGTAAATGTGGAAATTTCCCACTTGCTATCAGCATGTAAATTTCAAGTAAACCAACAGAGGCACATGATGTTTCAATTGTAACCTCAAAAGTGTGTTTCCATACCAATGTATTTGCACAGAATAAAAAGCCCAAGGCAAAATGCTGCCTCTGATCATATAGCTAGCCTTGGATGAATTGTTTGGAAGAGAAAAGACTGTTTCCTCCCTGTATCACAGTACCCTCTCCTAAAAATGTGTGTACTTGCACACAAATACCCACAAATACTCAATGGCAGGTAAACTGGGCCTTTAGAAGGCATATCTCAGATCTTAGGTGAAATCCTGGGTTCTAACCCTGACCCATCACTTTGTACCACTGGGTCTGTGTTTTCTTGTCTGCTATCACATGCTGTTATGACATTACAATGAAACCAAAGGCAGTATTGTGAAGAAGCAAGGAACAGCACTGTCACACAGGCAGTTGGGAATGTAGTTTTTCCTAGAAGGGCAGCTTCTGGGCTGGGGAGGTGCACAGGTCTGACATGAGAGGCAGGGTTGTACTGTCCTCCTGTGGTTCTTCCTTTCTTCCACTGCTCCTTCCTCCTTTCCTCCAACTTCCCTCCATTATCGAACACCTTTGTGTGCCAGATTATAAAGGTCAGTACCTACCATTTCAGTAGGAGCTCACAATCAGGTGAGAAACTTGGAGACGCACACCAATAATTTCAGTATGGGGCCAGTGGGAAGTGCCAGGGAGCACGGATGAGCCTTGGGGCTGCTTTTAAGGAGATTCTGCCTGAGTTGGGCCTTGACTGATAAATGTGAGAACCAGGTTGGACCTCAGGGATTGAGCTGGGAGGGGAAGAGAGAACAAGGACATTTTGGACCAAGGAATAGCATAGAACTACTTAACAGTTCTTGGGAAATAGCAAGCAGTTAGTTCTGTGTGGCCAGAGTGGGGACTGACATCAGGGAAGAGTGTGTGGGGGCCAGGTGGATGTGACCTTGCCTGTTAAATTGAGGAGTCCTCACTTTGTCTTGTGAGAATGAGAGGAGCCACTAAAATTGTTCAGCGGAAGAGAATCAGAGTCACAGTTGTAAAGTGGAGAGTGTGCTCTGTGAGAGGTGTGAAAGAGGGGTGGGGGATGCTGGCATACCATTGCAACAGTTACAGAGGGGTCTCACACTTCTCTTAACAGTAAAACCTTTACTTGGAACCCTTAAATAGATAACAGGTAAAGTTAACATTTTATTAGCATATATTTGCTTTGTAACTTCTAACTGGAGATACCTACTTTGTATCAATGTGAGTAATGATGTTTTGATGAGTATAAGAAGTTGAAATTAGGGACCATGAATCAAATTATGGAGTTTTATAAACTTCAGTACCCAGTTTATTTCCAGATTTTGGTTTTGGTTGAATAGCATCAAGAAATTCTGACTTTTACAGTTAATTAATTTAAAATAGCAATGGGTTATTCACAGCTTGACTTTTAATCTCAGGACACTTTTAATGAAAAAGAGAAAACTTCATTCAGAGGCCTGCATAAAAATGAGTTAACTTAGTATCTTAGTTACTTTTCTTGTTGCTGAGACAAAAACCCCAACACTCAAAGTTAAAAGGGGAAAGGTTTATTTTGGCTCACAGTTTGTAGAGGTTTCAGTTCATGGTTGGCTGGTTTTAAAGCTGGTTGACATGGTAAGGGGGCATTGCAGAGGAGAAACAGTCTATGGCACCAGGCAGGAGACAGCAAAGCAGCTTCTTTCTGTCCTTTTACATTCTATTCAGGCTACCTGCCTTTTGGGTGGTATCACCCACACCCAGGGTGGGGCACCCTTAATCTGAGTATCATACTCTTTTTTTTTTGGTACCGGGATCGAACTCGGGTCCTTGCCCTTGCGCAGCAGGAAACGAAACCACTGAGCTAAATCCCGGGCCAAAATTTTATCTTCTTTTTTTTTTTTTTTGGTACTGGGGATCAAACTCAGGACCTTGCGCTTTCGAGGCAGGCGGTGGAACCACTGAGCTAAATCCCTGGCCCTGAGTATCACACTCTTAATCCCAGCATCACATATCCTAATCCAGCTGCCTTCAAAACTCTCCACCTATGACAGAATGAGGGTTTTAGGGGAGAGGACATCTAGAATAGAAGCCATAACCCTTGGTATCTGAAATTGATGGTCTCGTGGTCTCCATGTATTAAAGTTGGGTATAAAACACATCTTCATTATGGTCCCCAATTCATGGCTCATGCATTTGTTGCCCTCTTTTTAAAAATGTTATGGTAAAAATATATAAAAAGGAAGTTTTGTTACTAATATACACTAACTGCATTATATATTTTATATGTGGCCCAAGCCATTTCCTTTTCACTCAATGCAGCCAGGTGAGCTAAAAGATTGTCACAAAAAATAGACGGTTAAAACATGTTTTTAAATAACATTAAATAAAATAATTTGGAAACCCCAAATCTTATGAGGAAACAGGGCAAATGAGATTATGCCCACTTTAAGAATGAAGGATGGAACTAGGAGCGTGGCTTGGGGTGGAGTGTTTGGCTAGCATGTGGGAAGCTATGGATTTGAACCCCAGTACTACAAAAAAGAGTGAAGGATATTATGTGACTTATATTTGTATCAGTCATTCATTGGAGGATAGCAGTTGGCCTTCAGTGTGGCAAATATTATCAATGTGGGTGTTGAGGGGCACTTTTTTCAAAACTGGCAGGAAGGGAAGGTGGTTGTATTGGGCTCATAATTCCTTTTTTTTTGTTACAGGGTCTCGCTATGTAGTTTAGGCTGGCCTTGAGCTCACTATGTAACCCAGGCTGTCCTGGAACTCTCAGCAGTCCTCCTAGCTCAGCCAAGTGCTGGGATTATAGGCATGTGCCACCACACTCAGCTAGGACTCATCATTCTTATAGACCATGTGATAGTCCAATCTATGATTATGGACGTTGGAGAATTCATGAAAAATGTTCCTGATGTCAAGATACTGAAAGACCCTACATCTACCTGGAATCCCCTTTTTGTGTATTCCCATGGAACTTCCACAGAGTATAAAAATTCTATGCTGCAGTTTGAATGTGTCCTCCAAAAGTAAATGTGTTGGAAAGTTAATCCCCAAATTTATATATAAATGGTACTTAGAGGTAGCTTCTGGAGGGTAATTAAGATTAGATGCAGTGATGAGTGTAGGGTGCCTATGATTGTATTAGTGGCTTTGTAAGAAGAGAAGAGAGAAGCTCAATGTGCTGCAAGCTTGTAATACCAGTGACTCTGGAGGCCGAGGCAGGAGGATTCCAAGTTTGAGGCTAGCCTGGGCAATTTACAAGACCCTGTCTCAAAATAGAAAGTAATGAAAAGACTAGGGATGCAGCTGGGTTCAATTCCTAGTAAGAGGAAGAGGGTGGTGAAGAGGAAGCAGGAGGAGGAGGATAAGGAGAAAGATAAGGAGTGGGAGGAGGAGGAAGAAGGGGAGGAGGAAGAAGAAGGGAGACCCAGGCTAGCACTCTTGATCTTTATATTTTTTCCATTAAGTTTATTGGTACATTTTAGGTATACAATACAGTTACATTCATCACTGGGATCTTGTACCTTAACATGATGTATCTTGGTTCTTATTTTTTCCCCATTCCCCTGCCCTCCCTTCACCCCCTCCACACTTCCCTATTTACAAAGACTTTGTTTCCATTTTTTTCCTTTTCTCACATTTTTTCTTTTCCCTTCTTTCCTTTCCCCTACCCCTCCCACTTCCCCTACTCTTTTCTTCCTATTACACAATATTAATTATACATTTTGATCCTTATTTACACTTTTAGTTTTTCACACCAGAGAAACTATTTGGCATTTACACATGTGTGTCCTGTTTATTTCACTTAAGAGTGTGGCCTTAATGTGCATCCACTTAGCTATAAATGTCTCTAGTTTCTCATTCTTTATGGCTGAATAGTACTCCATTTTATAAAAAACGCACATCTTCTTTATCCAGTCTCCAGTCGATGGGCACTTGGGCTGTTTCCAAGTTTTAGCTATTACAAACTGTGCTGCTATAAACATGGGTGAGCATATATCACTGTGGTATGATTCTTTTAATTCTTTTGAGAAGATACCCAGCAGGGGAATAAGCTGGGTAAAATGGGCCTTCTAACCCTAGTTGGTCTATCTTGCCATATAATACCCTCTGCCATGTTTATAACCAGCACAAGTCTTCACGAGATGCCTAGCAATGCTACCACATGCTCTTGGATTTTTCCGGACTTCAAAACCTTAAGTCAAATAAACATCCATTCTTTATAAATTAACTGGTCTTAGGTATTTTGTTATAGCAACAAAAAGCAGACTAAGACACCAAGAAGAGATTGCAAATAGCTCCTTTTACTGAGCACTTAATATGTGCGGGGCACAATTTTATACATTTTATACGTACCGACACTTGTTTTGAACTGACACTTTTAATCTTTGCTATTATTATTTTCATTTTACTGATGAGAAAACTGAGACATAAGGAATTTACCAAAGTCACACAGCTAATAAGTGGTAGAGTTGGAATTTGAATCCAACAGCTTGGCTCTCTACAGCCTAAAAATCCCTAATCACTGTGCTCTATTGTGGCACTTGATGGTAAGAATTCATAGTAATGCCCTAAAGTCAAGTATATTTTCATTGTCCTTTGAGTTTTTTCCTCAATAATGCCCTCCATTTCTAGTTGTAGAATGTGGGTTCTTATGATAGTGTTCAGGACGGGACTTTAGTGGAAGTTGTGCAGTCTGCAATATAAATGGGTAGGGGCTATTTAACATATAAAGAGATGCCTCTGTTCACAAACTATGATTTTGGAAAAGATGGCCTCATTTGTGTTTGTGTGGGAAAGATGGCTTTGATTGTATTTGTCACCAGATGTGGCGTTTGTAAACAAGAACAAAATTTTTCCAAACACCTCTGTTTGGGAACCAAATTGTTTGCAAACAAAAGTGTGCATGAACTGAGGTACTACTGTATATGCATGTTTTGGAAATATGCTCTTTAGAGCTGGGTTTGAGCCTTCTGTGATCTGGAAGACTCCACCAGGTGTCATGAAGTTGGTAAAATCTCCTAAGGGCCCATGTGCAAGGCAGTCTCTGTTTTTTCTTCTGATAGCAAGATCCGAGATACCAGAAGAATGGGACAGATTTGAAACAAAAAAGGTGTTGGGAAGCTGGGGCTCTGGGTGAGGTGTTGTTCCACCTGAGCAAGTTGGAACTATGGAGATGCACCATACTCTGAGCCAGGCTTGAGTCTGTTTATTTACAGCTGGCTACTCAGAGGGGGCTAGTGCCTGGAAAGTTCTCTTGGCACTGAGAAGCAGTTTGATTCCTCCTTTTAAACCATGCTTTCAGTTGGGGAGGGCTCAAGGGGAGCACAAGTGGAATTTTACAGAAGTAGAACCACGCCCGGTTAGTGGGGGCAAGAGGAAGTTTCACATACTGGGTGAGCTACAAAACATCCTGCAACTGCAGCAAGTTTTCTGCCAAATAGGATGTGGGTTTTAGGTGCTTTGTCCAAGCACAAGCACAAAAAGGTGGCAAGACTCAAGATGGAGTCAGGTTGGCTGTCACGTGAGATTCTGGCTTCTGGATCCCCTTAAGCTCATTCATATGGGACACTGATCCCTCCAAGTAAAGAGAAGTAGCCCATTAAGCCTTACTGAAGGTACAAGGAGGTTGAAAAGTGTAGCAGGAGATTGGAATGAAAATGAATTGGCAAAGCAGCTAAATTGACAGCAATGTAGGAGTAGCCAGGGCAAAACCAGTCTATTAATGGAAGGTCCTAGGAGGCCAGGCTGAATTTTCTCAAGAACAAATACCAAGTGGAGTGAATGAAGACATGTCTGTCAGGGATGATCTGATTGGCAGGAGCAACACATTGTGGAATCAGGTCACGATTGGGGTGAAGGTCAACATGTTTGCTGAGTCTCAGAGTGGTCATTCATCCTTTGAAGTAGGAAAGAGTTTATTGCAGGATTAACAAAGGATTCTCCTGCTGGGAGCAATTTTATGGAGCTTGTTACCTTTGATGTTCAAGCCACAGAATGAAAATGGCATCAAGAAAGAATTAATGAGTTCTTGGAAAAGAGAAGACAGAAAAGGTTCATTAAGAGGAAGTCAAGAACGCTTAAGAAAGTTGCCCAGATCCATGGGATTACAGTTCTGCATGCCTCTCCCCAGCCCTTGGTGCTACTGAGAATCCAAATGTTCATAAATTGTAATTTCCAAGTGATCCTCAAGGGCTTCAGCTCAGGTGCCAACACCCTTTTCATATCTGGAGTTTCATCTGTGCACCATGTCCAAAAATGTCATATCCTACTTGTGGCCCCCACACTTCAAGCTGCAAGCTCTTGGGGATCCTACGCAGCTCAGGCCTCCCCAGGAGCAAGGAGCTAGTTCCAAGCTAAACTTGGCTCTGAGAATGATTGTGTCGCCTCTATCCAAACTGTCACCATTGTGCAGAAAAGCAAGGAGGAGGACTCTTAAACTTGAAGTCCCTCTTACCCCTACTCCCATCCCCCATGGCCAGGACCAGACAACCAGTGCAGTCCTGTACCCCAGAGCCCACTGAAATGACTCAAACTAGTCAATCCTAAATCTGCTTATCCTGTCTGCCCATTCCTTCCCACAGAAACCATAGTAATGCTCTTGTCAGTTTTCCCCTCACTCCCTCTGCCTCCCTGACTGTCCCGGGTGCTTCCCCATATGAATCCCCCCTTACCCCCACATGCAGTGTTGCATATCATGCCTCCTGCTCCCAGGTAACTGTGAATGGAAAACTTCTTTATTCACAACATTCATGTTCATGTCTGTGGGTCATAAAATACCTGATTAAAACAAATCCCATGTACATTTTTAAATAGCACTGGACCAGTCCTCTGGGGATCTTGCCCTGCAGCAGGGAGACAGTGCATAAATGACTTGACTTCCACTGGCCCTTCATGGGTAAAGAACTCTGGGATCGCAAGAAAAGAAATTGTTCATTCTGCAGGGGCCAGAGAGGGGGTAGGGTCTGGGACAGTTGGCCAAGGAGGTGGTATTTGTTGAGGACATAAAGGATTTTGCCAGGCAGAGAGAGATTGGATCAGACACAGTGAATTGTGATGGTTTTAATCTTAAATGAAACAAATTTTGAGTGGGATAGAGAATATAATTATCATATTTACTATCTTCGGTTCTAACATGCCATCAATTATAAAATGCACACATTTAATACCTTTTGAGGAAATAAGTATCACATTAAATGTACATATCAATTATAGGACACATCTCAGTTTTAGAACAATTAAAATACGGAAGATAGGAGCTGTTGTAGTTTACTTTGGGGCAGGCTAAATCTTAGATGGCTGGGAAGATGCAAGAGAAGGGACATGGAGAATGAGGATAAATATTTGGGTGTCATCTGCTTATGGATACCATTATGAATGGCACTAAGCCATGAGGAGATGAGGTCACTTATGGCAGGAGGTTGCTGTTTGGAGAGAGAAGGGAAAAAAGCAGAGCAACACTCACATGCCACGGGCTGGTGTGGTGGAGGAGCCAAATCAGTAAATGAAATTGCCATCCAGCTGGTGCCTATGCCAAGGCATAAACCTGAGGTTATCCCTGACTCCTCCTTCACTTTATCCTCCAATCATTCCAAATGCTTATGAGCTTAGTTTCCTTGACAGCCTTCCTTTTTATGCTTAGTGTCTTAATTTTTACATTCTTATCATCTCTCATCAGGTCTTCAGTTATAGCCTCATCACTGGTCTCCCTACCTCTACTTAGTGCTCACTATATATGACCACTAGGTTGATTTTTCCAAAATATACATTGGATCGTATCATTTCTCTGCTTATTGTCTGTCCATAGCTCTTTAATGTCTGAGGGAGACCATCAGAACTCCCGTGTTGAATATAACACCTTACAAATTCCATGCCACTTATTTTCCCAGTCCCATTTCCTCCACTCCATTTCCTGAACCCTGAGATACTGAATGATCTACATCCAGTTAGATATTTTATCACTGCAGCTCCTTGCCTGGACACATGGTGCTCTTTCTACCTGGGACAATATCCACATCATTCCACCTTTGCCAGCTAACTCCTACCATTCCTTCAAACCTCACTCAACTGATCCCCTCTTCACCCTTACCTGGAACACCTTCATCCATGTTTCTCTAGCACTGCTTCCTACACACAGCCTTTTATCACAACATGGACATCATACTGGTTCATCATATCTGGGGTGAGAGTGTTGGTCCCCCTTCCCATGTGGAGTGCTGCCAGAGGGCAGGAACTTTGTCTTGTTGGACATTGTCTTTCAAATGAATAGCAAATGGTCCTTGGTAAGTGTTTTTTTTTTTCTTGGTGTATTTTGAATGAGTGTGGATGGTCTAGAGGGTGTGAGGGGAGGCAAACAAGGCTGTGCACTGCTCTGGGAATCTCCATGTTCATCACTTTCAGCTGAATGGGTTCTAATCAGTTCCTTAGCAATGGAGACCCTTGGTTATGTCTCAAATAGATGAGAGTTTTCATCAGTAAGTGCCTGCTAGGAAGAGAGATGTGAAGGAAAGTGCCCATAACTAGGGGACATCTGAACTGACCTACTATATCTCAAGCTGAGGATGCCTTTATTCTTCTAAATACCACCCCCTAGATACTGGTGGGAAAGAGAATGCCTTGAGATGACTTTGGGTCAAAGTCAAAGAATAATCCAAATGCTTGTCCCCAGGACACCACTTTTAGAGCCTTAAGAGATTTAGGGGGCTGATAGAGTAGGAACTCTTTACCAACTAGAAACCTTACCAAGGGATCATCTTTACCAAGTAGAAACTCTAGGATGCTGGGGTCACACTGTATCAGCTATAACTCTGAAACACTGGGCTATCTGGTCTAAAATCTCCCAGAGAAAGCAGATTGGTGCAGAGGCAAAAAAGACAGGGAGAAGGACTGAGTCTATTTGGTAAGTAGGGGGTGTGTGTGTGTGTGTGTGTGTGTGTGTGTGTGTCTGTCTGTCTGTCTGTCTGTCTGTCTGAGAGAAGCAGAGGGGGCAGCACTAACACCTGGCATGGAAGCCAGTGTTTGGCAGTGAGGGTTAGGGGCAAACATGAGCTCTTGCTCTCTGAGTGTCTAGTCAGTATTTGCAAGAGCAACAGATTTAATGCAGGACACAGAAATTTCCAAGATTAGCTGATAGTATCTGCCCACAGAGTCAAATGTAGAAGAGTGCAAGAGATCTGTCCATGTGCTAGAGGTCCAAAGAATCCAGCTGAAGGCCTGGAGCCCATAGCAATGTCCCATATGATTCTGTATCAGGAAGCTGAGGAATCTTCAGTGAAAGACTGAAGGGTCTGCTCTGGAAAGCCCAAGGGCTGGTGCTGGAGGTTGTTAGAGAGTCTGCACTGGCAGGCTGAAAAGTCAGTGCTGGAAGCTGAAAAATGTATGCTGAGAGCCAGAACATGATGCCCAAGGTGAAGGTGAAGACCAGAGCTCCTCCAAAGAGAACAGGAGCCATCCTTGGTGATGGCCAGGATTGGAGCTCAGCCAAAGCCCCTCCAAGCCACAATGAAGCTCTTCCAAGGAAAATTGGCTGAAATACTTCCCTCCCGTTCTCCTTTTACACCATTCCAACAACCATGCTGATTGAAATCAGCTGGGAATTCCCACTCACGTTGACAATTAATTAATCACCACTGAGAGCTGTGTCAGTCCTCAGACATTCCTCATCTGTGATTTTCCCTGGCAAGGAAGAGGCTAGTGCTGACAGGGATAGTAGAGTGGTGAAGAGCAAGACCTTTGAGGTTGGAATCTCAGTTCCAACACTGTTCATTTGGTTGGACAAGCTACAGATCCTTTCTGAACCTCATTTGTAACCTGGGGATAATACTTTCCTTAAAGAGTTATCACACAACAATACATGTAAAAAGCTTAGCACATTGTGGTCACATTCCCACCTCAGGGGCTTCCCAGCTCCCTGGATTGTTTTTCTCCAGATGCCTACAGGGCCTATTCCTATCCTCTTCACATTCAGATCTTTGTTATCCTAAAAAGAGTAAACCCATGAACCTGGCAAAGTAAAATCTATTAGTTTGTGTAACTACTATCCACTAATAAAATTAAGAGAATGCAAAATATAAAATATGAAAGAGAGAGAGAGAGAGAGTCACCCTTTTTTTCCTTCCCTAGGGAATTCCTGTCTCCTTCTCTTCTTTATTTTTGCCTATAATACTGATCACTATGTAATATAGCATATTTTACTTATTATTTCTTTCCATGAAAATGTGAGCTCCATGAAGGTAGGAAGTTTTGCCTGTTTTGTCCCCAATATCTAGCACATAAACAGTTGCCATAAATCATTGTTGGATAATTGGCTCACAGAATACATCATTAAATTTTAACTATGTTAACAGTTAAACATTTCTTTGTTTGTATATGTTTGAGTGTTCCTCCAAGGCTCTATGTATTGAAGTTGATCCCCATTGTGAGGTATGGAGAGGGTGGAAATGTAATCTGACTGTGGTGTTTAGAGGTAGGACTTTTTTGAGGCAATTAAGATTAGACAAGATCATTAGGGTGGAGTCCTTATGATTGCAACCCGGTGGATTTATGAGAAGAGACGGAAAGACTAGGAAGACACATAGGTACTCATATGTGCTCCTTGTCTCTCATTGTGTGAGGCCCTGAATTACCTCTGGACTCTGTTGGCAAGGAGGTCATCACTAGATGTGGCCCCTCAACCTTTCATACCCGGACCTGTGATCCCCAATAAACCTTTTTTGTTGATAAAATAGCCTGCCTCAGATGTATCATTATTATAAGATGAGACCGAGGCACGATTGAGACCACCGAGGCAGGCCAAGTCTAAGCAACATGCGATGAGTTTATTGCCGTCTGGGTGCAGATGGGCCAAGGGTGAGAAGGTCGTTGGCACTGAGCGGAGGGTGCTCCTGGTTATATGGGGCATTTTAGGTAGGGGAGGGAGGACTGCTCAAAAGGGTGGAAAATTTTAGAGTCCCACGGGTGATGGGCCTGGGGCTGGCTGATAAATATAGGGTGGTGGTAATAGCAGCAGGGTGGCTGCTGGCTTCTTATTATCTCTGTGCTCCTGTTGATGTGGGTAGTGGGTCTGCTTGGGCGGGGGTCCAACCCAGGGGACCTGTCAATTATAGTCATAAGAAAAAGACTTATACAAACATTTTTTAAATCATGTCATAGCCTGGGAAAAATTGTATTTTATGGATCTCCTTATCACTGACCCAAGACCTAATGTCAAAGGGGACCTTCTTTCTCTTAAGCACCAGAAACCAGGGAAAGAATATGGGATTTGCACAAAAACTTTAATCATCAATGTTTTCAACCCTGGTTACATGTGAGAATCATCCTGGTAGCTTCATAAAAATACCAATGGTATGGGCCAGGGAGTTAGCTCAGTGGTTCTGGTGCCTGCCTCGAAAGCACAAGGTCCTGTGTTCAATCCCCGGTACCAAAAAAAAACCAAACAAAAAACCAATGGTGGGCCCATTTCCGGAAATGCTGATTTAACTGTTCTGGGATAAGACTTGGACTTAAAATTTCTTTGTAAGCTCAACTATTGGTTCTAATGTTGAGTATCAATAAACCATGTGGTCAAGGCTGCTGAAGGAGGGAAATAAGCTGATCTTGCACAAAGACCTGCCATTTTGGTTGAGTGGGAAGTAGAATAGTCTCAAGACTGACCAAGGGACTCTCATCCTTTAACTATAGGAGGATTGATTGAACATTCCAGGGCCTGATTAAGAGGAAAAGGGACATAACCTAGAGGCAACATACTTCTTCTGCACCTGTAATTCCAGCTTTAGGTTGAAGCTCAATTTAGTTTTAGTCAGCTGGAAAGCTAAGGTAGAAACCAACAATAGTGTGAATATGAGTCTGGATCTAGGATCTTCTGGAATCCTCCACTGAGTGAAGTGGCCACGTGTCATTGCCCTTACTGTATAAAATACTCCCCTCCTCTGTCTCTTTTCTCCACACTTAGCCAGTGGTAGAGATGTAAGAGACTCTCTGACTTGGACTGAGGTGTCTTCAGTATAAACCACATCAAAGTGGACTCCATAGCAGAGGAATGTCTCACCTTGCCCAGCTCCGTGTATGCCCTGTTGATTCTGCTTGGGTGTCTCCATACAGGGTCAAAGGAGGGCCTACCCTCTCAGCTTATAGAGCTGTGGCTCTTAAGCCACAGACTGCTGGGCTCCACCAGAATTCTAATTCATTTTTTTTTTTTTTTTGGTACCGGGGAGTGAACTCAGGTCCTTGCGCTTGCGCAGCAGGCGGCCAAACCACTGAGCTAAATCCCCGGCCCAGAATTCTAATTCTTTACATCTGAAGAAATGGGTCTGAGAATCTGTAGTTCTAACAAGTTCTCAGGTGGTACTGCTGCTGGCCTGGAGACCAGACTTTGAAAGTCTGCTTTAAAGAAACAAGATTCTTTCAGCCTGGATTCTCTGGGCTTTAGAGAGCCCTAAATAGGAAGAATCAAACCCTGGCACATTCACGGTAGGCCAGTCTATGAACCTGTGCATTCTGTCCTCTTTTCATAGAAACCACCTTAGCCTCCTTTATTTTGGTCCCTCTTTACAGAAACCACCTGAGCAACCATTCTTCAGCCTCTTCCAGCACCTCTATTATCACTAAAAACTACTTTTCCTACTATTTCTTTTATTCTATTTCTCAACTTTTGCCTCCATTCTGGCTCTTGTTTTTCATCATTTCAAGCATTCCAGGCTGTTTAATGACTTGGCTATGACATGCTGCATTTTGTGCCTAGAATGTTTTTTCCTTTCCCTATCTAGCTATTTTGTCTTTTTTTTTTTGTTAGAAGGAACAAGAACTCATTTAAATTACTTCATTTCATTTTAAGTTTCCTGAGAGAAGCTGGACAGATCTCAGCAAGAATAGGAAGAGGTACATGGTTCTAATTTAAAGGTGGCAAAATGGACATAAGCAGCAGAAGTTTGTATCTTTTCTCGTGTTTGATCACTAAGTGATTCAGCAACTCTGTGTATCATCTGCTCCTTACCCCCTCTCTAATACCAATTTGTGCTTCTCCAATTCTCTACCTTTTTTGGGGGGGATGCTAGAATTGAACCAGTGCTTTACACATGCTAAGTCTACGGTCTACCATGGAGGGAAATACACCCCAGCCAGAAATACTCTACTTTTTGTCTATTTCATAGCTTCTGATTACTTTTCCACATTCAAGTTTCTGTTTTCTTGTAACATTGGCTTGCCATGGCTTACTTTCTACATCTTTAACATTTTTTTCAGATAGAGCCACCACTAGGGCGTTCAGTGCCCCTGTTTGTTGAAATAATTTAAAGTACTCTGGAAGGGTGGCATGGAGACCTCTGAAGATCACGTCCTTCAGAAAAGCAATGAGAGCTCTGGAACAACTGTCAAAATCAATTTTTCTAGAATTCTGCAAATTAACCAAACCCTTAAAAGAATTTGAGAATAATAGCACACTTTTTTTTGTGTTGCATTTGAATTTGCCTTATTCCCATCTCTTTATCCCCAGCTACTAATAATAAGCTTGGAAACCAGCAGCCTTACAACTGTGTGGTGAAATCCACAGCCTCATGGCCACTGGAAAGGGCAGATTGGTTTTGGAGCACTCCAAAAAGTTTCTGACAGAGCAGAGCCCTCTTTGACCTGTGGTTTAGCTTCCTAGAAAAGACTGATTCTCATAGCACATCCTTATTCCAGCCAACTCAGACCAGATCTGTGGGACACTGTCCTGATACCACCATAGGCAGAATGGAAGTTCCAGGAGAGCAATAAGAGAAAGCAGTGAAGGAATAATGGCTAAAAACTCCCCAAATTTGATGAAAATATTATGCATAAAGGAAGCTAAAAAATCTCCAAGTAGGATAAATGTATAGAGATCTACACCTAGATTATGGTGAAACTATCAAAAGCCAAAGACAGGGCTGGGGATTTAGCTCAGTGGTGCCATGCCTGACTCGCAAGTGCAAGGTTCTGTGTTTGAACCCTGGTACCGAGAAAAAAAAAAAAAGACAAAGAAAAAATCTTATAAGCAGTAAGACAGAAGTAATACATTACCTAAAAAAGCTCCTCAATAAAAGCTCCTCAATAATCTAGGCATGGTTACTTTATTGTTTCTGTGTTTCTTGGTTTGAAAATTCCAGAGGGGGAATCTGGTTGTCCTAGATAATCAATTTTGCCCTGGGTCAGTAGTATGCAAAACATGGTCTGTGAACCCCTGGGGACCCCCCAAGACACTTTTAGAGGATAGACTCATTAAAATTAGTTTCATGATAACCCAAAGATGTCATTTGTCTTTTTCATTGTGTTGACACATACAGTAATGGTACAAAAGCAACAGTGAATAAAACTGCTGCCACCTCGGCACAAATTAAGTCAATGCTACCCTCTGTTCTGGTAGCCTCTGTATTTTCACCACCATGCACTTGCAGTGAAAAAGAGTTCTTGATGAAGCAGCAAAGATTATTAATCTTAAAAATCTCCACCCCGGAGTGCATGTCTTTTTAAAGTGTGCCTATAGTACTTCTACTGCATACTGAAATATGGCACAAATACCTCAGGAAAATCACATACATATATCACTAAGTTGCAAACCTTTTTTTCTCTCTGTAAATGATATTTTGCTTGTGAGCATTTTTGATAGAGAAACCATGATTTTTAACATTTTCTTGAAAAATGAACAGAGTCTGTCACTTCAAGGAAAATAACCAACAGTGTTGACAATGATGACATTTGAAGTTCAAGGAATATTAGATTTGTTTATGAGCTGAATAGCTTCCCAGTACTGAGAAGCTTTTCTGATGAAATTTTTGGTGATATTAATAATGTGACTTTTTTGATATTGTATGATAAACCAAAATTTTTCAAATGACCAATACATGATGTTACATAATCATTCATAAACAAAATAAAGCAGTGATTTTAATATAACATATAATGAAAAATTCACCAATACAATCTCAGATACTACACTGCAACTAATCTTTCAGAATATATCATACTCTCTGTTTAGTCTTGATGTAGTAGCAAAGAAGGTTATTTTCATTATCTGAAAGACTATTGAAATATTCCTATCTTTGCAAATGATGTATCTGTGTGAGGGAGGATTTTCTTCATATATGTCAACTAAGGTATGGCATGAAGGGATTTTAGCTGAAAGAGAGATGTTGTCCAGAGCTATGGGATAGATCCAAAAGGCAAGGCCATTACTACTTATTTAGCAGGGTATGGATGTGGCAGTCATCTCTTAGAAGGAGCTATTAGAACAAGTTACCATGACCAAATGACTAGTATACTGACAGATTTTGGCACTGTTTTAGATGCCAGTGATCTCTGTGAAACTGAAATCCTCTTGGGACAACTTGGCCATTCCCTAGCAGCTTGTCAAACCTCAAAGCCATGATACATTTGATGAATCCCATTCATAGATGTATTTTCCCATTGAGAGTGTGAATCCTAGAAGGGCAGATTTGTAAACCCCCAAGTGAGAAACACAGGGGTGAAGAAACACCCATGACCCTTGCCCTCCTGGGGCTCATAATGCAGTGAGAAAATATTCAACAGGGTATCCCACAAATAATTATCATATTAATTACAAACTGTGAAGGACAAGTGCAGAGTGCATGAGCAGAACAGAATAGAGGATCTGAATTTAGATTAGGGTGGTCAGGGAAGGCTTCTAATGAATTTTAAGTCAAGACATGAAGGCTAGCTGGAGTCAGCCAGGCAAAGAATGAGTGCTGATCCACCCATGTAGTGTTCTTGGCCCACCTCTATCAGAACTGTATGTGCCAAAGGACTTGGGAAGATCGAGGACAGAGATTTGCAAGGAGAGATGAAAAGTGCACTGTGGCCTGGGAGAGGTCCAAGAAGTGGTTGGGGGACAAATTTGGAAAGTTTTAAGGAGGGGGACTGTGCTTTCAGATTGGCTTTAGATGGCTCATTCTGGAGACGATGTTAAGAGTAGGCTGAAAGGGGACAAGTGTGAGACCTAAGAGACAAGCTGGGACCCAGTTAAGAGATGATAAATGACAACAGACTTGGTTAGGTTTATGGCAGTAAAGGGCAGAAGCGGATGGACTAAGTGAAACTTTGGAGCTAGAATATTCTGAGTTGATGGAAGAATAAATTGGGGAGAGACAAGGGAAAGGAAGATGACAAAAATGTAGTCTCAATTTCTAGCTTGAGAACTTACAGAATTGAAGAACCATTTTTAAAATGGGAAGACTGTGGAAAAGCGGTTCCAAGGGGTAGATCAAATGTTTCATTTTTATCCTGCAGCTGTGAGGTACTTTGGTGACAGAAAGCAACATCAACAAAGGGGTTGGGACTCAGACTCTGGAAAGTGAATGGGGAAGGCTGAAGTGTCCCAATGCGGAGTGGGCACTGCCTGAGCACATGCTAGTGGCCTATTCCCTTTGTGGAACTGAGTTGTCTACTTCCTCATGTGGCCTGAGTTTTTCCATGGGTGTCTGAGATGACACCTAAGTCCCAAAAGGGGATAGATACAGAAGCATAGATAGACATAGCAATCCCATCATAACACTGCTCAGAATAATCAGTCTGTGCCCATCTCAGCATCTCAAGTCGCACATAGAAGTGAGGTAGACATCTCCAGCCTTCTATAGCATGAAAGACACTATTTTCAGAAATCCCAATGGAATCCTGGATATTACTTCACAAACACCCCAAGCATAAATGTAGTGAAAGACAAGTCTGAAGTTCTGGTAGAGTAGCTGAGACCAATAGAGCAAGGGAGAGAGAACTGGCAAAAGAGTAAAGGAAAGCCCATTCTCTTCTAAGATTCCAAGTTAGTTCCAAATGTAATAATCAAATATCTGGAGAAGCAGAGGATTTGCCCTGGGCTGAAGTTTTGATGAAAGGCCCTTTTGATAGAAGTGCTTTTGTTTAAACTTTTCTACCACAAGGTGTTGTGGTATATAGTTTAAGCTGGTGATCACAACCTCTATGCCCACATCAGCCCTAAAGGATAAGGCAATGAAGTGTTGGGGAGTTGGAGTTTGGCATAGAAGGATTTTAGCTGAAACAGAGACCTGGGTACTTTGAGGTCTTTAATGGAAATGTTTTGTGTGTAATGGGCCCTATCTGTCTTTATATAGTCAGCCTAGTGTTGACTGATGTAGGCTGCTAGTACTTGGTAAATATTTGTGGCGTTGTACTGTGAACAGATTTGTGGGATTAAAGTAGATGGGATAAAACGCCTCAGGCTGGGAGGAAGAAGGGTCTAAAGGGAGTCAGCTACAGTGGAGGCTGAGAAGTCCCCAGAGGGCTTGTTGAAAAGGCGAGACTACTAGAGGAAAGAAAAGGAAGAAAGGGGTTAGCTTCTGAACAGAATGAGAGAATAAGGGCTGTAAAAGAAGAGTAGAGAGATGGATGGAAGATTCTTGATGGGGATCAAAATGGAGAGAGCAGATGATTGTCCTGACAGGAATTTCTCCAGTTAAAAGGAGAGATAGAAATGATATTCCCAGACCAACACTCCTCTGGCTGCTAAGTTCTTGCATGGAGGCATTGAGAGCTAGAGTAGAGAATTCATCCTGAGCTGGCAATTTTGCCAGCATGGTCATTGAGCAAACCACAGTTCTACAGACTTTCTCAACAAGTTTCCCTGAATAATTCCAATGTCATAACATTCAAGAACTTAGTGGCTCCCTAGTACCCATGGCTTTAAGCTTAACCTACATTCATTTTGTCAAACATTACTTACTCTTTAATTAATTAAAAAAATTTACTGAGTGCACCCTATAAGCCAGGCAAATGCTGGGGCCAACAGTTAAAAAGGTATGGTTATACTCAAAGTTGCCTTGAAACCGGCACATCAGCATCATTTGGTGTTTTCATCATCTATGACTATAACAAATCATACAACTCAAACTTACAAAATTGACATTTAAAAAATTATTATTATTGTTTTCCTTTTTTCATATTTATTCCTTTCCCTTCCCCTACCCCTTTACTTCCCCCTCCCCTTTGGGCCTTATCTTCCTATTTCACATTATCTATTATACATTATGACCCTTACTTACACTTTCAGTTTCTCACACTAGAGAAACTATTTGGTATTCACACATGTGTGTTCTATTTATGTCACTGAAGTGTATCGCCTCAATGTGCATCCTTTTTGTTTGCTTAAATTCTTTTATTGGTACATTTTAGGCATACAATGTTTACATTTATCATTGTGTGCTTGTACCTGTACATGATGTATCTTGGTTCTCATTTTTTCCCCATTACTTGTGAGCCCTTCACCACCCCCTTCCCTATTTACATAGACTTCATTTTCATTTTTTTTCTTTTCTCATAATTTTTCCTGTCCATTCTTTCCTTTCCCCATCTCCTCCCACCACCCCTACCCCTTTGGACCTTTTCCTGTTTCAAAGTATCAATTATTAGTTATTAATCCTTTTAATCCTTATTTACACTTTCAGTTTCTCACACTAGAGAAACTATTC
>NW_004624784.1:9113848-9128007 GCF_000247695.1 Heterocephalus glaber | reverse complement strand
GATTGATCTCCAGTTCAATTGCACTGTGGTCTGATAATATACATGGGATAACTTCAGTTCCTTTGCATTTACTTAAACATGTTCTATGAGCTAGGATGTGGTCTATTTTGGAGAATGACCTGTGGGCAGCCAAAAAGAATGTGTATTCTGCTTTTGTGGGGTGGAACACTCTGTACACATCTATTAAGTCAATTTGTTCAAAAGCTTGGTTCAGTTCTATTATTTCATTGTTGATTTTTTTGTCTAGATGATCTGTCTATTTTTGACAGTGGGGTGTTGAGAGTCCTCACTATAATTGTATTAGTGCTTATTTGGTTTTTCATGTCCATTAATATTTGTTTTGTATAGTTGGGAGCATTAGTATTTGGTGCATATATATTTGTGAGTGTCATCTCTTCCTCTGGGATTGTTCCCTTTACAAGGATGTAGTGACCTTCTTTGTCTCTCTTAGTTTTGCTTACTTTGGCTGCAAATAAAATAGCTACCCCTGCTTTTTTCAGGGTTACTGTTGGATGGAGAACTGTTTTCCATCTTTTTACTTTCAATCTATGAATTTCTTTTTGAACTAGGTGTGTTTGTTATATACAGCATATTGTTGGGTTTTGCTTCTTAATCCATTCTGCCAGTTGATTTGTTTTGATTGGTGAATTGAGGCCATTAACATTGATGGTTATAAGTGATATGTATTGACTTATCCTTGTCATATTATTTTCCTGTTGTTGGCTTTTTTATTTTCCCCCCTCTCCCTTTAATTTCTTGCCTTGCCTGGTGGATTTGCTCTGTTGGGCTTTATGGAGTTGTGACCTTCACTGTCTTTTTCTAGGATTTTGTTTAGAATTGTTTGGAGTGCTGGTTTAGTATTCATGAAAATTCTCAGGTGTTCTTTGTTGTGGAAGTATCTTATATCCCCATTGATTTTGAAAGATACTTTTGCAGGATACATTAATCTGTGTTGGAAGTTGTGTTCTTTTAGGGCTTGAAATACCCCACTCCAGGCTCTCCTGGACTTGAGGGTTTGTGTTGTAATGTCTACTGTGATTCTGATGGGATTCCTTTTGTTTGTGATTTGTTTGTTTTTTCTAACTGCTTGTAGTATTTTTTTCTTCTGTTGGGTTTCAGGGATCTTGATTATTATACGTCTAGGTGTAGATTTTTTTTGATCGTGGCTAGTTGGAGTCCTATATGCCTCACTCATCTGTATGTCAAATTCTTTCACTCTGGGAAGTTTTCTGTCATTAATTCTGTAAACATTTTTTTTTAGTCATTTGTCCTTTCTCCTGATTTTTCATGAATTCCTATCAGTCTTATATTATTCTATGCATCATCTAGGAGCTGCTGGATTGATTTGTCATGGTCTCTTACTATTTTTAAGAGATCTCTCTTTTCATGGTCATTGACCAAAATCCTGTCTTCTATATCTGATATTGTCTTCACATTCACTCATTCTGCTGCAAATGCTTTCAATAGAGTTTTTTTCTCCTGGATATCTGTTTGAATCAGTTTCATGTTTTCCATTTCTTTCCTATGCTGGCCATTCATGTTTTCCATCATGGTTCTGAGCTCATCTATTTTTTTTATCTGTTTCTGTTCTAGAGTTGCTAATCATGTCTTTCATTTTGCTCACCATCTCTGTGGTTATCTGGGAAATTATTTCTGTTTTGAATTTTTCTAGAGCTTCATTCATCAGTTTTGTTAGTTCCTGTGGCATCAGTGTAGGTGTCCAGGTGATTGATTATCAGAGTTTTCCACCCCATTTCCCCCAGAATTTCCTTTGGTGAGCTGGTGGCCTGATTTTGTGTCTTGCTTAGGTGTCTTCTCATTTTTATTTTTGTTGTTGGTACTGTTTTTGGTTCAATTCCTGGGTTGTTACTTCAATATTGCTTATTGTAAGTATGTTTGTTGCTTGTATTTAGAACTTTTATGGAATGATTATTTCTCAGAAGTGTCTTTCAGATATATCTGGCCTTTAGGTTTTGAGTCTCTAATGACTCTTAAGCCATCATGTTTTCAGTATAGCAGGAAGGACAACTGATTCGATCAATCACAACAGCTTAGCTCAAGTGATACAATCAACAACAACAAAGGCATCAAGCACAGTTTAGAAAATGACAATTTGTAGTAGTTATTAATCTGTTACTTTTAAACATGTTAATTAAATAAAAATTGAGGACCATCTCAGAATATGTCTATAGTGAATAAACTCTTTAATATAGCAACTTTATCCTTTGGGATGGGGACTTAGAAGGAGTTGGGGAGGGAGGAATAGATAGGTATGATAGCGAAAGGTTAGAAGTGATTCTAGAGGGCAGAGGAAGATCACACAAACTCTAGGAAGCTGTTGAAGAGAAGAGGAGAAGACAGAACGAAAGAACAAACACAAAAATAGAACAACCTAACATCAATAGGGAGACTAGAAACTGTATTCACTTTCCTTTAAAACTAATGACAATTGAGAGAAGGAAAAAGAAAAGAAAAAGTAATAAAAAAAGAAATTTGAATTAGGACAGGAACAGGAATAAAAGGGAGAGAAATGAAGAACAAAGTGGGAGAGAGGGAGCAAGAGAGAAAAAGAAGTGAAAAGAAGAGAAAATAAGGGAAGAATTTGAAAAGAGAAAAGAATAGATAAAAATTAGATTTAGCTCAGTGGTTCTGGTGCCTGCCTTGCAATTGCAAGGTCTTGAGTTTGATCCCTGGAACCAAAAACCAAAAACAAAAAACAAAACAAAAAAAAAGGGAAAAATTACTTTGAAGATAAAAAATAAAAATTCAGGGCCTTCTTTAGGGTATGTCTCTGCTGTCACTATAGACAGCATGGGCAGGAGTGTGCAGATCTAAGTCAATTAGTCTCAGCAAACCAGCAGCTGTCCCCTGAGATTTCTGCCTGCAAGGCCCAAGTTGAAATCTCTGACCTCCTGCTGGGTTGAACTCTGCAAGGTTCTACTAGGTTCTACTGCAGGTTCCAGCTACCCTTCCCCTGAATATTGTGCAGGCTCCGATGGGAGGAGGTATTCCCTCCAACTTACCAACTACGGTGGTCTGGTGTGCCTTTATTTAGTGAGATTTTCTTCACTTTTCCAGTGGGCTTCAATTTTCATCTAAGAGCCTCAGAGAGGCCCTCTTTCTCTTGTTCACTTCTGTTCTATATTCTGGAGCTTAAATCAATGTCTTTTCTGACCCACTGCCCCTCTGTGGTGAGGATCCAAGTGTTGGCTTGGCTCAGTGGCCAGAGGCAGGGCGGGGCGTTGGCACCTGCGCATCTTCACTTTGCACTGCTTGCGACATGTGCTCCTCTGCACCGAAGGACTGGGGCCCTGGAAGTTATTTTCTTTTAGGGCTTAAAACACTTCACTCCAAGCTCTCCTGGCCTTTAAGGTTTGTGTTGAGAAATCTGCTGTAATTTTAATGAGTTTATCTTTGTAAGTGATTTGTTGCCTTTTTTCTAACAAGTTTTAAGATTCTGTCCCTCCACCCTTCCTTATTTACATAGACTTTGGAGGGGGTGAAGGGTGCACAGACAATGGGGAAAAAATAAGAACCATGTTACATCACGTACAGGTACAAGCACCCAATGATAAATGTAAACGTATTGTATACCTAAAATGTACCAATAAAAGAATTTAAGTATGATGAAAAAAAAAGATTCGTTCCTGCATTGGACATTTGTGATTTTGAGTATGATGTGTTGTGGAAAAATTCTTTTCCAGTCATGGAATTTAGGGTTTTATATGCCTCATTCATCTGTATGTCAATTTTTTCCTCACACTTGGAACATTTTCTGTTGCTCTGTCTGTAAACGGTTTTCTAAAAATGCCATTAATGCTGTCTTCTGATTTTTCACTAATTCAAATTAATCTTAAATCAGTCTTCTTTGTGTTTTTTAGCAATTGTTGGATCCATTTTCCATGTTCTGTTGTCATTTTTAAGGTATTATTATTATTATTATTATTATTTTTTCAAGTTCAGATCAGATGGGCAATGTGCCGATGTCATAACAAGGTTTGAGGGAGACACATCTCACGCATACAGCATGAACACTCAATCATCACGCTCATGAACCGAAGGATCTTTTAGGGTATTATTGAGTATACAATTACCTGCATCAGTCTTATCTTCTAGTTCTGACACTCTGTCTTCATATTGGTCACTTCTGCTGCTTATACTTTCAATAGATTTTTTTTTAAATTTCCTAGATTTCTGTTTGGTACCTTTTCAAGGACTCTAATTCTTTTCTGAAGTTGTTTTTTATATGTATTGTTTTGGTTAGCTCCATTAGCTTTTAATTAACATTTTATGTAAGCTCACTGATCACATTATTTGTCCATTATCTATTTTGTTATATCGTATTTGAGCTCACAGAGCACCTTATTGATATGTTCTTTTGTCTCCTGTTCTTATCATTTTATATATTTCGGTTGTTTGGTTTTTTATTTCATCCCCATCAATGCCCCATGGCTCAGCTTTTGTGTGTTGGGAGTTTTAGGAGGCTTTTTGTTGCCTTGTTTACTTACGTTATTATTTTTGCATGTGTTCTGAGGCTTGTGGGTTTATTTTAGTGAAAAGACATTGTTGCTAATATAAAAATCTCTTTAATTAGTGTCTGGTTTCCAGTGATGCACTCTGGGCATGGCTAGCTGTAGGCCTCTGCTTCTGTCCTAAGATCTGATCACTTTCATTAATTTGGGGAAAGGATGTTGCAATGTAATTGGCCCAGTACCCAGCTCTCTAGAAGTGAACTGCAGCGTTGTTAATGACACCAAGACAAAACATATTGGTATACAGTAAAAACCAATTAGTAGCAAGAACTATGCCTCCCTGGCAGTAGCGACAAAATCAGCAACACTAATAGAATCAAAGACAAACTAGATATTGACATAGCATAAGAACCAATTAAATCTACTACTATACCTGCCTTAATAATAGAAAAGATATCTTTAATTAAAACATAGACACAAAGACAAGCCAAATATTGACATACAGTAGATATCTAATAAATGCACTAACTTATACCATCATTAACAATTGGAAAGAATTCAACAATAATAGCATAGAGTCAACTAAATATCTAAAGGTTAAGAAAACTTAATAATAGTACTAGTAAAGATGGAGGGGGTGGGGAATAGAAGAATAGCAGAAATAAAATTTGAAAAATAAAGAACAGGAAGATAAAAAGGAGGAGAGAAAAATGAGATAAAGGACTCTATTAAGGAGTAACAGGAAATTAATAGGATTAGATAAAAGTGGCAGAAAAGAACAAATAAGAAAAAGAAGAGAAAAGGAAAAACCAGAGTAAAATAAATTTAAAAAGTTTAAAAAAAAAGAAGAAAAAACTTCCCTCCAAACCTCCAAAAACACAAGAAGAAAAAGAGAAATAAGTCTAAAAAGTTTTTCTGTTTTAGAATTAGTAGCTTTTTTTCCCCCACCAGTGTCTACAGTTTTGGAATCCACCAGATATGGTGGATGATGAATCACTAGTAAGACCTATTTGTTTCCATACTCACATTTTTGTGTATGAATGCTGAATCCAGCCCCATATTTCTGGGTAGGTGTGATTGGCCTGTGGTGTCTGCTGTAAGGGTTATTCACTCCAGGTGCTCTCAGACTCCATGTGTGCCCTGTGTCATGGCTTTCTCTACTTAGCTTTATGGTCTGTGTCTTTGTGAGCCTCTCTTTCACCCATTCCAGAGGCCTCTCTGGCCATCTGTTCCAGGTTGTGGCAACAGACCAAGCCGAGGTATATCTTTGTTTACTTTTGCAGATGGGGAAATCAGGCAGACTACTGAGTTCTGTACTGAACACAGGCAGTCAGGTGTGGGAGGGGGTGGAGTGGTCAAGCAATCTATCAGCACTTGTAGACACAGCCCCCTCCTGGTTTTCAACTTGGAGGGTGATATCCTATGTCCTTCCCACTTGAGTTTAAACTCCTCAGTGGGATCTATGTGTAACCCACACCCTCTGTGACTACCTTTGCTGCCATCTCTTGTCCAATCACTGCGGTAGGGTGACCCTAGAAACCCTGAAGTGAAGTTGTTCTGTAGCTCAGCCTTCAACAATTAACTACTTCCCCAAATGGCTCCTCATTAAACACTCTCAAATATGACAGGGGCTGCACTGGATATTTTCTCCAGCTCTAGCTTGCCATGTGGAAGGAATTACTTTTGGAGTCTAGCTCCACACACTATTTTTGCACTTTACAAATAACCTTAGGCTTTTCTTGGGGATAGCATTGCAGCCCTGGTCCATCATTTCTCCCTGGAGCTGCTAACACTCATTACCTTGTGTTAGCAGGACAGGTCTCCCTCTCAGGGAGCTGGGATCAGCTTTCCAGACTGCTGCATTGTACTCCATTTATCCAGCTTCTCTGTAGTTTCTAGTTTTCCTGTCAGCTCCCTCCAGATTCTTGGAGATCTATTTCTTTTTTTCTCTTCACCAAGTTGCTGTTTTCCAAGTGTCTTGATTCCAGGTTCTGGAGAGGCTGTATTTTGCTTCAAGTCTTTACTCTGCCATTTTTAATCCTCTTTAACATTAACATTTATTATCTTTCTTGGTTTCTATAGGTTCTAGCTTAGGGTCCATCAAGAAATAGCAGTGAATATAACTGAATACAGCTGAAGTTATTTGAATGTTTATCTGGGGATGGCAGATCTGCTTCCATGGTAGCTTGTTTAAATGGCTGGTAAGTTAGTGTTGATAGTTGGTGAGAGGTCTTAGTTTCTTCCCATGTGACACCACCATAGGGCTACCTGAATGTCCTCACAACATGGCAGCTGGCTCCTTCAGAGGGAACAAGCCCAGAGAATAAGCTGTGATTTCTTTTTTTTTCCTAATCTTGGAAGTCACACAAGTCAATTGTATTTAATATAGAGGAAATTCCAAAAGCCTGTGAATACCAGGAAATATGAATTTCCAGGGCTATCAGTGACACTGGGAACTTATTAGATATGCAAATGCTCATGCCTAGCCCAAGACCTACTGAATTAGAAACTCTGGAGTGGGGTCCTACAATTGCCATTCTCACAAATCCTTGAGGTGATTCTGATGTATGCTACTTCTGAGACTCACTGCAGGGATATATGAAATAGCCCCCACCTTCAAGTTGCTCATGGCCTAATTTAAATTTCTAAGCAATCACAAAAGAATATGGTAGCCAGCATATGGGAAGAGGTCAGGGAAGTTTTCCTAGCCTGGCATGCAAGGTTGCCCTCACCTGAGTCTGCTGACCTTTCCTTTTTCATTCCTCCCTCCCTGGGGTCTGCTGTAGTCTAATCTCTTCCCTGATATTCTCACCCACATTGTGCTTAGTTCTTCTTCTGTGGAACTAGCTAATGGGTGTGATGGCATCTGACATGGTTCTGACACATAGTAGTAGCTGCTCAATAAATGCTTCCTTACCTTCTTTTCCCTTGCTTAGTATTTCACACATGGAAGATCCAGTTCCCAGCCCTATCATCTAATAAAATTGTAACCTTTCTTTAAGGCCCAGGGCAGGATCCCAGTTCCTTGAGGCACCTCAGACTTCTTCATGGTCTCTCCTTTCTCTGAATCTCTGGGCACTTAGAGAAGATGCGCATTATCTAGTCCTTGATTCCACTGATACATTTTGCCTTGTAGTTTTCCTCTAACATTTCCGACTAACTTGGCAGCTCTTATCACTATGTAAAATTGCCTTATTTTTGTTCTGTTTTCTTGTCCTTTTCTCTTACCATTGCCAATACTGCAGCTGCACCTTCAGAAACAGACTTCAATTGCTATCCTGTCCCTGAGAGAGGACAGCCTCCAATCTCAAATATCTTTAAGTTGGTTTGTCTTAGCTCATGACATAGAGTGTGGCCCTGAGGTAGGTCTTGGGCCACTGGAAGAGTTCTCTTTTACTTTCCATTACCTGTACAGTATTCACAGCTCAGGGCAGGCACCTTATCTGGCTCATTCTAGGGCATAAGACCTATTGGATTATTGTTTTTTCCAGCTGTTAACTGGATAATACTGGGAAATTCTCTCTTACTGATTCAAACTTCAGTTTTCTTATCTGTCAAATGATGCCCATTGTTGCCCATACATGTCATAAACATTTTTGTATAGAGTAAAGCTATAAAATTTCCCTGGAAATGAATGCTAATGCTTGAGTACCAGTTGCTGAATTTTTATGTATCAAATGCTTATTACACATCAGGATCTGTATCAGGCCCTGGATAAAAAATGGGGAAAGTTGCCCCCTAATTATCACTTGAGACTTTGCAACCATTATCAGAAAGAACAGTGTGAGGGAACAAGACAGATACCTTTGAAGAAGGAGGTGGAGATCAGAGGTGGAGACTATGGAGGCAGAGATTGTGAAAGACAGGGGAAGGAGAGATTAGAACACTGAGGCAGTGATGAAGGGAAGGACTAGATTCAAATGATGCCATGCACAGGTAGTTCCCCAAGCCCCTCAGTTTTTTTCTTCACTTCTCCCAAGGACTACAGTTCCTTTTGCTGCTCTACATTGCCAACCTGGGACTGTATGTATTTCTCTCAGTTTGGTTTCATCTAAAAGAGTCCTCTTGGAAAGCCTTGTCTCAGTGACCTGCCCTAAGCCTGCTTCAAACCCTATTATCCTCCCTTTTTTTTATACAGCTACTGAACTGTGACTAAAATTTTTCTGATTGTCTTCATTATTAAAAGCAAGTGTCAGTTTTGATTGTCTCTAGGGCTGACCCCCTAGCTGACTTCATTGCAGACATAAACATGCTTAACAACATCACTTTATTTGAGGTAGACAGGAAAGGCAGACAGGGGTGGTTGTAAGGAGGGCTGTAAAGCAAGTTGCTGGGTAAGATCTGTTGGGGGCAGCCATGTCTCTGTGGTTGCCTTCTAACAAGGGGTTGCATATGGTCTTCTTTTGTTAAGTGATGCTCAATTTCCTCTGGCCTGTGTGGGGAGAAAAGCAGCCATCTGATGTCTCAGATGAATTCATGTTCAGAGAAAGTGACAGCCAGATGTAGAGGGAAGATCAGTGGAGTGGAGTCTGGAGACCATATATTGTCCCAGTCCTGTCACTAATGAGCTGGTGGCCTTGGCCAAGTCACAGAGCTTCTTTGGATCTTATGTCTTCATCTGTCAGAAGAATGGGTGGGATGTGAGTGGTCCCTATGGTCCCTTCTGGGCTTCATGGTGGGGACCACAGGGAGATATTTCTGGCTTGTCTCACAGTCTGTGAGTTGGTAGACTCTGCCCAGCTATTCTTCAATACCTCTCCCTTTCCTCATCACAAGCTGGAATTAATTTGCACATCAACATTCTTCCAGACAGGATTCAATATTTATTGCACAAAAGACAAGAGATGAACACTCTAATCCTAATATTAATACCTGGCAGCCTACATGTAATGATGCTTTAGGTCTTAAATCTTTAAGAAAAATTCAAACGAAGCACTCTAATGGGAACCTCCGGGGATTATCCAAACCTAGATTCCATGGCTAGTCTAAATTTGCATCTATCAATGTCCAAGTTTGTATTGTCATCTTTTCAGCCCAGAGTCCCCATGTAAGGTAAAGGTCTCCAATATCAGTTCTGTCTGAGATGGTTCATCCTTGATTGTTAAGGGATTTAACCTTATTTATCAAATACCGAGAGCTCTTTCCTTGTGCAAAAATTTATGATAGTTGTTGCAGACAATGAAAAGGACAGAATACTCTCTTCCTGGGGGACATCATTTTGTATAAAGTAGATTTTATATTTTTATACAAGGGGATGATCTTGTTTTGAGCATTTTAAGGTCTTAGCACATTGCCATCATAATAATAGCAATGATTAATTCTTTAGTTAATATAAAACTCTGTGCTAGCCACCTTTTGGAGCACTTTATAGCCATTTTCTCATTTAGTTTTCATAATAATCCTATTCTAGAGATGTGAAAACTAGGGCCCAAAGACTAAGTAACTTGCCAATGGCATATAACCAGTAATGACAGAATAGAGAATCAAGCCAGGTCTGCTTGCCTCTAAAATCCAGGATGTTTAAAAGCATGTGAATCATCTGCTTCATGTAGAGTTGACAGCCAATAAGTATTGTGTGAGTAACTGAGTGAATGAGGGATGAGTGCTTGAAGAATGAACAAATGGAAAAATTTTGGAGAAACCCTACAGTCTTAAAGGAGTTGAATGGGGCCTGGGCCCTATAACTGGTGATATTCCTCAGGTCCCTTTTGGTTTTGGTGGATATTGCCCCATAAAGGACCCAACTTCACTCTCAGCACACCTTCATCCACATTTACCTTTTAAGTTGAGTGGAACTTCTGCTTTGAATCAACCAGATCATTTCTTTTTATTTTGCCGTTACCCCTAGCTTTACCCCAGCTCTGCTTCCAGCTTAGCCACACTCTGCATCCCATTTCCTGGCCTGAGATCCTAAGATACCATAGGGTCTGTCTTCAGAGTTATTTACTTATCTCCTTTCCAGATTCCCAGAATGCAGAGTAGCCAGAGGAGCAGAGAGACAGCTTGATTTATTGCTGCCCTCAGCCTCCTCTCAGCATCCTCGTCCACACACACAAGCTCTCCCAAGCTGAGTTGAACCAGAGGGCCCCTTGGGAGAAATCTGGGGCTGAGAAGCACTGGCCAGTCATAGCTTTGCCAGTGGGACCCCAAGTTCATGTCTCAGGAATGGGGATACTCCACTTGATGTCCCTGATATCAGCCCCTGACGATTCTTGGAGGGAAAGAATGCTTCTGAGTGCTGACCAGGAAGGCTGCAAAGTCATTACAGACCTGGCAGCAAAAGTGAGGTGCCTCAGCCTTGCTTTTTCCACCCTCCTTAACTGTGGTGCTACTCTTGAATTCACATCAGGAACCTGGCCCCATTAGGACCACTTCAGTCCCTGTGCAAATCAGCCTAGTCTCATGAAAGCCTGGAAATCTCATGCCCACCACAGTGGAAATGCTGAGACCATCTAGAGAAGGACAAATGGGCATGGGATGGGATGGGATGGAGGGAGCAAGCTTGTAGGAGAGCTGGTGCTGCAGGGGTGGGCGGGTACAAAGCTCCTCTCATATGGTGAGCAGCTCTTCCTGGGACTTTGCCTGGGCTGTCCTAGGGCCCTGTGTTGCACATTGACCCAGACAAGGCTGGCCCTCCCTGCCAGCTCAGTGAGAGAAGGGCAAGAGGAATCAGGTCTGTCAAGAGCTTACTGCTGTGTGCCAAGATCTTTATGTATGCTTTCCCCTTTGTTACAACTGTCTTCTGAGTTGGGTTTGATGTTTTTTCATCTTACACATGAGGAAATTGAGACCCAGAGGAGCTGAGTAACTTAACCATAACTCCCGGCTAGTGATGAGGCTTGAATTTGATGCCATTGGAGTGGGCATTTCACATGTGGCACTTTTCATTCTGGTGTGGTACGGACACACTTTTTACTCCTGCTCCTCTTGGCCTCCCTACAACTGGCTTAGATTGGTGCTTCTAAAATTGGAGGGAAAATCTGTGCCGGCCTGTGTGCATGTGTTTGTGTACTCACAGCCAGCACACTCCTATCATGAGAGAAATACGGAGCAAGGAGGGAGACTTATGACCCTCAGATCTGTGGCAAGGTCTACAGAAGTGCTTCCTCCCCATCACACTGCAGCCTCTGTTTCTGCCCAACCTTTCTTCTCTTCCCTAAACTCAGACCCCTAGGATGCCCTTCCCCAGGCTGCTTCAATAATTTAAGGGGTAGGAGTACTATTGTGTTACAGGCTCCAGCCTCTTTCCCCAAGAGGGGGACAATCGCAGATGACTCACATGTGGTGTACTATAAAGACTAACTTTACTTGATTCCTTCTTCTATGTGCTAAAAAGCTTCCAGGGACGGGGGAGACTCTCAGAAAATTACACCCTGCATATCTCTTTTTGCTGTTCTTAGTAAGCCATTTAAGATGGAAATTAGAGCCCATTATTGCACATTTAATTACCCACCAAATGAATGGCATATTTAATGGAAATGGAAAATCCTCCAACATGTGTTAAGATTTCTAGTTCGTGCATCTCCAGACATGTTGCAAAATAATTCATTAGCTGGAGATGTGAGCTGCTGGGGCTGCTTCAGGGAGCGGCAGGGCCATGGAATGGGGCCAATATGCGTGAGGCAATGAGCCAGCAGCAGTGTTGGTCCTGGGACTGAAGTACGGACTTGCTCCTAATGTGCTCTGAGATAGAGGTCTCCCTGCTCCCTGCCAGGGGAAGGGCGTAGAGGCTAATTCTGGGGCACAGGACACTAGACAGGCTGATCCTCATTTGACTGGGGAGAAGATGAGACTAGCCCATCTCCATCCCTTCTCTTCACCTTTAGGCTCCCGAATCATGATGTAGCACCCAACAAGATGCAGATGCAGGTTTCAGGTAGGGGGAGAAATGGCAGGGACAAGGGAGCAGTTTCTACAGCAGTTACTGGGGGGCAGTCTCTCTCACCCATCTTCCTCTGAGCAATGCTCTAGCTGTGCTCTCAGCTTTGACTCCTGGCTGCTGTTACATTTAAGGATATTTGTTCATTTATGCAACCAGCTAACATTTATGGAACATCTGTTATTTGTGGAAAATCTGTTTGTGAATTCAACCATGTAGCCAATCAACCTTCTTATTAAATACCTATTATTTATTCAAATCCTCATCCACTCATTTGTTTTAAGCAAGGAACTAACCAGAAAACATATACTGAATACCTAATTATTCATTTATTCATGCAGCCAATCAGCATTTACAAAGTAGCTACCAATTGTCCACCTATCCATATATCCCATTCATTCACCAACTCACCACCCATCCAACCAAATACTGAACACTAAATACCTATTTCTTCATGCAATCAACAAGCATAGATTGATCACCTGCTACATACCAGAAATTGTGTAGACCTTAGGGAAACAAAGATCAGGTCACAGGTTCTGCCTTGAAGGAACTAGGAGTCAAGCAATAATATTAATAGCTAATATTTACGCAGCATTTAATACATGTGCCTGACACTAGGCTAAGTGCTTTATATAGGTGAACTCATTTCCTATGGTAGATACCATGAAGAAATTGGGACAGAAATTTCTCCATGCCGTACATTTCTTTCTTTTTTTTTGTACTGGGATTGAACTCAGAATCTTGCACTTGCAAGGCAGGCAGCGTCACCACTGAGCTAAATCCCTGGCCCATGCCACACAGTTTTTGAGTGATAGAATCTTAGGTTTGAACCCAGGCAGACAGACTGGAGAGTGTGATCTTAAGCAAGACACTGTCTCCTTTGTGGGGACAGATATGCAGTGCACAGTCCTACAGCAGGAGATAGGGAAGATGAATTGGCTCTGCTTGGAGGAGACAGAGGAGTTGTCATCTGAGCTGGCTCTGCAAGAAGACACAGACGTCTGACATAGGACATGGTTTCTACCCTCAAAGAGCTTCCAATCCTGTATGACCAAACATAATGTCATCACAGGACAAGTGGGAGGGATGGCAGGTGAGAGGTGTTGTGTGGTGAAGCATATGAGGGGTACAGATGCAGTCGTAGGGAGCAGCAGAGGAAAAGGAAGATTCCTTCCAGTTGGAAGATATCAGAGATGTGATCATGGAGGGGATAGAACTCAGGACAGACCTTGAATCAAAGATAGATAGGCTTACCCTGGGAGAGGATTCAAGCAGGTAGAATGGCAGGAGAAGACACAATGGTTTAGAAAACACACAGGTAAATCGAGTCTCATTTTAGCCTCAGGTCTGTGATCAGTGAGTGGAAGAAGAATCTGGAAAATTATAGAGTATAAAGGGGTTTGAACCTTCACCTGGGGACATAAGGCTTTGGTAGGCAGTGGAGGGTCACTGGAGGATTTTAAGAAGAGGAAACTGCTAATTTTTCTCTGCCCATTGTTGGTATGGGTCAGAGAATGACCTCTGCAAGTTGCATCACCAGCTCCCTTGGTGGCCACCTTCTGGTTAGATTCATGCAGTGAGGAGACTGACAGTAGATTGAGCATGAGAGGAGAAAAAGATCAGGAAACATCTTTTCTACTTCTTCCTGCCAATTATAACTGTGACTCTCCAAAAATGTAGCTTTTTTTTTTTTTTTTTTTTTTGGCAATCATTCTTAGGATCCCTGGGAATCATTGACCTAAACTGTTTACAAATCAAATCATGTTCTTCTTCAATCTTGTAACTGAAATGATATTCTTTTTTTT
>NW_004624784.1:9070260-9085717 GCF_000247695.1 Heterocephalus glaber | reverse complement strand
GTGGGGTGATTCGGTGTCTTCCGCGTGACTCAGGACCTCGGTAGGGCGTGCACAGACCTGCCTGTCTGCAGCGGGCTGATTCGGCGTCTTGCGGGTGACTCAGGACGTCGGTAGGGCGTGCACAGACCTGCCTGTCTGCAGCGGGCTGATTCGGTGTGTGTTCCGCGGGACTGGGGACCTCGGCAGGGTGTGGGCAGACCTGCCTGTCTGTAGTGGGTTGATTCGGCGTCTGCAGCGGGCTGATTCAGCGTCTTCCGCGTGACCTGGACATTTCTTTTATTGTGGAACAGTTTGTGTGCTCATATCGTTGTTGAACTACTTAGGTCTTTAAAAATCTCAGTAAATTTAGGTTAAAGAAAAACCTAAATGAAAGATATTTTGAATCTAGAATTAATTTCTTTGTAGATACCCAAATCACTTCAACTAATCCAAAGAGTATTTCTACTAATTATTTTTATTTTATTTTATTTTTGGTCCATGCAATACAAATGAAGAATTGATTAGTGAATTATAATGTTTTGCAAATAGAAATACTCTAAAATTTTCAGTTTCCAATTTAGAATAAGAAAACTATCTTTTAAAATTATTCACTTACTGCACGAAATTCTAGAAAAGAGCAAATAGGCCAAGATAACCATTATAAATGCATGTGAAAAGGACAGCGTTAAACTCATCTGGCCACTCATTAGGGCACAGAATATCCTTCTGAGACAAATCTGGGATCAGTCTACCCCCTTGTAGGTTAGGGTCAGAGTTTGCCCCGTCTTTATTTTTTTCTCACCGGGCACTATTTAAAGCCTTGTCACCCAGACCCATAGGATGTTAGGATCAGAAGGTCACTTAGAAATCCTACCCAAACTCTTTACTTTAAAGGCAAGGAAGCTGAGGCCTCAGAATGATGACAAAATTTTGTAAAGATTACAGTGTCGGCTACATTGAGGACTCAGATCTATAATATCAATAACAAAGAGTATATAACATTGAAGATATAAGTATCCATGTGTTCTCAGACAGAATTAATCCAGGTCTCAGGGGTGGAACTGACTAGTTCCAATTGTGATAAGGTACTGTAGTTGGAATTATGATTTAGGAAGAAGGAAGGGACTTATGATATAGTAAAGAAATCTACAGAATAGCTCTCTTGCTTGAAATAGTACTAAAATTCTATTGATGTGATGAAGTGATGCTGTTCTGTAACCTGAATTCATTATCATCAAAGTCATTTCAATTTCCTGGAATGTACAGAAGTCAAGATTCATTTCTGATAGTGTGTGTGGCTTATTCTGAAAGTGAATTGTGATACAGAATCTCAGGTCTACTGACGAGCCAGGAGCCAAGATGTCATCATTACCAAGAAGAGCAAAAATACAGGTCCAGGCTACAGTGTCCAAAGACGAATTTTCTTACTTCTCTGAGCTGTCATCTACCTCTGAAGAAGATGACAAAGAAGATAGTGTTTGGGAGCCTCAAAAGAATGTCCCCAGAGCCCGGAAGCAGCATGCTGCCAAGGAATCCAAGCCAAAGAGGATGCCTTGGGGGAAGAAGAACATAACACTGAAGAGTGGTGGCTCAGAGGGTGTGGATGTTAAGGAGGAGCTGAATAGGTCCATAGCTATTGCTGATGTTGATTTGGAAGAGAATAAATTGAATATTGCACAGACTCTGAAAACAGCAAAGACAAAACCGAAAAATTCAGCTCAAAGGATGGAAAAGCTTAAAGTTGATGAAGAAACCAGCGAAGTGAGCAACTTAGCAGGTGAAAGTAAGAGTACCAAGATACCATCAACAAGCACCATGGTGGAAGGCGTCTGCAAGAAGGAGGAGAATGAAGATGACTTCACACTTGCCCAGTCTTCATTAAAGAGAATGAAGACAGAAACATGTCCTCAGGGGCAGCCTGTCAAGTTTTCAGCAAATGAAAACACTATTAAAGAGGAGGTAGAAATGAATTGGGACATAGTACACGTTTTATCTGAGAGAACTAATATTGAACTTTGGGTTTGTGCCAACATCATTCGTCTCTTTAATGATGATAACACAGTTCCCTTCATTGTACGTTATAGAAAAGAGCTCATCAATGACTTGGATGCTGATTCCTTGAGAGAAGTTCGACAAACCCTAGAAGAGTTGTGGGAGGTTGCAAAGAAGGTTCATAGTACAATCCAGAAGAGTAAGAAGGAGGGAAAGATGTCTGAGTGTTTGTTGAAAGCCTTGCTGAACTGTAAAAGTTTTGAAGAACTAGAACATGTGTCTGCTCCATATAAAACTGGGAGTAAAGGCACAAAAGCCCAAACAGCAAAGCAGCTGAGATTAGAAACAGCAGCCTGGACACTACTTGAGAACCCAGGGAAGCTCAATCTGCTGTCTTACAGTTGACCTGATGTTAAAGGGCTTTCTGGGCTCCAGGATGTTGAGACAGAAGTGCAGCATATTTTAGCAGACATGATTGCTAAAGACAAAGACCCGCTTGACTTCATTCGGAAATTGTGCCAAAATAGATACATTTGTATTCAGTCATCTCTGGCAAAAGTATCCTCAAAGAAAGTAAATGAGAAAGATGTTGATAAGTTTCAACTATACCAGAATTTTCATGCAACATAAGAAACATTCAACACCATCAGATTTTAGCAATTAACCGTGGAGAGAATTTGAAGATATTGACAGTCAAGGTCAGCATTTCTGATGGAATAAAGAATGAATTCTGTAGATGGTGCATCCAAAACAGGTGGAGACCACATGGCTTTGCAAGGCCAGAGTTCATGAAGATTTTACATAATTCACTGGATGATTCCTTTAAACACCTTATTTATCCTCTCCTCCAAACTGACATCAGATGCAGAGAAGGAATCAGTAATGATGTTTGGACGGAACCTTCATCAATTCCTTTTAACAAGCCCTGTCCCAGGGCACACCTTAATGGGAGTAGATCCTGGTTACAGATAACGGTTGCATATTAGCTATAATTTCTCCTACCAGTCAGATACTTCATACTGATGTGGTTTACTTGCATTGTGGACAAGGCTTCTGAGAGGCAGAGAAAATAAAGAGACTTTTGCTCAATTTCAACTGCAGCACAGTGGTGATTGGAAATAGAACTGCCTGCTGGGAAACTGAAGCTCACTTTGCTAACTTGATAATGAAAAATTGCTTTGCCCCACTGGATGTTGTTTACTGTATTGTCAGTGTAGCAGGAGTAACAATCTACAGTGTGAGCCCTGAAGCCAACAAAGAGATGCCAGGGCTGGATCCTGATCTAAGAATAGCAGTTTCCATAGCAAGGCATGTACAAGATCCATTAGCTGAGCTAGTGAAAATTGAGCTGAAGCACATTGGAGTTAGAATGTATCAGCATGATGTATCCCAGACTTTACTCAAGGCAACAATGGACAGTGTTGTAGAAGAATGTGTCAGCTTTGTGGGAGTGGATATTAACATCTGTTCAGAAGTTTTGTTAAGGCATATTGCTGGACTCAACACCAACAGAGCCAAAAATATTATTGAATGATGAGAGAAAAATGGTCCCTTCATCAACCAAGAACAGCTGAAGGAAGTGAAAGGGTCCAAAATCCTTCCAGCAGTGTGCTGGCTTTATCAGAATCAACAAAGATTATATTCGAATATTTTGCAGTAGTCAGCAAACTGAATCTTTAAGCCAAATTCAAGGAATTGCTGTGACATCTTCAGCAGGTGTTGAGGTCACAAATGAGAAGCAGGGCAAAAAGAAGAACAAAACCACAGTGGATGCTATACTGAAGCCAAATCCTCTGGACCAGACTTGTATTCATTCATCTGGAATCATATGACATAGCAATGAGATTTTTATCATTCATTGGAGGGACACTGTGTGAGATTGGAAAACCTGAAATGCAGCAAAAAATAAATTCATCTCTTGAAAAGGAAGGAATAGAGAAAGCTGCAGAAAGACTGAAGACAACAGTACAAACCTTATAGGTCATCGTAGATGGGCTCAATCAACCTGAAAGCTTTGACTTTCGAACAGATTTTGATAAACCTGATTTCAAGAGAAGCATAATATGCCTGGAAGATCTGCAGGTTGGCACGATTCAGACAGGCAAAGTTGAGAATGACACTTTATTTAGGATTTTTGTGGATATAGGAGTGGGATGATCAGGGCTGATTCCCATACGAAATGTAATAGAAGCAAAACTTTCTAAAACGAAGAGAAGGAGTCTTAGACTGGGCCTTGGAGAAAGAGTGGAAGTCTGGGTCCTCAACATTGACATCCCCCGATCCAGGGTTACTCTGGACCTTATTTGAGTGTTGTGAGTCTCCTGCTGAAGGCCAGACCCTAATTTTATTTCCGTATTTCTATAGATTGACAAGGATAAGTAAGATATTCCTGAATTTTGGGTAGCATATGAGAAAGAAATCACTTAATATCAAAAGTATTTTATGAACATTTTCCTTCTTCTTTTATGAGTAAATAGAAAACCAAATGTTTGGTTTCTTTTCCCTTTAAAGAAAGTAACTGGTAGTCATCCTTATGTGGCATTTTGTAGTAAGTTTTCTGATCAAAACTTTATTTTTTATTTTTTTGTAATTCATCATCGACTACATTTTTTACAACAGATTGCCTCAGTTCTACTTGCCAGCATCTGCCTTGTTGGACTTCTATGGGATTGTCTTCTTGATTTGAATTATACTATGTTTGTTGACACAGTAAGGATGGCAGCACTTCCATTTAATAGATTTTTTTGTTGTTTTCAGGCCCTTTGGCCATGATACATTACTTTTGCAATAATCTTTATTTTTCCTTGCCATGCAAACAAAAAATACACTAGTGAAACAGATGTGTTTGTAGCTGTTCAGTGAATGGTTCACAACATTACTCTGAAGTATATATGTACTGATCTCTGCAATAAAGCTTTGTGGCTAGTGAAAAAAAAAAGTGAATTGCAAATTCAGTACATGTGAGATAACCATCATTTCTATAGAAAGCACCTGGTTCATGCAGATTGCCATTCTGCTTTCATTAAAAGGAAACTTAATACCTGAAATAGTTAATATAACTAGTTGAGTAGGGTTGAAGGGACAGATTTTGGGGGCCTGTGAATGTAATTTGCCAATGGATGGATGGACCATTTATAGGAAAGAAAATTGAAGAGAGTTGTTTCTCAGAGATATGCTTCTAGTTTTTTCATATGAGAAATGATGATCTTAACATAAAATAATACATACTAAATGTAGAAATTGTAGTATACCCTGGACAGTGATAGTGCCACCCCTCTACTGACTAAAGCCAGCTAGCTTTAGTCCATTATAACATGAAACTTGGGCATGGAGAAGCCCTTAGAAGAATAAATGTGCAAGAGAGCTGACTCTGTTCCTTTTGGTGAGATTGGGCCACATCTGATAACAAACTCAGCTCACACAGAGGTTGGGATAGGGGGAGTCTCAAATCATCAACTACACTGGAAGTGTAGTAATATTTAGGAAGCTGGAAAAAGGCAAGTAAGACTATGATTCCTCAGTTGGGCAGATAAAGACCAGATAAGACCTTTACTTCACATTTTTAGGTTTACTTTACAAACTGGGTTTCCTAAAGGCTCCAGTTCACTGCACACAGGGCTTATGAAGAACACGTGCAAATGTGGAAGAAGATGCAGATTGCTGCAAAGACACAATCAAAAGAAGGGGGGAATTTCAAACACTGTCAGGTACTGCAGATAGGCCAAGGCAGCTGGATAAGTTTAACTTTTTGCAAACAAAAATAAGAAGCTTTGAGGAGCAATTTCTTAAGCAACAATTCTTAAGCCTTAGTGTGTTTAAGAAGTACATGGAATGCATTGACAAGTTCCAGATTTGTGGACCATCTCTTATCCTTTGGTCAGTACCATGCCCAGGGATATACATTTTAAATCCACTTCTCACATGATTCCCAGGGGAGTGGTCCATGGCCACACTTTGAAAGGCACTGCTATAGAGGTGATATGGGTTGTTGTGGCACGTGGCAAAGGGAAAGTTGGTAACAGGTGGTAAGTCACTGAAGAAGTGAACACAAGAAGTGTGATTCTTAGAAGAAAATGCAAGGGCAAATAGTTGGAGAAAGTGGCAGAGTTTGGGGTGTTATGATATTAGGACACTTGGGCTTGGTTACAGGCAGAGAAGGAACCAGTGAAGAGGAAAGAAAAGAGAGATGGAAGTTGGGTCAGTTAGGACTCCTGTTTACAAGTAAGATAATCATGAGATCGAAATTGGCTAATGAGAAAGGGGGAGTATATCAGCTCCTGGGACTGAACACTTTGTAAGCAGGAACTCTAACAAGCATCAGGACCCTGTTTATGTCTGTCTCTTTCCTGCTTTATTTTGGTTTCATTATCAGGTTAATAATGGTGGAAAGATGGCTACCACAACTTGAAATATCCTCCTAGGCTCAAATTCAACAGAAAGATGGGCCTTTCTCCCAGCAGCAATAATGAAGAAGTCCATTGGTCATATATTTGTCTCAGAACCAATCACCATGTGTATTAGAGTTCACTAGAGGAACAGATATATACTATATACTATACTATACTATACTATACTATACTATACTATACTATACTATACTATATTATACTATACTATAATATAGGTAGGCTTACAATGCCTTCCTGCAGAGTCAGGTATGAAAGAATGCAAAAGGGCCATCTGTGTGCTGGAGAGCTGGATGATCCATTCAAACGTGGAAGACCTAGAGCTCATTGCAGAATCCTGTGCATATCTACCTTGGAAAGCTGAAGAGAGTGCCCTGGAAGGTTGAAGAATCTGCTGGAAGCCTGGAGATAAACATCCAAAGGGGATGGTGAAGACTAGAGCTCCTCTGAAGAAGCAGAAATGAGATCCCTTTTCCCTTTTTATTCCATGCAGACTACAAGCCTATTGGTTGGTCCCACCCATACCTGGTGTGGGTCTTCTCCCTTCAGTAAGTCAATCATCCACTCACATCCAAAACTGTGCTAAGCCAATCTGCTAGGTATTTCTCATTTAGGTTGACACTACAATTAACTGTCACACCATGGCTAGGAGAATACAATGCCCCTCCCAATGGGGTGGGGGAGGTCAGTTATACCAAAGCCCTGTGGACCAAGGTTTTTGTGCTCTATATTAAAATCAGGGTGTTGTTACTTGGAGAAAGTGAATAGGTATTGAATAATTTTTAAAGTCAGTAGTTCACTGTAAATATACTTGATGAAAATAGAATTAGTAGCATAACTAGTCTCATTCTCTTTTGTTAATTTAAGTATTTACATTGTGAAATATTTCAAACATGCAAACAAGAATAAAATTAATAAACACCCTTGCTTCTATTATCTAGCTTTGAGAAAGATTATTCCTAAACCACATTTGCATAGATAATGTATTTAGGCAATATCTCATTTTTGTAGATTAAAGAACGTTTTGATTTTTCAAATAGATGCAAAAAAGCATTTAATAAAGTTCAAGACCTTTTCAAGATTAATAAAAACACAACTTTAAGCAAATTAATGGAGGTTCCCTTAACCTCATTAAAGATATTTCTAAAAGATTTATAGCAAAGAGTGTACATAATTGTGAGGTTATAAAAGTATTCCCATTAGAGATAGGACTGAGAGAGGACAACTATTGATTCTACAAGTAATGAAGTTAAAGAAAAGGAAATAAGAAAGGTTGGGAAAAAACATAAACTCCCTTTATTTGTAGGTGATTTGATTGTGTATACAACAAATCTAAGGGAATCTACAAACTATAACTAATAAAAATTTTTAGCATGTTCTCTGGATAATAAATCAACAACAATAATGGCATTCCTACATACGACAATAACCAATTGAAAATATAATTTAAAAAAAATCTCATTCCCAGTACTGAAGTAAGACACTTATGCATAAATTTATCAAAAGATAAACACATTTTTTGTGAAGGAAATACTTGGAGTGAGAGGTTTACTCTCTTGTGTGTTGTCCTTTCTCCTTCCTTCCCACCCCTGCTTGCTTGATGATTCATGTTTACCTCCTCCCAGTCTATTGGGTACCTATTTCAGAGTGTGATCTGACAGGGGTCCCCTGGAGTTCTCCCCCAGAGGGATGGTGAGTTGTCACAGATTCCAGGACCTGGTGTGACACTGTGTCAAGAGGCTACAGATTACACTGAGATGTACTCCGGACAGCATGTGTCAATAATATTTTCTAGGCTGCTTTTTCCAAGTGGGAGAGGAATAGGGTGATAAAAAGCCTCCTGGTTTTAGTTTCTTGTTTCGTGTGAAATATTTTACTTTCCTCAATCTTCAGAAGCTGAACTTCCAGGAACCTTTCCCTGCTCTTGGGCCCAGAGCCCAGCAGGCTCACAGCTCTCTTCAGGATTACTTTTTTATGTTTTGTTCTGTTTTTAATCAATGCAGATGCTTATCTCATATTTGAGCCTGGTTATGTAATTTTTGTTGGTTTTCACTTTTTACTTCATTGCTGTGTGTTTGGAGTAACAGGGATGATCAAGTATGAACTCCTTTCCCATCCTGACCTAGAGTTATTTTTTTCCTTTTCTTAGAGAAGAAAAGCAAGGAAAGGATGAGAAAATGCACTCTGTTTATCTAAATGGTTACTAAGAAAACCAATTTATGTAAACAAATACTTTACAAATTTCTTTTGAAAATGGGAAAGATGAAAGTGAAGGGCAGATCCAGAAAAAAACGAAGGAATGAGGGATTTAGGAGCTTTAGAGATGGGAAACAGGCAAGGAATGGAGCCAAAAGAAGCCCCATTTCTGAGTTCCTGCCCTTCTTTGGGCATCTCAAATTCTGTTTTTTTTTTTTTTTTTTTTGGTACCGGGATGTAAGCACAAGCCCTTATCTGTCCCTATTGCTCTTCAAATTTCCTCACCCTCTCCTCCTTCTTATATGAAAAAGAGACACTGTGATTTCTTTTCCCCCTGTTCTTATGGATTTTCACAAAGAAGGGGACCAAAGATGCTTCTAGGACCTTCCCTTCATTCCTAAATAGCAAGCTCCAGGTTAGGAACCAATTAGAAATCAAATTGTCCTTACAGTCCATTTCAAAGGTTTGCACTAATAAGCTTATTTCTCTCTTTCTCTCATGTAATATTTTTGAGTCTTACTATGTGCCAGACTCAGAAAGCCCAAAAGAAAAAAAAATGATATTGATCAGGCACCTTATGGAGCCACCCTTGATAATGGAGACTCCCTCTCAACTCCTCTTTCAGCCTTCTTTCTTTTCTTCATAGTTTCTGAGCCAAAAAGGAAGAAACAGCTCTCTGGCTAAAGAGCCAAGGGCCCTGCTCATTCCTGGTTCCCTTGTTTAACCATGAGAACCCTGACCGTGGAAACATCTCCACTTTGGCTCCTGGCCATTAGCAGATAGGGTCACCTGAGTAGGCCAGTGCTATCTCTACAGCCACAGGTCTTCCAGGGCCTGTCCTGAGGCTCATCCAAGTCCCAGCTTCAGTAGACAAACTGCAGATGGTTCTTCTATTTTTAGATCCTGGGCTGTTGCACACGAATGAGCCAGTGAACTGGAAAAGCCAACTCTGTCTCCAATTTCTGCTCCAGACTCCCTCATTCCTCTTAATTGTTCTACCAGAATTTCCCTTGGGCTATGAGACTGGCATGAAATAACCCAGAGATAGTGGAGCTGGACCATGGTCTGGGGACACAAGACCCTGACATTCCATGCACCTGCCAAGACTGTGGCCATCAAGGCTGGTTTTGGGAATCACAAACTGGACTGTTAGTTATGGATGTCTGCTTGTCTACTTATATTGGAGTCTCCACAATTTTCCATCGTGCTTTCCTATCAGTAAAGTATTTTTTGAAAGGCATAAAGAGTTATTAGGCAGAAAAAAGTATGCATTTAGAAGGGAGTGCAGGACCTCAAGAGAGAAGTGCATTACAGTTTGGGATTTGGGGTTTTATATGCTTTGGGGGGTGACTTTAAAATGCGTTATCTAGGATGTATATTCTTTCTGTCTGTCAGGCTACCCATTTGGTGGGCTAGGTTAGAATGCAAACCAAGTACATGTGAAGTTTAGAGCTATGCTGTCCCCTTAATAATGTTGCTTTCTCAAGGAAGGAGGTCTATGGTAGCCTATCAGTAAAACATTTTTGAGCATTCCTGCCAGTTTTTGTTTATGTATTTATTCATAAATTACATACAACTACATTTGTACTAATACATATGTTATAAAGCTTTTATACAAAATTTATAAAGTGAAATTGTTCTAAAGGATAGGAAGTTTGCATACCGCTTTCCTCTACCCCATAGATCTTCTGGCATGTCCCACTACCATGCTTGGATTACATGGTTAAATGAGAAAATATTCTCTGGAAACTTTTTTTTTAATGCTACTAGCCATTGTTGATTTGAGGAATAATGGGAAAGTTCTTGCTGTCTAAAGTATTTTCTCTTTCCTAAAAACTAACAGTATCTGATTTTTTGTTTGCTTTTAGAGGTATTGGGGATCAATCACAGGCTTTTATACATGTTAGACAAATGCTCTATCACTAAGCTAAATCTCAGGCCCATAAAAGTTGTTTTATAGGGAAATGGTCATCTATGGATTAAGCGTCACCTTCTCTCTGAGTTCTCTTAAAACACAAACTTTGAAAGAAGTTGGAGAAGCAGCATGTTGTATCTCCAACAGTTTGGATTAGCACTTAAACAGGTATGCTTTCCACAGATCCCTGAATGCCTGACATGGTGTCCAGCAGGGTACTTACAGGACCAAAGAGGGACCTTTGGGGTATTTTTGTAGACAATGAAGTTTCTTTTTATAGAGAAGCAATGCATATTGAAATAGATTTTACCATCTAGCCAGTATTGGGTAGGTTTCTGATCCTCCTCCCCCCAGACTAGAAAAGGCTATGCACAGGTTGGATTAAGACGACAGATTAAATAAGAGGAGCATCCTTTCCCCTTTATTCTTTCAAGATACTTAGAAATAAATATATTTACAATGGATATAAATGTGTGTCCATAAACAGCATTAATTTAATTTGAAATGCACTGAATTTATAGATTTACATGAGGTGAATAGACATCTTTGCAATTCTAAATTACTGTATTTGGGAAAATGGTATATTGCTAGGTCCCTATCCAAATCTTTAAAGTCTTTCAGCTATATATTAGAGTCATCTTATAGGTCAGTTGAGTGTCTGTTTAATCCTAGGAATTTTATATTTTATTTTATTGTTGTGCTTTGGCTGTTCTTGATATTTGCAAGTTGACCTCCTTAGTTTTTTAAATACATTGTAGAATTATTTTGTCTATTTCCTAAAAAATACTCAGCTAGTATTTTGTTTGAGATTGCGTTGATTATATAGATAAATTTTGGAAAAATTAGAGGTCTACAAATTAGAGTTCTGTTTTTTCTTTTTGGGTTTCTAAGGCAGGGTCTCACTATGTAGTTCAGTCTGATCTTTTACTCATTGTGTAAACATGGCTGGTTTCAAACTTGAGGCGATCCACCTGCCTTAGTCTACCAAGTGCTAGGGTTACAGACATGTACCACCATGTCTGGTTAAGAGTTCTACTTTTTCTCATCTTTTTTATGTCTTTTAAGCAAGCTTACAAAAATTTATTAAGTTTTCAACTTCTGTCTTTAAGAGCATGTGGATTCTTTATTAGTTTATTTCCAAGATATTATGATTTTTTTCCTAAAACTGAATAATGTCTAATTTTCTGATTTTTAGTGTTTTCAAGTCTGTAGAAATGCTACTAATCTTTGTGGTTTGATCTTGTACCCACCTCTTTGCTGAACTCTTTATTAGCTCTGATAGTTTATCTTTGCATCTGTTAAGATTCCTCATATATGAGCACATAATTTGAAAATGAAAGAAGCTGCATTATTTCAATTTAATTCTTAACACCTCTTATTGCTTTTCTTAATTTAAGACAGCATTAGCTAGGATATCTAAAAATGGTGTTAGTCGACATCCTCTGTGTTATTTCTGATCTCCATTGAGTATGATATTTGCACTATATATTGAGTATGATCCTTTGCTAAATTAAGGAAATTAATCCTACTTTCTTAGTCACTTTCTTGTCACTGAGACACAATACCTCACACCCACAAATTAAAGAAAGAGAGGTTTATTTTGGCTCATGTTTTAATTCATGGTCAGCTGGTTCCCAGAGCAGGAACAAGACAGCAGAGAGGCATGGCAGATGTATGGCTGCTGACATCATGGCGTCCAGAAAGCAGAAAAAAAAGAGAGCCAGGAGGAAGATGTACCCTCTCAGGCCATGGCCTCAGAGGTCCACCTCTAACCAGGACACACCTCCTAAGAGCAAGTCAGCTCTAGTGCCCCATAATCCAACCACATTCCAAAGCCCTGCCTTTGAATCCATGGAAGTTTTGGTGGTTATTCCTGATCCAAACCTTAATACCTTCTATTCTTATTTTAGTGAGGGTTTTTACATTAAAATATAAGAAATTTCCATCAAATGATTTTTTTCTTGATCTAATGAGAGATCATTTGATTTTTTTTCTTCTTTGGTCTTGTGTATAGATTATATTCGTGAATTTCTGTTGCCAAATTACCTTAATGTTATGAGAATGAGATTTACTTAGTCATAATATACACCTCTTACATGCTATTGACTTCAGTTGGCTTATATTTTATTTAAGACTTTAGTGTCTATAAGTAAAAATGACTTGTTTTATTTCCTTTCCTATTCTTACTAGGTTTTGGAACTAATCTGCTACTAATTGAATAAAATGAGTTGTGTAGCTTTTACTTTTTACTACTTTATGGAACAATTTTTTTCTACATAAGAGTACTTTATTTTTTAAAAAATACCATTGGAAAGCCACCTAGCCTAGTGATATTTTTTTCCTCTTAGAGATGGAGAGGTATCTTTTTCATTGTAGTTAACAATTTCAGTCTCTTTCTCATCAGTTTATCCAAATTTATATTTTTCTTGGGCCAGTTTTACATTTTATATTTTTTTCTGTAAATATATCTGTGTTGCCTTCATTTTCATTTTATTAGTGCATTTATTTATGCACAGTTGTGCATAACATTCTTTTATGACTGTGCGGGTATTTTCTTTTTTATTTTAAAGTTCATATTTTTGCATCTTTTTTTCTTGATCAGATTTTACTGGAGGTTGGTGCATTTTAGTAATCTTTTCAAAGGTTAAACTTTTGGTTTGATCACACACGTCTGCTTTTAGTTGGTGCTGCTGTAGTCACTGTTTCATTGGATTCAGCCCTTATCTTTGTTTTCTTTCTTATTTTTATATGTGTATGTGTTTTTTGTTTTTTTTGGGGGGGGTACAGGGGATCGAACTCAGGTCCTTGCTCTTGCGCAGCAGGCGGCGAAACCACTGAGCTAAATCCCTGGCCCATGTGTATGTGTTTTTACTTACAACATTCTCTGTACATTTCATTCTTTGGGCTGTTTTTGCTGCATTTTCAAAATTCTGGCCGGGAGTTTTCTTTTTCATCACTCATTTCTCAGAATTTTATAATTTCCTCTATATTTTCTTGTAACCCAAGAATTAGTATTATGTTATTTACTTTGCAGACACACAAGGTTTTAATGTTATTTTATTACTAATTTATAATTTTAATCCATTGTGTTAAGATTATAATATATATATAATGGTGATGGGGAGAAATGTACTGAATCTCTCTTTGTGGTTTGCAAAGTTTTCTATTGTTCTATGTGTGCTCAAAAATGTGTTTTCTCTGCTTATTAATTGTAATTGCAAAGTTCTCATGTAATTATTATTTCAAGTTTATGGAAAAGGGCATCTGACTCTTCTCTATCATTGTTTAGTTTTGGCCTGCTTATTGGATCACTTTCTCAGATGGTTGCATGTGGAGAGCTAACTGCACTATAAGTATTAAGATGGACAACTTGGATTTCCTATGAAAGGGTTAAGTGAAATATTGTAGAGCTTGCTGCCCAGCTCTGAAGAAGTTAGGCATAGGAGAAAGTGATAAGAACAGCACAAGGACATGGAGCTAGGGAAAGGAAAACACGGGACTGTCTCAAGGCCTGGGGAATTTCCAGATGTGCCTTATGTAAGATGTTTTCTATTCTTGAGTGCTATAAAAGAGAGCAATAAAGTCAATAAAGCAGCTCGGTCTCTGAGAGCCCTCCCGACTCTGTCTCTTTGTCTTTCTTTTTCTTCATCCTCACTTCCCCATTCAGGAACCTTTCGACAGGTGACGGCGGGCTCCGTCACAGGTGGCGCCCGAACAGGGACCTGAATAGGGGGCAAATTTGCAGTGAAGGACGCCGCGGCTTGTGGATCCGGTAAAGGTAAGAGCAGCGAAAATACTCGGGAGCAAAAATGGGGCAAGGTAATAGCAGGATGTTGTTTGTGCACACTCTTAAAAACATGCTTCAAGCCCGAGGTACCCGGGTCGGGCAGCAACAACTATGCAATTTTTTGGAGTTTGTTGAAAAAGTTTGCCCCTGGTTCCCTGAAGGAGGAACTGTTAATTTAGAGTTGTGGAATAAAGTAGGGAAGAAACTTGAGGACTATTATGATGGTCATGGACCCACTAAAGTCCCTGTAGATACTTTCAGTTTATGGGCTTTAATTAGAGATAGTTTAGATCCTCGACATGAGAGAGAGAGGGTTAAAGGGCCCTCCTCAAGTCCTTCCCTGGAGAAGTCTGACAAGGCTGAGGCTCCTGAGGCTGTCCCTTCACCTCCCACAGAAAGTGAAACTAAGCCCTCAAGCCCTCTTGTGCTGATGCAGAGCCTGCACTAAATAAAGGCCTTTTTCCGGATGCGGCTCCCTTAGACCCGGGAGATGCTGATGATTTGGAAGAGGAGGCTGCTAGGTATAACAATGAGGACGTGACCGAAGAGATTACTAGGTTGGAAAAGACATTGAAGTCTCTTTGTCAGCAGTGGCAGACAGGCTTAAAGGTGGAAGAGGAAGGCCAAAAGACTCAGGGTGAGGGAGGCATAGTTCCTAACATAATTGTTGGTCTTGATCCCCCGCCGGTTACAGGTCCAAGATTAATAATAATAAAAAAACAAAACTGACCCTCTTATAGCCATGATCAAACATCCCCCAGGTCCCAGACCTTTGTCTGTCAATTCTTGGTCTCTGTCACCATTACAAGCTACCCTGCAACATGCGGTTGACAGAGGGGAAGATACCCAGGGTTAAAATAATTATAGATTTATGGTAAAAAATTTAAAAAAGGGGGGACAACTTCAAAATGCTCTTTTTGTATTTACAGGTGTAAAAGTGCTTTTATTCCTTCTGATTCTAATCTCAAGAGATCTCTGTTAATTGACTATTCCAAAGTTTTGACCAGTCATACAATTATAAATCTGATAATCATAAAAAAGATACTGTAATTCAATTTGGCCAAATATATTTGAGTGCACTCTAATTTTATAAATTGTCTTTTATGTTTGTCTGTTGTCTGTTTGTACAGTTGAGCTCAATTTTTTTTTACAATAAACAGTTGTAAAATAAAAAGATATATA
>NW_004624784.1:9039219-9064620 GCF_000247695.1 Heterocephalus glaber | reverse complement strand
TATGTCCTCTCTAGATTTATTAATCATGTCTTGCAGTATGGGCACAATCTCTGCTGTTATGTGAGAAATTATTTCTGATTTCATTTTTTCCAGATCGTCTTTTGTTGCCAGTTCAGGGAATCCAGGTGGTTGAGTATCAGATTGTTCCATCTCATTTCCCTTTGGAGTTGCTTTAGGTGATCTGGAAGTCTGGTTTGAGGCTTGTTTACGTGTCTTCTCATTTTTCATGGAGGGGGTGGGTGCTGTTGGCACCGGCGCAGCTCACCTCTTCTGCACTGGGAGTGGTGCTATGGTGGCCCAGGAGCCTCCTCCTAGGTGCTGGGATTGGCTCACCTCCTCTGATTTCATTTACTTTTTATCTCATAGTAGTATCATGGATTTATTTTTCTTCTAGGTGGAGCACTTTCTCTAACAGTGTTTTCATAAAGAGTTCTATGAATTAATTGGGACTTTTTTGCTTGAGATTATATTTATGGCATCCTCTTATTTTAATTTTATTTTTTTCCCTGAATATAGATTTGAATTTGAAGTTATTTTAGCATTTTGAAAATATTATGCACCTGTCTTTTTGTCTCTACTGTTACTCTAGAAAAGAAGTTGAATATCAGTTGGATTCCTATTCCTTCATGAGTGATTGTTTCTTTTTCTTTAGCAGCTTTTGAAATTTGACTTTTTCTTGTATTTTTAAATTTCCCTATAATGTGTTTAGGTTTAGGTTTTATCATATTTGTCTTAGTTGGCTCTCCATGAGTCCTTTCAGTTGGAAGTTTTTTATCTTTCTTTAATCCTGGAACATTTTTGGTTATTTTCTTTGACATTATCTTTTGTTCATTTTTCCTTTTCTTCAAGACTTCCTATATTATATAGATGATGACACTTGCAGTTTATCCTTCATAGCTTCAAATTCTGCTACACTTTCCAATTCTTTGTTCCTTCCCAGTGTCTTCTAGGAGAGGCCTGTCAGTTTTTGAATTCTGTATTTTAATGATTAAAAATAAAATTCAATATTTTTATTTGGTTCTCCTTTATTTTTTCTTTCTTTCTTTTTTTTGGTACCAGGGATTGAACTCAGGACCTTGCACTTGCGAGGCAGGTGGCAGCACCACTGAGCTAAATCCCTGGCCCTGGCTCTCCTTTCTTACCTTATGTTACCATTAACTCTCCTTTTCTCATTTATTATGCTTATTTTAAACTTTTAATCCGCTTAGTTCTATTATTTCTAATATATTTTGTATGAGTTGTAGAGTTTGTTGTCTTTTTTTTCTTTTCTAATGGTGATGCTTCTCAGATACCTGGTAGTTTTTGCTTGTGAGTTCATTTCCCCTTGGGTGCTGGCTCTGTTTGTTTGGACATGTTATTGAGGAAGAGGTCCAAACCTGGGCCTCAGCATAAGCTTCTCCTGTTGAGCTTAAGAAAGGAGCATGGGAATGAGAGGCACTCATACCCTGGGCTAACCCCTTCCCCATGCTAACCTCTTGCCAGGGACCTTGCCTGTTGAGGGTAAGGGTAGAATTCATAACACACCTGTTTTCTGAGGACTGAGCTCCCCTGGTGTGTAAATGGTAAACTCAAGGTGGGAAGGGTCATGGGAAGGGGAGAACTCTCAGGACTTGCTGTTCTCTTGCATCTGTTGCCACTGGCTTTTTAGCTGTCAGGCAAGGCTTCCTTGGTGCAGCTCCCACTCTTTCTGTGGTGTTCTCTGGAGCTCCTGTTTTTCTATCTTGTAGGGATAGAGAGGGCACAGTCCACCTAGGGCCATGAGTGGCAGCTCAGAGAACTGCTTAAAAGCCCTCTCAAACTGGGGTGCCTGACTCTCTTTGGCTCCCTGCTCCTCTCTCTCCATCAGATGGTTACCACCCTTTCTCTCCCTAGGGTTCCTGGCAGTCTTTACTTTGATTCTCCAAGTTTGTACTTCTCCAGTTACTTCTGAGCTCACCTCAGGGTTGGAATGGAGGAGGAAACGTGGATCACACCTGTACTTCCTCACTCCACCTTCTGTGCCACCTGTTACTTCTGGGCATTTTGTCTCCCAAATGCACCCTGTCTCAGGTAAACACCCACATCTTACAATTACCTCTTCAGCCAACAAGGATGTATCTTTCTTTGTTCTGTCAAATTTGTTATTGCTTTTTCATTTACTTCCCATCCTTAAAGCTGTTCTAAAACTTCTGGCTGCCATTGCCTTCTCTCTAGTTCATATTATCTAGATGCATGTACTTCTTTTTTCTCTCCTTCTTTACTTTTATATTAGTGGGGTTTAATGAGGTAAAGAAACAGGAGCATTTGGCCATTACACCATGTTTAAATGGAAGTCCTCCAATAAGAATTATTTAGACAACTAAACAAACTGATTTTTTTTGTTTGTTTGTTTGTTTTGGTACTGGGGATTGAACTCAGGACCTTGTGCTTACAAGGCAGAACAAACTGATTTTTATCTGGAAGAAAAAATACGGAAGAACAGTCAAGAAAAATTTGAAAAAGAGAAGACTCTTGATAATTATAACATATTATAAAGCTATAGTAAATAAAATGTTATAGAATTGGGATGAGAAAAGAAATAGGAGGTTATTAAAATAGAATATAGATCTGAAAAGGAGATACATATAGGTATAGACAACCCTATGTGTGGGTTCGGTATCTAAGGATTCAAGCAATGGTAGATCCAATATTCAGAAAAGAGCTAGACTTTTTTTGTCATTATACCCTAAACACTGTAGTATAATGACTATTTATAGAGTATTTGTTTTGTACTATGATAAGTAAGCTAGGATAATTTAAAGTACAGTTATGTGCTACCTCATGATATTTTTGTCAAAGACAAACCATGTAGATGGTGGTAGTTCCATAAGTTTACATCATCTAGTGAAGCCATGGCTGTCTTAGTTTGTGTAACCTCCATGACACTCAGGTGAACAACAGTTCAGTGATGTTTGTACGGTAACAAAATCACCTAATGACACATTTCTCAAACCATATCTCCATCCTTAGGAAAGACCTGTCTGAGTGTATGGGAGGAAGTATGTTACATGCAACTGGTATGCTATTTTATATGAGGGATTTAAGTAGCCACAGATTTGGCATCCACAGGTGGTCTGGAAACACCCTCCCTCAGATGCCAAGAAATGTGTATTTAGTTCCTAAACATGAATAAGCATTTCAAATATGTAGGGAAAGTATGAACTCTTCAATTTATATTGCTGGGACAACTATCTGTTTTTAAAAAAATTAATGTATGTCACTACTATGAGTTGAATTTTAAAAGATATATACTTATGCATATTCAAAACAATATGTACAAAGTACCTGTGAATGTAACTATAATGGTTAATTTTAGGTATCAACTTAGTTGGCCTATGAGGCCCAGTTGGTTGGTCAAACACTAGTCAAGATATTGTTGTGAAGGAATTTTGTAGCAGTGATTAACATTACAATCAGCTGAGATTTAACTAAAGTGGAGTACTTTCCATAATGTGTGTAGGACTCTTCTAATAATCCAAAGGCTTAGAGAAAAAGCTGATATTTCCTGGAGAAGGAATTCTTCCCCAGAAAACCTGTCTGAGTTTCTATTTTACTGGCTTTCCCTACAAATTTTAGACTCAAGATTGTAATGCATCAACTCTAGTCTGAGTTTCTAGCCTCACTAGACCACACAATTGCATTAGTCAACTCCTTAAAACTACCTACCTATCTATTGGTCTATCATTATCTATCTATCTCTATCTATCTATCTATCTATCTATCTATCTATCTATCTATCTATCTATCGTCTATCTATCTGCTACCTACCTTATGATTACTGACATATTATTGATTCTATGTCTCTGGAAAACATTGATGGATACAATGGAATAATCCCTAATCCATTTTGACTGGTGTCCTTATAATAATAAGAAAAGACAGAGACACCCAGGGAGAAGGCTTGTGATGACAGAGGCAGAGATTCACAGGACACAGCTGCAAGCCCAGGAGTTTCACTATCACCAGAAACCTAGCTAAATGCAAAGAAGGATTTTACCCAATGTCTCGGAGGGAGCATGGCCCTGCTAACACCTTGATTTTGGAGTTCCAGCTTTCAGGACTGTGAATGCATACATGTTTGTTTTTTTAAGTTACCCACATTGCGACACTTTTTTTGAATTACTCTAGGAGGCTAATCTAACCCTCATGCAATTCTACACATAAAAATTCATTGCAGAGGAATTGAAAACAGATATGCATATGTTTAAAAACTGTTAAATTATTTGAATGACAATAAGAAAAATATCTAAAATATTGATCACTGAATGTCAGGTGGTGCTGAGTGCTTTGCATGGCAGATGTGGTCACTGTGTGTTTTGTAAGTGAGCAAATAAATAGGTGTGGTGCTCACAAGAGGCAGAGTCAAAACTGGAGCACACAAAGTATGAATCCAGAATCTGAAACAGAAAAATAATGTTGATTCTGCTATGAAAGACACAAAAGCAAGAAAAATTGATAGTTTAACTACAGGAAAATCCAACAATTCAGCATCACAAAGGCACCAGAGGGAGTCAATATTTTCAAAATATCTAATAGACAAAGGAAATAGCTTCTATAAATCAAAAAAGAAAATCAAATAGCCTAACAACAAAGCACGTACAGAGATAATTAAGAGAATACAAGTATAATGGCCAATAAAGATATGAAGAGATGTTTAAACTCACTAATAATACCAATAATAGAGAAATACAAATTAAAATAATGTGTTGGTTTTTGCATTTTAATTTGGCAAAGATTAACATGATTAATAATACTCAACTGTGGGAGGGATACCCTCCTATACTATTGATAGAACTGTAATTTGTTAAAGGCTTTTTATTGCTTGATTTTACAAAGTACAAAAACACAAAAATACACATTTCTTTTAATCTACCAACTCCTCCTCCCCCATACATACATATACACATGCTAAATTTTATACAATCAGGACTTGTGATGGGGTAAACCAGAAATGGATTCTGGCTAATTTAAGCAAAAAAGAAATGTAATGAAAAGTATTAGAACTGATGGAAAGGTCAGATACCCAGGATCAGCCATTTGGCAGGAGCCAGTAAAGAACAGGGAACTAGAGAATAAAAGTCTGATTCTGTGTGACTTCTCTTCTGTCACTCCTGGGATTTGTGGCCACTCCAACTCCCTCTCCACTCTGTCATCACTATAGCTGCCACCAGTGATCTCAAACTATCCTTGAGCCTTTGCCTCAGTCTTTGCAGAGTTACATCTCAGATGAATTGTGATCGCCAAACCTAGGTCATATTCTGACTTTAGTGCCAGGGACAGAGTTAGGGCATGTATGCTTATTTTGGTTTTTGAAGTGGAGGAGGGGGCCTTCCACCCACATTGATTTAGACCCTAAATAGGAAGAGTATTTGTATAAAAAGTAGCCAAGGCCAGTAAATGCCTATTCACTGTTATCATTACACAAGATTTACATGTTCTTCCTATGTCTTCACTAAGCCTCCTCTCAAACAAAACAAAACAACAAAAACTCCCTGGTTACCACAATGTATCTTCACATATAAACCAAAGTACTAGGTTTCTCTCTAAAGGGAGACAGACTGGAGACTCATTCATTACCACATCTAGATCTCGAATCATCATCATTCCATCCTCTATCCTCATGGTTCTATCTCTATACTTTATAAACCATAGAGGTGTACTGGAGTTAGCTCAGCCTAGAGTTCAGTGACTGGTCACTACACATAGTCATTGTTCAAAATGACATTATATACACTTATAATTAGATAAATTATATTAAAGGCAAAAGTAGTAAATATTCAAAACTCATCAACTATCTAATTATTTTGCTACATTTTCCTATTAGCTGCACTCTTGGGATTATGTGCATCTACTCTATCTGTGGAGGATATATTATAAAATGATGTTCTACTGAATGTCACCTTCATTCTGTGTTTAGGGACATGTATCAGTCAGTATTTACTAAAGAAACAGATATAACACAAGACATATAAATATATAAAAGAATTTATAAGATTGGTTTACAGTTCCTAGAGGTTTTAGTCGATAATTGGCTGACACCAAGGCAGGAATTGCAAACAGGCATTGCAGAGGAGAAACAACATGGCACCCACATGGTGACAAAGGCAGCAAGGCACCTTCATCGCATCTTTCTTCCTCTTTCATAACAGGATATCATATTAACAGGACATTATATTAGTGGCATGAAATTGGCCACAGTGAGAGTATTTATACACAAAAGACTTCTTTCTCTCTTCCTTTCCTTTCCTTCCCTCATCCTTTCCCTTCCCTTCTCTCTTCCCCCTTCCTTTCTCCCTTCCTCCCTCCCTCCCTCCCTCCCTCCCTCCCTCCTTCCTTCTTTCCTTAGATTTAAGAAAATGAAGGAAATGTTAATAGTGGTCATTAGGGGCTGGGGATTTAGCTCAGTGGTTCTGCCGCCTGCCTTGCAAGCACAAGGTCCCGAGTTCGAGCCCCAGTACCAAAAAAAAAAATAGTGGTCATTAAACTTAAAAATACATTATGTCCACAGCAGCTACATTTTAAATAGGATAAAAATTGAGGAAATAGTCTCTGGTATTTGAAAATCTATCTCATTCAGCAATGAAGTTTTTCATGTTGTTATCAAACAAGTGAGGTCCGACATAACATCTTCACTGTTTTACTTCCATCTTACTAGTTAACAACAACAACAAAAATCTACAAACATATCAGACACATACTACTTCATCAAATGCAATCAGGGATTGGCTGTGGACATAAGGGTGTGGCAAGTCCACGAAAGCAGGCTTTAAGACTAAGTTTGCTTCACTGAATTTATAATAGAAAATATTGTACTTCATTGTTTGTGAATTGTGAGCAGCACATTCTTTTTATCAGCACAATTTACAATGAATTCATGCATTTTGTTTTCTGGAAAGCTGGTTGTTAAAAATTATACAACACATCAGTGCCTATGGATTAAATTATAAAGTTTATCACTACATCAATAAAGGAATATCATCAATATAAATGAAAAACATAAATCCTCTCCAAATTATATACAAGGTGAGAAGGAATAGGCCTTATCAGATTTGAAAGTATCTTCTCCTGTCCTGGGTGCTTTTCACTTTTTGGGGGGCGGGTACTGGGGAGTGAACCCAGTACCTTCATACTAAGTCACCAAATTGTCCAGGTTGGGCTTGAACTTTTGATCCTCCTGACTCAGCCACCCAGAGTGCTAAGATTACACACTTGGGCTACTGCACCTGGCTTTCCTTTTCACTTCCATGACTCCTGATATTCTGCCTTCTGCCTCACCTTCTTTGAAACCTAAACTTGGAGTTCCCCTGAAAGCAGATGTACTGTTTTGTATAAAGGTCAGTGCTCAGGGGAAGCCAAGAATCTCAGAAGGGAGGAAATAGTTAATCACTTAGTCTGAGGGAAGCAGCGATGTTCAGATGAGTGATAATTAAACAAAAGTTCTGAATTCAATCAAGAGCCAATTTTGGCATCTGCAGAGATTCAATTAGCTGTGATTACAGCCAGAAACTGAAAAGTCTATGCCTTCAGGGCCTTAGCCCGCATCATGTTCAGGTCCAAGGGCAGTGTCTGGAGTGCTGGGTGGTGGCGGCCCTTCCAGACAGCTCATGGCCTGTTGTGCCATGGCAGGGGTAGTACTTCAGCCAGAAAAAGCAGGTCCTTTTCTCTGGCTAGGCCTCAATAAGCCCGAACCATCTGGGGCTAAAGCTTCCTCTGTAGTTTGGCTAAGGAGCTCTGTTGCAAAGTTGGACCAATCTATTTCCCTTTGGCAGGTGTGTGTTTTTAGCACCTGCACACTTCTCCTGGGCAAGCATGGTCTCAGGGTGGACTCTTCCTAAGGTTTCATCTTGAAAACTGCCAGAAAGAGCAGGGCAGCATGCTGGGGACAGCCCTGAATAGAGGTGCTGGTGGTCTTTTTTCTGTTTTTTAAAAAATTTGCATTGAGCACCATGTATCATGGGATCTCACAGAGTAGATGTAATTTTGTTACATGATGAACACCTGTTGGGATGGTCATTGTTACTTTCTTCACTCTATACAGGAGGAAACAAACTCTTGTAAGCTCTGAGTGGAGGAGCTAGGCCTGTTTGACTTGAGATTCTGAGCTCTTTCCATAGAAAGCTTCATTTTGGGATAAGCTGACTATACTTGAGTTATACTTCAACAAAGCTGTTAAAAGAAATATTACCTGAATGGTTTTCCACTTGGGGTGCTCCATTGCCCTCCTTTTCCCTTGTAGATACAAGTTCTGACAAGTAGGACTGTGATTGTCCTTTGGCATGAAGGAGAAAGAAATATTTTTATTTGTTGAATTTCATTTCTGTTTCTTGCAAAATTTTTCCCTAGCCTGGATAAAAGGAAACAAATTTCTTTCTAATTTACTCTTCTCTCTGTCTTCCCCCTTCTGAAAATGTTGCTTTTAGGACCATCCATTATGATGCATTCCATCCTCCACTTTTCCCGGGCACCAGTCCAACTCTCCTCCATCTCCTCCATCCTGCCTGAGGCAGTCATCACAGACAGCATGGCATCACAGTGATTGCTTTCCCTAAATCAGGGAATAATCTGGATAAATCTCTAGCCCCTCTATAAAGCTCTAGGCTCTGATGTGAGGGGAGCAAAGGAAGAGTAAATGACTATGAAATCTCTTGGCTCTGCCCACCCAGTCAGTTCCTAGACCCTAACAACCATAGTCGAACTTCATTTAAAGTCTGGTGAATCTCTTTAGCTCTCAAGTCTCCAAGTCCATTCTCTGTCTGCTTTTTGGTTTTGCTATCATCCTTTCAGAATTTCTAGCCACATTTTCCTGCAGAGAGTAAAAAGCCACAGTTTTACCAATCTTCAACCATACAGAGACCTTGGGAGCCTTCTGGAAGCACTTGCAGAAGTGAGATCATGCTTGCCCTCAGTCGAGCTAAGAAGATGGATGGCTACCTTTAGTAGATGAGGAAGTGAGGGTGAGTGACAGGCAATATCACATGAAATAGACCAGATGAGGATTTAGATAAGTTATCATACAAGGTTGTGGCTCTGTCCTACTTTAGCCATGCCAGGGTCACACTCAAAGTTGATCTGAGCCAAGATGAGACAGGCCGGGGTTCACACTGTCTGGATCAGCCTAGTTTAATGTCTAGTGCCTGAGGATGGATGGCCTGTCTGCTGCAAAAAGGCATTTTAGCCCCTAGGAGCTGACCCTGCACCCCTTTAAATAGGAGGGCTGACCTGTGTTCTATATTCTCTAGATCTTCCCTTATCCCCCACCCCCCATATGGCTCCCCTAGGAGCCCTGCAGCTTTTTCAATAAAGAGCCGTGAAAGCTAAATAAAGGACCTACATCATAGCTCATCTGGTCTGTGTATATATAAGTCCCAGCTGGTCGCTCAACCATACCATGCCTTCAATGAGTTTTTCTCAGAAAAAGGACAGTCTTAGTCATTGTGGGCTGCCATAACAGCACTAATGGCTTAAACAATAGAAATTTATTTTCTAACAGTTCTGGAAGCTGGAAATCCAAGATCAAAGTGTTGATAGGTTTGGTTACTTCTGAGTCCTCTGTCCTTGTCTTGCAAATGTTCACTTTCTTGCTCTGTGTTCATCTGATCATCTCTGTATCCACGTGTCTGATTCCTTTCTCTGGATCTTCATCTCCTCTTTTTATATGGACACTGGTCAGATTGGATTAGATTTTAATTTAATTACATTTTCAAAGGCCCTATATCCAAATATAGTTACATTCTGAGGTACCAAAGTTTAGGACATATGAATTTCAGAAGCACAAAATTAGGCCCATAAAAGGTACAAATTCCCAATTGGGTACATGGAGGTGTGATCTGTGTTAGACATCTTGGTTGTCTTCACTGAGGTCACATCCTCTAAATCTTAGCCCTAGGCTCGGTGAAAGCTGAGCTCACCTGGTACATATGAACCTTCTGTGCCATAGGGGTTGCCCTGTGCAGGCTTCTCAGAGGTCTTTCATTTAGGTGGGGCCAGATATAAGGAAGTTACGTCATTGGGAACATGCTCTTCAAGGAGATATTGGGTCCAAGGCCTCTTTCTGAATTTCTCTTTGCTTCCTCTCTGCCACAAGGTGAGTAGCTTCTCTGCTACACACTCCTACCATGATGGACTATGCTGCCACAAGGCCAAAAGTAATGGAGCCAAATGACCAGGAAGTGAAACCTCTGAAATTGTAAGTCAAAATAAATTTTTTCTCTTTAAAGTTGTTTATCTTGTGTATTTAGACACAGTAATGGAAAGCTGACTACCACAAAGAGCTTAAATAAACTGTTTTCTTCTATGCAGAATAAGGATGCTAGGCTACAGAATGTTTAAGACCCCTCAAAAATCTAACAGGATTCCACTGGTGGATGGACAAGGAAAAAAGGTGAAAATGGCCAGGATGGCTGATAAGGGAGATGTTTATCAGAGTCAGATTCCATTTAATTTTCTTGGAGAATACCTTCCATGAAAGTACCTTCTTTAGATAATTACCATTGTAATGATCATTAAGACTTGGAACTCATGGGGAAGTATCAGACTGGCCCATTGTTATCCTTTATAGACTTACTTAGGTGTACAGATTGGTAGACAGTATGGAAGGTTACAAACAAGAAAAAACTGGGTTTGAATTCCAGCTCTGCTATTTACTAGCTGTTATGGTTTGGATATAAAATGTTCACTAAAAGTCTTAAGTTCACAGGCAGGGCCTGGTTGGAGGAGGGAAGTTTTTGAAGGCATTATTGAAAAGATATATCCATGTTACAATCCCACAGTCTGTCAAGTAACATGTTTCGGGCTATTTGACTAACGTTTTACAAAACAGCTGAGAAGATGAGATAGAGACTTATCATAAAAGACTTTCTTGAATAAAGCAAATAAGTCCACTGTGGAGTTGAAGTGCAATAAAAAATTTTACTGCAATATTAGATATTTTATTCCTTGATATAGTTTACTTATGTGCAAATGACTTTAAAGGAATAGCCGGGGAGTATTAAATGTTCTAACTAATTAAATAATGCAACTAATTCTAATTATGCCATTGACATCCACTGAGCTATAGAAAATGTAGCTTGAAAAAAAAAACACCCAAGACAATTAATTAATGTGGTAGGCACTGCTGCCATTTCCAATTTCCTTGATGAAGCTGGATGGGCTATGTGTAAAAAGGAGTTAAATATCACGACTAATAAATGATCTTTTTGCTTGAGAGAAAACTAGCTCTGAGAAATGTTGAAAGCCATGGTCATAATTGTATCCTGGGGGGCGGGTTTCTTTGTTTCTCTGGAAATAGGAGGAGTTTCAGGACTGAGATACAATGTAAAAATTTTAAAAACTAGTGCTAGAATACTGTAGCTCAGTATTAGAGTATTTGACACACACACACAGATTTTAAAAATTAATTTCTTTCTAGTAACTTAGTTTCCCCTTGCAGATCTGTGACAGGGTTAGAGGGTAGTGAGAATTGTACTGCTTGGGAACAGCAAACCACTAAGACACAGACTCACTGGCCTGGAATTGATAAGAAATCTGGACACAGCACGCAAAGAATCAGTGACAAGAAACAGGCAGGGCTTTCTGGTTCCAGAACAGAATTCAGTTATTCATGGAAAAAAAAATCACTAAAAAGCAAATACCAAGCCCCAAAACAAAAGGACAACATTGTATTATGACTACTACTAAACTCCCCCCTAGAATACATAAAATGGAACAAAGTAGGAGAAACCAGGACCTATAGCTTATGACCCTCCCAGTTCTCCTGGCTCTCAGTATGCCTTTGACCAGGCTGTCCCCGAGTTATCTTCTGTTCCTTTTGAGCTGACCTTGGACCTCTTTTCAACCTTGGGAGGGAAGGACTAAAGGGGACAAAGGAGCAGGCAAGCTTTTCATGTCTCTGGGTGATGCTGAGTGTCCCTGGGAGGAGCTCAGGATGCCTTAAGTACCTTACTCCCTGGAGGGTCATGGATAGGTCAAGCTACATTAAGAACCTATAGCTGAAGAGAGCAGAAGAAAGCCTGAGGAAGGCTGCCATCATCAGAGACCTGGGAATCTGAGACAGTTGAAAGTGCTAATATGCAACTTTCATATTGGAACATGATGTCTTAGAGAAGAAAGTACAGACTTTAATTCAAACTCTGAGTTTAAATTCTACTTGTCAAATTACTTAAGCTCTCTAAGGCTCATTTCTTCATTGGTAAGATATAATAACATTCTCTTCCAGGATGATGGGAGATCATGGTCTAATCTATGGGTAGGGCTCAACAGAGAGTACCTATCGTTACTATTATTTATCTAATTTACCTGGTACCTTGCGTGATACAGGGCACAAAACCAGCAAGGCATGTTTATTAGGCTGTTTCTGGGGTTCAGGGTAGATCATGGCAGAAGTACGGTAAGCATCAGGATATTGGGAAAGGAGCGAGGATCCCTGCTCAACTGAGAGGTCAGTCTACCCCTGGAGCTACAGGCTGCACAAAGCTGGAAGAGTTACTGGATCCAGATGTAACCACCATGGAGAAGAGTATTGGTGGAAACAGTATTGGTGGAAGGGAGTATACAACATCCTCCTCCATTTACAATCGAGGAAGTGTAAACTTAAGAGAGCTGCCCTTGTGGTTCATTGTGATGTAGCAAGGAAATGGTGACTTTGGGTTCAGGTTGCTGCTCAGTGCGTGGCCCAAGGTGTGGGTCACTGAGTTAGATGGCAGTCCTTGAACCTGACTGAGGTCTGGCACCTCCCCTTGTTCATCTGAGTCAGTCTGTACAGGATGACCTGCCTATGAGGCCAGCTAACTGGATCCCACAGGCCTTCTCAGAAGGTTCTTCAGTGACTCTTCCCAGAATATTGCAGAGCCTTGAACCCTCTGTGGCACAGTTGTCCCTCAGTTCAGACAACCTCCCATGCTGAGGACTTCTGTGGGGGAACCTGAGCCATCTTGGATTCTGTGTGCAGGTTTCAGGATGTGCTACCCTGCTGTTCCTCAGGCTCCCCATTTGGGCTGTCCTGGTATGTCTTATGAAGCATGTGATGTGCTGCTGAGGCTATGATGAGAGTTCTTTAAAGTTCACTTTTGAAATAAGGACATGAAGTTACCTGGAACACTAGGCTCCCAGCTTGCTGAGCTCTGCAGCTCTCTGTGGGACTGGCTGCTGCCGTCAAAAAGAATAGAGCCGTCATTCTGCAGGAGGGTTTCTTCTATGATAATAGGGTTTTTGCCTCTCAGTAATTGGAAAGGTGCTAATCTAGTGACTCATGAGCTACACAGAAGGAAAAAACTCACCTTGGAAATGAAACTGCATCATGTTTTCTGAGTACCCTGTCTCCTCATTTCTAGGGAAAAGCACACTGGGGCTTAGCTGCATAGAGCAGAGCCTCATTGTTCTGATAACCCTGCTGAGTAACCTTTGACTCCTCCCACCTTCTCCCCAAGTGGTCCAGTGATACCAACAGCAGGCAGGAGTGGGCATTAGCCAGATGGCTGGGTCAGCAAACCTGTACTCAGGCTGCAGGGAAGGAGAGCTGGCCTATGGATATGCAAAGGAGAGACTCATGACTACCTTAGTGATGCACATACGTGTGTTCAAGCTTGGGTCTATGTGCATATGTGGGTAGGTTGACTGTATGAGCTTGGAGTGAGTATATGAAAGCCTTTGTTTATATGCAAGTGTGTGTGTGTGTGTGCGCGCGCGCTCGCACAGGAGCGTGCGCGTGGATGCACACACGTGCAGATATGCTGTGACCTAAATGTTGTTGCTTCTGTTCTGTTGCCTTGAGTTCTAAATACCTCTCCTTTTTCCATCCAGGTTTTATCCTTCGAGCTAGAGGTACCTGGGGTAGAAGCCTGAGCAGGAACTTGCTACCTCCTGGAGAGTAGCTGGAGTATCTGTTGGGTTCATGTTGGAAACAGGAAGCCACTTCATTTGTCCCTACAGGGGCATTTGTCCCTACAGGGGCATGCGACTCTTCCTCTGCCTCCCATAGAGCCCCTGATCTTGGTGCTCACCAGGACCTTGGGGCCCACCAGGACCTTGGGGCCCAGAAGGACAGAGAGTCCTTCCAGCTGTGGTCTCCTGCAGCTCCTCCTGGCTGGGGCTCCCAGTCTGAGTCACAGGCCCCTGAGGCTCTTCACTCCTCCCCCTCCCACTCCCTTCATTAACTTCATTGTAGCTAATAATCCTGCCAGCAATTCCATTATTTCCTTTTAATTCCAATTTCCTTTTGTCCCAAGGGGCAAATCAGCCGAGTGAAAATAGTGAAATGCCAGGCTCAGTCTCCCAGTATTAATTAGGGAACCATTAATGTGGTGATTAAAACACACCTCAGTATCAGGGTGCTGTGCCCTCTTCCCCCTCCTTTCCTTTTTTTCTTTCCTTAGCCCCAGCCAGAATTGGAAGAGCAGACTCAAGACAAAAATAGGTGGCTGGGGAGTGGGCATCATTGGGTTCTGGTGGGCATCACTGGGTTCTGGTGGGCATCTCTCAGAGGTGCTTTGCCATAAGGCAAATCCTGGAGGAGGAAGCTGCCCTGTCACCACTTTATATTCCAGGGCTGGAAACCTGCCAGTTGTCCAACCTCCACTTTCTCCACCAGCTTTCTCATCAGATCTGTCACCAACTGACATAAATTAACCTCCTGAATATGCCTCAAATCCTTTCATGGTTCTCCCTTCTGAGAGCCACTGTCTCGTGCACCCCACCATTAGCTGCCACCTAGGTGGTTGCTGCTATAGTTTGGATATTGAATGCCCCTCCATGTAATATGTCCTTACATGTTTCCATCACTTTTTTTTTTTGGTACCGGGGATCGAACTCGGGACCGAACTTGGGACCTTGTGCTTGTGAAGCAGGCGGCAGCACCACTGAGCTACATCCCCGGCCCATATGTCCTTACATGTTAAAAGCTTGGTCCCTAGCCCAAGGTGGTATTCAGAGGTATTGAAACCTTTAAGAAGTGGAGTCTAATTGGAGGAAGTTAGGTCACTGAGAGTGTGGCTTGGAAGGGGATACTGAGACAACTCCCTTCTTCTTCCTCTCTCTGTTTGGCTCCTGGTAGCCATGAAGCAAGCAACTTCCTTTGCCACACACTTCTCCCATGATGTGTGAACTCATCACAGACTCAAAAGCAACGAATAGGTCAACTGACCATGGACTGAAATCTCTAAAACTGTGAGCCAAAAATAAACCTTTTCTCCTTATAAGTTGGTTCTCTCAAGTATTTTGTCACATTACTGGAAAGCTGAGTAACACAACTGGGATGGCCACTGGACTTGCTGCCTGTGGAATGCCCTCATCACATCCTTTCTCTGTCCTACAAATATATACGTACGTGCTGCTCTTTCTAAGTAATCATCCTCAGGGGGTGCCACACAGCCCTCCCCCCAACATGGTCCTGCTCTCCCTCCAGTTTCTTAGACATTCTTTCCTCCAGGAAGCTTCTGTGGCCTTCAGGACTGGGCTGGTGTTGCATAGCATTGTGGGCTGGCTTCTAACAGCACATTAGTGTTGAGTTATAATTGCCTTGGCTGGTCTGTCTTTCCCAAGGAGAGAAATGTGCAATGTGCTTCTATATTTTCAAATCGGGGGGAAAAGGGGTTGACAATGAATCATGCTATCCAGCTGGGTGTTTTGAATTGGGAAATACATACAGGAGTCAGATAAGACCATTATGCCAGTTTTATTGCTAATAAAGCTTGCTTAAAGAGAGTAACTTGGCCCAAAGACAAAATGAGCTCTCTACCCCTTCCCTCCTGGATTGCAAACACCCTTCTCATCACAGCAGTAAAGCAGGACACAGATCTCAGACACAGTGGTCTTACTAAATAGAAGGTGGGATGCATCTGATCTGCAGTAGGAACTCAAAAATCAACAAAACAAGAACAACAAAGAGAGTGTAGATGGGGTTGTTACATATCTGCTTGATGCCTTTTTGGGTCTTAAGATGGCCAGGTAGTCATTGCATTCTTTGAGGGTGGAATCAGTGAGAGAAGGTGGAGAGGAAGCAACAGCCTCTGCCTAGTATTTCTGAGCAGGCATGAGCTCCTATTTTATGGGATAGCAGGGCTGTGGGGATAGCTATAGGGCATTGCTCCCTACATGAATTATCTCTGATTTTCCATCAAGTTTCAGTACTCAGCCTGGCATGTTATATATCATCAATAAAAGTTTGTCAAATGGAGGAAAGGTCTTATATTTATTTATTGGCATCATCAAACCTTACAGCTAGGAGAGATCTTAATGATGAGGAAACTAAGTCTTCAGGCTAAGAGGACTCGCCCAAGGTCACAGAAGTACTTAGTGTCTGTGTCTCCACTTCAGTCTTGTTATGGGATCCACTTGCTGGTCTCACTTCAGTGGAGGGCTGAGGTCACTGGAGAAATTGGCCAGGGGAATGCCAGACATAAAGGGAGCCAAGAGTGCAGCAGATGTGATCAAGACCGTGGATGGACATGTGGAATCACATGCACAACTACATGAGAGAAGCAGGTAGAGCAAAAGGGAAGGGGACTAGTAGCTCAGGTTGCAGGGACAGGGGCTTGTTAGCCTGGAGAGAAGGTGCATTCTCTGATGAGACATGGGGTATTGTGCTGGGATATTCCCAATGGGGCTGTGTGGACCAATGAGAAACATATTTTGCTTTGTGTATTGCATTCCATCTATATTTATAAGTCCTGGGCTGTGTGCACAATGCTGGGCCAGCCCGTGCTGGGGAGAAGCATTTGATTTAGTTGAGTCACAAGTAGCACAGTGTCAGAAATGCCCAGTGCTGGTATTTCCTGGTGGTATGAACACAAAGCAGAAAGCTCATTGACTCTGCCTGGGCCAGGGGAAGGGTGGGGTGATCATAGAAGGTCATGGAGGTGTTATTGTTCATTAGGGGTTTTTCTAATCAAGAAAGCCAATCAACACAGAAAGAGCACCCTGAAAGCAGACTGGCTAGCCAGGTGGCAGATCACTTCCAACTCTGCAGGGCTGGGATTCTCAGCATGGGAGGAGTCAAGACAAGAGCAGGAGGGATGGTGCTGGTGGTGGTTAGGTCTCTCTGGCCCATGTCCGACCTCTAAATCCAGAACAGATCCTCCTGCCAGGAGTATATCTTCATCTCCTTCCTTATTTGGTCTGATATAGCAAAGCCAGACTCACTTTCATGGTGATTCCAGCAGACCCTCACTATGCTTGCCTAAATTCCATTTGGTGACCTGGATTTCACTGAATTCTTAATCTGATTCAATGACCTGTGACTGAGGCTTGGGGAAGGGAAGTTGGAGATGAAGAAGTTGCCCTGCTTCTCCCACGAACAGGCTCTGTTGGGATGCCAGAATTGTCTGCTGAACTCCAAGGCCCTGCAGCTTTCTGAGAAGAGGGTGTGGGGGATATGGAGGAGGATGGTGGGACCCTGAGCACCGGGGATGGAGGGGTACACATCTGTGGACCTGGCTGTCTGCAGATCGCTCCTACTTTGTTGTTACTTCCCCTGAACTAGGGGAGCTGCAGTTTTGGCTGCCTATACCTATGTCTTACTCTTTTTCCTGTCCTCTCAAAGTATTTTTCCCAGTAGGCTCTCAGGTCTGCCCATTCAAGGACAGTGGCAACTGCTTTTTCTGCATGAGGAAGAGTGAACAGCTTGGTGCTAACTTGTGAGCTTTCCTTAGTACACAGAGGGATTCCAACGGTCACTTTGGGTGCTGGTTTTCTCTTTGAGAAACCTGTTTCCAGCTGTCTGTGCTTCCCTATCATACTGCTGTTTTTTTTCTTTCCTGAGAATTCTACCTCTTTCCATTTGACTTCCTGTCTCATTCTACAATTTTATCCTCATTCCTGCCCTGCTCTGCTCTATCATAAAAAATTGCCATCCAAGATCAGTTCTTCTCTTGGAATTAGGCAACATGATTTGCCACCAGAAGGCAATATATCCACCTGCAGGAGATTGAAATTCACAGACGAAAGAGATATTCTTGCCTTTTGGGTATCGAAGTCTGGAAGCCTTCATGATAAAACAGACCACATTTCATCAGACCTGCCTGCTCACCTTGTGCTTGCTCCACCTTGGCTTTTGTTGACTGAACTTGCCCAACTGGACCAATTACCCACTGGAATCCCTTGGTTAAAATTTCACTGACACCAAATCTTTGTTTGCTAAACCTGATAAAAAGCAGTACACAATCATTGCAATCCACCTCTGATGCTCTTTCAAATTCATTATCCCCCCACTTAGGTTAGCAACTCCTAGGTAGGAAGATAAAGTGATGTACTACCCTTTTACAGATGAGTAAACTGAGGCTCCTTGAGGTCATAGACTTTAAGGCTATGTAGGGGCTTGGATTTAGATGCGATTGTTTTAAGCAAAACTTAGGCTGACTCAACCTTTTAAAATTTGTAGTTTGTTAGTTCCTTGCTTTATTTCTGTAGCATGTTAGCTGATTTACATGCCTATTCTAAAAAATCTCTTTAAAAAGACCCTTTGTTTAGTGAATTTTTTTAAAAAAGAAAGCCTCCAATTTTAGATACTCCTCCCGTTAAGAGGAGTCATTTATGTTTCATCTCCTTGAACTTGCATGGGGTTTTGACTGCCTTGGTCAATCAAAGTCAGAGGAAGTGAAGCCTTTAGATTAGGTCCTAAAAGCCACATAGCTTTTGTTTGGTTGTTTTGTAATATTCACTCTCTGGATGGTTCCTCAGGGCTAATGTGTTTTGGGACCCAGTGAACCTGTGGGTGGGAAGCCCAAGGAAGGTAGAAGAATAACAGATAGGTGCCTGTTCCAGCTGAGCCCAGGCTTCAAGTAACTCCAGCCTGGGGGCCAGGTACAAGGGTGAAGAAGCCTCTGGATGAGTCAACCTCCAGCTGTTCATGTTCCCCCAGCTGCCAGAGTTCTCAGACGAGGCCTCAGATAGTATAAAGCAGGGATAAAGCATTATTGTTGTTTCTAGTCCAAATTTCTAACCCCCAGAATATATGAGCATAGTAAAATAATTTTTGTTTTCTGCCACTCAGTTTGGGATGGTTTCTTCCTTAGAGCCAGATAATCAGACATGGTTATCTGATAACATCATACCAAATAACCAGATAAAATCATACCAAACCAAAGGGTTATAGGAACTTGCTTTCTCAGACTCCTAACAATTACCTTCTGATCACTCACCGGCAGTGTGGGCTGCTAAGGTGTAGGCTCAGACTGGCTTACAGGATTGATTGCCAGGCCTGGTTGTGGGAGCAGGACCTCTTTACTTTTCCTTCGTGTCAGTCACTTGGGTAAAGGGAAGAAAAATTGGGCCATTAATCACACTTTACCCTCTTTCTTTCCTTGTACTGTCTGAGGGGAGCTGTTTACAGGTCTCAAGGCCCGGCCATCAGCTGTGGGAGGGCTCTGCTCCCCCAGGGCCCAGTCGATACCTGCTTTTGAGATAGCTCTTAGGGACAGTTAGGGTGTCATTTACAAAATGACTATTGACCACAGGAGAAGATAATTGTAAGTGACAAATGCCCATGTTGGCACCCAGATGGGTGTGGGAAGGGGTTGGTACACAGCAGTCTGGGAAGGGGGAAATGCCAAAAGACATATATTCGTGTGTGTGTGTACACATATGTACATGTGTTTGACAGAGTTTGGGGAGGGCCTTTACATTATAGATCATTTTATCTCTAAGTCCTGAATAAGCATCAGAGAAGGCTATGAAATATGGATGGAATCAGGACTGCTCTTTTTTATCTAATCAATACCCTCCCCAAAAAACCTAGGGTAGATGGAACTACTTCCTTTCTCTTTCTTTCTTTCTTTCTTTCTTTCTTTCTTTCTTTCTTTCTTTCTTTCTTTCTTTCTTTCTTTCCTTCCTTCCTTTCTTTCTTCCTTCCTTTTTTCTTTCTCTTTCTTTCTCTCTCCTTTCTTTTCTTTTTCTTTCTCTCCTTCTCCCTCCCTCCCTCCCTTCCTTCTTTCCTTCCTTCCTCTTTTTCTTTCCATTTCTCTCTCTTTTCTTCTTTCCTTTGTGGTATTGGGATTGAGCCCAGGGTTTTCACATTGTGTTACCTCCCTAGCCTCATTATTTTTGGAAACAAGGTCTTGCTAAGTGGCCAAGTTGCCCAAGCTGTGTACAAACTTGTGGCCCATCTGCCTCAGCCACTAAGGGTGCTGGAATTACAGGTATATGCCACCATGGTCAGCCCCAATTCCTTTCTTTAACCACTTCCTCCAAAGACTGAGTGAGATACGTATGAAATAAATTAAACATACAAGCTTAAATATCTCATGGTTTCTCTTATATGAGAAACCCAAAATATAGATAAAGAAAGAGTGAAAAAAAAAGGATAAATGAGGCATTTGTAGGTAAAAGGATGCACCTTGAGACCATAATATTAAGTGAAATAAACTAGACTCACAATTTTAAATATTGTATGGTTTCTCTTATATGAGAAAAATAAAATATAAAGAGCAAAATAAAGTATAGATAATAGGAAGTAGGGAGATCTTTTTCAAATGAGAAGGGATAGAAGAGGTGGAGGAGGGAAGGAAGGGAAAAGGGATTTAAAAAGAATCAAAGAAAAAATGAAAATAGATATTTTTCAAATAAGAAGGGGATCAAAAGTTAGAGGGAGCAGTGAGGGATGGGAGGAAAAGGGGATGAAAAAAGAATTAAAATAATGTACAGGTAGCAACTTCTCACAATGAATGTAATCATCATGTAATGCAAACATATACTAATAAAAAAATGAAAAAAAAATGAACAGGTAACGCTGACCCTGCTCACTAGAGAATGAGGAGGAAAAACACAACTAACTTGAAGTAACTAGTTAGGTTACATCAGTTTGGTAATGAAAGCATAATACATTTTACAATTTTTTATACAAATAACAATATATCACTGTGGCATTCTATGTCCTTCTCTCTTTGTTTTACAGTATATTTTGTAGATGATTTTACATTGGTATGCAGAGGAGTCTCTGCATTTTAATAAGTATACATAAAATTTCATTTTATAGATCTCTATTTAATCATCTTCTCTATGGATAGATAGATAATTGTTTCTCAAACTTTAAGATGTGCAGAAATTACTGGGGATTTGCTAACAATGAGATTCTAATTTGTCAGGTCTGGGGTGGGCTTGAGATTCTACATTTTTTTTTTTGCATGGACAGATGAACCTTTATTTAAAAAAATAGCACTTCAAATAAATTAAAAGGGATAACCGTCGAGTGTTCAAATTGTGAAGAAATAATTGAAAACTTAGAGAGACTCCAAGCTGCAGTCTTCTAACCTCATTCTTTGTCCAATGGCAAAAATCCACACATCTCAGTACTCCCACTCCCCTTCTTCCCCACTGAGATGAGGGAAGCAATTGCAAGCAGGAGACCAGACGGAGGAGAAAGCTGCATTTGATTGCAATGAACATTGCCACGTACTTGCTAATACGTGTTTCACTTTATGACCAAATGTATTCCTTCAAAAATAAAAAAGGGGAGGGGGAAGCTGCATATCTTTAAAAATTGAAATTATTTAGGGATAAAACACTCACTCTAGTGCCTTTAATGGGCCATAGCAACTTTTTTCCCTCCGAAGTCAAACACCATCCCCAGCTGAGCCTTTATGCTGCAAGCTTTTTAGGAGATGTTACCTAAACTTTATTAAAAGAAAAGAACAAGCTTAAATATAGACACTGGACTAGCCCAGTCTATATTTTCAAGTCCACAGTCTTCATCTGAAGCATTGTGTCAGGGACTCCCATGACGCAATGTAAGTTTTCAAGTTCACAGTACATGGAACCAGTTTTTCTTTTTAATTTTTTTCCTCACTCAGAGCAGCCACACACAGTGGCTGTTGACACTGGAAACTTGGTAGGGGCCTTTTCCTATAAGGCCTGGCCAGAGCTGCCCAAGGTTTCTCCTCAATGAGAATTGATGCTGTCATGCTCTATGGATGGAAAAAAAAAGCAAGAAAATAAAAGCACCTGGTACAGGTTTCGTGAGATCTATTCAGATTTGCTATGTTCCAAACCCATTGCTGAATGCCACTTGTCTACTTCATGTGTTGAACAGTCTGTGGCCTTGGAATAGGTCTCAATTTGAAGAACTGTTATTGGATGCCCCAGAGGTTGATGCAACAGCAGCTCCAGCAGGGCTACTTGTGGAGACCGACTTTTGAATGTGAGGCAGCAAGTAGGGGTCACAGGCCAACTGCTGGACATCAACGCAGTCCTCCTTTCGGTAGGCCAAGCATTGCCGGATAAACGCCTTTGCTTCAGGTGTTAACAACTGACTTCGGTGGGAACTGCACTTCAGTAGCTTTAAGAATAGTATTCTTCTGTAGAATGTCCTGTTGGGACTGGTTGTGGCCAAAAGGCTTTCTTCCATAAAGATACTGGTAGAAGATTACACCCAGTGACCAGACATCCACTTTTTTTGAGATCTTTGGTGGTTCTTTCCCAACCACAAAACACTCTGGTAGTAAGTACCAATAAGTACCAGCACCTTGTGATGTTAGCTCCATGCCATCCACAGAACTGTAGCTATCATCATCCATGATCTTGGAAAGACCAAAATCTGTAATTTTTATTTCTCCACATGCTGTACCATTTACTAAAAGAATATTACCTGGTTTGAGGTCATAGTGTATAATGGGAGGTTTTATTTCATTTAAGTACTTTAAAGCATTCACAATCTGCATGATAATGGATTGGGCTTCTTTCTCCGACATTAATTTGTGCTGTTTCAGGTAGAAGTCCAGATCATTTCCCTCACGGTACTCTAATACTGTACAAAATGAGTCAGTGTCCAATGAAAAGTAATCATACAGCTTAACTATTCTGGGATGACCTAATTCTTTGTGAATACGGTATTCCCTACATGCATGCTTGTGGTAATTCTCCTTCTTCTCATCTCTCCAGTTTTTATATAACTGGTGAATTTTCACAGCTACAAATCTTTGCTCTGTTAGATCAAATGCCTTGTAAATTTCACTGAAACCTCCTCTACTCAAAAGATGTAACAAGTATCTGTCACTGAAGGTTGGATGATTTTTAAATTGTGAATTATCTTCATTATGTATCCTTTTTAGTTGCCTGATATGTAAATTTCTAACCCTTTCTAGCCTTTCCAGCTCAGCCTGGATCTCTGCTTCCTCCTTTTTCAGATGGTCTAATCTGAGTTTGAAGATTTCTTCTTGTTCATGGTATTCTGCTGTTAACGTTTCAGTTTCAGCTCTATTGGTCTTGCTTTTCAACTATTTCTGCTCATTGGTTGCTGGAGGAGCCTGAACCATGGCAGGAGGTTTCCGCTTGGCTAACATTTTCCGTTGTCTTTCTGTCTCTTCTCTCTGAGAATTTATCCTTTCTTGTTGCTTGTTAAAATTCTGGAAAGCATAACTATCTGTCCATTGTTCAGTAAAGGAGGCCCCATGTAGGACAGGAGTAAAGTGGCCCAATCTCAAGCAGTCCTGCATGCTCTTATCTCTACATGCCATCTTCTGGTTTTGACTTTTCTATAAGGAGTTTCTTGCTCATTGCGACACATCTATTTAATTGTTCTTTGTATTTCTCTAGCATCTTTTGCTGTTCGTCAATTTGCCGTCTTAAATCACAGTTGGCTCTTAATAAATCATCTATTCTTCCTTCCTTCTTTTCCAAGTCAGAATTCTTACTATTTTCTAGTGCAGATATTTTTTCTATTGCGAGGTCAGAATGGGTCTGTCTGTGCTGGATGGAGATCTGCTTTTGGGAGCTTCAGGAATGCTCTGTGTTGCCAGATCCTGTAGAAGAGGGACTGTTTTGTTGAGCTGATACAAAAGTGAAGCAGAGGCAGGCCCCCTTTGTGCTAACTGCTCTGTGTCAAGCCAAGGTTTTGCTAGGATCATTGGCGTGAGGGTTGGTAGAGAAGATTGCTCCTCTGACGCCTCCTCCACAGCACTGCCATCTAAACCATAGAGGGGTTGCTCTACTCGCCGCTGTAAGGGATTGGATAAGGAATGTTGCAGTGAGAATCATGCAACTGGTGGAACACTTCTCCCAGGGCTGGTTCCTGGCCCACATCCCCCAGCAAACTCAAAGTAATCACTAATTTTATGTCCCCTAGGAGTGCCTTTCCCTTGGCTAGTTTCATATGGCTCAGCTTTTCTTTTCCGATTTCGGTGGTCATTCTGCTTTTTCTCAGGAGTCTCCACTTGTTTATCACTCAAGGATCCCACGCTGCACAAACTCTGGTTGGAAGACTCACTATTGAGTGGGCCCTTTCTAACTCCAACTCCAGTAAACCTGGCCTCTAATAATTCCTGCTGATTTGGTTCCAGGCTATACAGTTCTTCCATCATTTCTGCCGCCGCTCCACGCTCGTTCCAGGAGGGGCCCCTACCCGGCCCGGCAGTGGGCCACTCCGCTCTACCCCTAGGCAGGCCCAGGGCTGAGCCAGGGCCTCTCTTGAGCCCCGCAACCCCCGACCCAGGCAGCCTTCGCCCACGCCTGGCTCCACGAGAGGGCGGGGGGTCGGGGGAGGGGGGCCGTGGAGGCCGCTGATCCCCGGACTCGGACTCGCATACAGAGCCAGGCACCTGAAGCAGGGCGGGTCCCAGGCAGCCGCGGGGGCGCTCGGGACCAGTCTCCTGGCGCCGACGAAGGCCAAGGGAGGCACAGGAGGGCCCAGGCCTGGCCGAGATTCTACATTTTTGAGCTGCCAGCTGATGCTATACTTGCGGTTGGTTGACTGCCCTTTGGAAGACAGGATTCAGATTATGTTTAATATTTTTTCACTATAAACAATGCTTCAATAAGTATTTTTGTAAGGAACTTTTACAATGTGCAATCTATTTCATGGGATAAATGTATAAAAATAGAATTTCTGGCCCTAGTAAATTAGATATTGCAAATTGACCTCCATAGAATGCCCCTTCTGCTTGTCTTCTGTGTCCGTTGCCCTCATGCCCCTCCTTGTAGGGAGTATGAATAGCAGGTTTTCTGTTTCTAGATCAAAATACCCAAGGTTGAGTAACTTATGAAGAAAACAGGTTTATTTAGTTCAAACTTTGGAAGGTGAAAGTCTGAGATCTGTTGAGTCCATTAGCTTGGCCTCTGGTAATGGTGTCATGGTGGATGATGTCCTGACAGGGGTACATGTGAGAGGGAGAGATCACACGGTAAGGCAGGAAGCCAGAGGGACTGAGGTTGCAGCCTTTCTGTGCCTAACAACTGTCACTCTTGCAAGAATTCACGATATGAAACCAGCATCAATAGCTTCTAAGGGTGATTGCCTGTAACTCAGTCATATTACATTAGGCCCTACTTCTTAAAGGTTCTGCCTCTTCTACTTGTTTTAAAAATTTTGTTTTATTGATACATTTTAGGTATACAATATAATGACATTCATCATTGGAAATTTGCACCTTTACATAATCTCTCTTGGTTCTTATTTTTTCCCCC
>NW_004624784.1:8985184-9032664 GCF_000247695.1 Heterocephalus glaber | reverse complement strand
TTTTATATATGTATATATATGTTTATATATGTATATTTATACTGATTGGAATCCTCCAGTATTTAAAAATCACTTTAGAGATGAATTTTGGATCCTACTGCTCACAACTTCAAAATCCATAATGATTTAAGGATATACTTTCCGTATCCTCCCTGGCTACTCCCTCCCTTCCAAATCAGTTCAAACAGTCATGGTTCAAGTTTAATGGGAAGAGAGAAAGTTTCTGAGTTGTTTTTTGTTTGTTTTTACTTTGGTGATCTGGGTGGTACATACTGTTCTTTGCCATTACATCGAGTCACTCCCTGAGGTATAGCCGTATGGCTAAACTGGCATGTCTGTTCCCTCATTTTTCCAGCTTCTCCCCTGGGAATGGTATTGCCTCAGAAGCCAGAATAAGGAATAATCTTTACTAGCCTTTGCTTCTGGCTTCTCATGTGGTTTCTCAACAGACTTTTTAGGAGCTCTGTTCTCTTGGTTTTTGGTGGGAGACACTGCATTGGAGTGAAGTTCTCGTAGTGGCTGAACAAGAACTGGAGATGGGGGCTTTAGGGGGCTTCTGGCATGCTTCAGTGTAACTTAACTTTCAGGGTTCCTGTAGGGGCACAGCTATGGTTACATTTATGTTATTATTACATGGTAAAGTTGTATTTGCTCTTGATGGCTTTGCAATACTCAGGGAAGAAACTGGTATAGTCATCTGATTGATAACATCCTTCCGATCAATGGAATCATCTATTGTATCCTTTTCTTGCTGAGTGGTGCTTAATACTGGAAGCTCAGTTGTACATGGAGGACTGGTACTCATACTGAGTTGCTGGGCTGAAATACTGTCTGCCTGCTCATCTTCTGCAGGTATTGGGCAACTAACTTGCAAGTCTTCATTCTCCTTTTCTTTGCAGACAGCTTTAACGACATCAGACATTCTATTCTCCAAGAGGAGTTCACCTGGCATTCTTGATGAACTCCCAGGTAAAGGAGGAAAATTTGAAGCTAGTAAGTCATACTTTGGTGTTGGAGACTTTGCTTCAGTAGAAGGGTGGGGTCTTGCGATCCTTTCATCTTCTCGTCTTCGACCTCTGAAAAGTCCCCGTTTTGTTCCATTTGTAAAGTGGGAGTCTCCTTTGGAAGGTAAGTTTGCTCTTGATGCCCTGTTACTGGAGGGTTATGCAGTTCAGGTGCAAAGTTCCTTGAGCTAGATCTGTTCAATGGTCCATCCCCCAGTGACACAGAGCCCTCTGTTGAGCATTCTGTACCACTGGATGACCTAAAATGAGGCTTCAAACGATTTTTTGGGAATGGCCGACCCATATTCATAGCAGCAGCAATTGTTTTATAAGATCCTGGTGAGTTAAAGCCATTCACAAAATGACAATTGAGGAAGGGACCCAGTGGTGTTTCAAAGTAAGGTGCAGGACTTGGAGACCAAGACTGAGTCACAATACTATAAACTGAGTACTGCTGGTGAGGATTATACACAGGCTGCATAAAGACTGGCGAGGCATACTGTGCTTGAGCTTGGATGGGCTGACTATTCATATTAGAATCCATTAATTGATAACCATTCTTAGCAAAGAATGTATTGATGACTTTTATCCTTGCCATGATTGGCTTGCCCTGAAATGTTTTAACTTCTGCTCTTAAGTATTTAAATGCCTGTTGTGCATCAGTATCTGACTGGAAGGTGATGTACCAGTTGCTATTTGTGCAAACTCACAGCTTATCACTTTGGGGCAGCTTTCATTTTTGAACAAAGCTTTCAACTCCTCTACTGGTGTTGTTTCAGGAATCTCTCTGAGAATCACAACACAACGTTTATGACTTGGTCTCACTTTCTCCCCTTTCTCATCAACTTGTAACATTGGAGATGATCTTAACACTTCAAGAATTAGATCAAGATCTGTGGTCAACTTTGTTATTTCTTCCATGTTGGCAACTGTCCATATTGGGACGAACTGATCACTATCCATTTGGGATATCAAGTAAAGATCCTTTGATAAATTTTCTCATGAAAAATAGAATTCTAATTGTTTCTTCAGGCATTCTTTTAGATCTTCTGTAGAAATTGCCGAACTGCTTTCTCCAAAAATGTCATATATTTGGTAACTCATATCTTAGGGTCCTAAAATCATTCCCTCAGTTGGTTCTTCAATGCCAGTAGTATTTCTTGTGGTTTCACAAGATGGAGAATACATTATTTCATATTCTTTACACATATCTTCTGAAAGCTCTGTACTGCCCTCAGCCTGAGACCCTAAAGGGGCTGCTGTTTCATGCCAAGAGCTTTCAGTTCCATGAGTTGCAGGAGTGGCATCAGGATTTCCAGGAGGAATTTCTTGCCATACTTTGGCATTAGGATTTAAACCAGTCCCTTTAGATGTTACCTGCTCTACGAAGAGCAACATGTTTTCCTCTGCTCGGCCCAATCGTTCCCGACACTGCGACTCCAACTGGTTCACACCTATGTTATTCTTCTTTGCATCATCTAGCAACTGCTAGATTGATTTCTCATGGTCCTTTACAATTTTAAAGAAATTTTTCTTTTCCTTGTCACTAATTCCAATCTTATCTCTGAAATTCTGTCCTCACATTGGCTTATTTTGCTGCATAGACTTTCAGTGGAGTTTTCAATCTCCTGGAAATCTGTTTGCATCTGTTTTATGGATTCCATTTGTTTCCTATGTTGGGATTCCATCATGTTCCTGAGCTCTTCTATTTTTTTTATCTATGTCCTCTCTAGATTTATTAATCTTGTCTTGCACTATGGGCACAATTTCTGCTGTTACCTGAAAAATTATTTCTGATTTCATTTTTTTCCACATCCTCTTTTTTTGCTAGTGCAGGGAGTCCAGGTATTTGAGTATCAGAGTATTTCATCTTGTTTCCCTTTGGGGTTGCCTTAGGTGATCTGGAAGTCTGTTTCTGAGGATTGTTTACATGTCTTCTCATTTCAACAATGGTGGGGGGAGTGTAGGGGGGTTATTGGCACCTGCGTGGCTCACCTCCTCTGTGCTGGTAGTGGTGGTAGGTTGGCTGGGAAGCCTCTTACTCTGTGCTGGGAGATGTGGCTCATCAACCCAGAAGCCTCCTCTGTGCTGGGAGTGGTCTTAGTTTATCCCAGAAGCCTCCTCCTCTGTGCTGGGAGCTGTAGCATGTCGACCTGGAAGCCTTCTCTGTGCTGGGAGCAGTGGTAGGTTGGCACAGAATCCTCCTACTCTGCACTGGGAGCTGTGGCACATTGACCTGCAAGCCACCTCCTCTGCACTGGGAGCTGTAGCATGGTGACCCAGAAGCCTCCTCTTGCTGGGCTGCCTCTTCTTAATGCTGCCACAATGGGGACCAAAATTTGGGGACAAGAAACCCTTGAGGGATAAATGACATCCAAACCAAACACAATATTAATTTAAAAACAATATTTCTATTTCTCCTTCATATGAATAGCTTTATTTTATGAATTGAGATGCTTCATTATTATCAAACATATAGTTAAGGCTATTAGACCTACCATCATGAATTATAATTAGGTAGCATTTCTGTTTTGGTTTGTGTAACAATTTTTGCTCTGAATTCCAACTTAAGATGTGCCTTTGCCTGCTGCACTTTGGCGTATTTCCCTTTACAGTCCTATTTTTATTTCATGTTTTCCAACTTAAGTTCAATTTATCAATTAGTTCACTTGCATATGCATATTTAAAGTTATACATTACATAAGCTTGGAATTAATTTAGAAATGCGTTTCTCCCACCCTCATCATTTCATGAAATCACTTACTCTGTCTGTGTGCATTTTCAACAGTAGAGTTTCCTTCCCTGTCATTAGAGATAATGTTCTGAGTCATTTATCCCAATTTTCCAGAGCACATCATCTTCATTTCCTTCTAGAAGTTGAGATACCACAATTTCTTTATCCATGTGTAAAAATGTCAGTGCAGAAGCTACCCCATGACATAAAGAACCGTTCTTTATCATTCAGTTGTTTTACCCATTTGTCTGGAAGATGTCTATTTACAAGCTCCTTGATGTACCACCTTTCCTGTCTTGCTTTTTTCCTTTCAATTAATTTATGCATTTTATGCCGACCACATTAATATAGATATAAATGTCAAATGTTCTATGAGGCTTATATTGAAAATATTTTTTAAAAATTCCTTAATCCTTTTTCCGCACTTAGACAAGGCAACTACTTTGAATTCTTTTAACTTTTCTGATATTTTCTCTATGTTTCTAAATAACACATATTGCTATTTCTTAATATTTTAAAGTTTTAGATATAATCATTTGACTTCCTAAAATTAAAATGTTGATTAATTTTTTTCACTCTCTTCTTTTCCATTTTCTGTCCCAATTCTCCTAATGTGGTTATCTTACAATTTGGGGAATAAATACACATTCAATGTTTACATTGTATTTATTAGAGGAATATTATATAAAGTTGAGCTATGTGGTGGACCACAGTTTCATTCTTCTTGTATAACTTTCTATTTTCTATAGTTACCATGGACTTCCTCTCTTTCTTTTTTCCCCTCTGAATTTATCACTTATTTGCTCTCAGCTCTCTGACAGAAGTATAATGCCACTCTCAGTATGTTCATTCACTCTGTAACAATCTTCCCTTCCTGTTGCTCTGGGGCAGATCCCTGCCCCCTTTGCCTTCAGCTCACCAGTCACTCTGGGCTCCTGTCAGGCATCCAATGGACCCTCCTTTGACCTCTCTTACACTGGAGGCTGTATCTGAACTCCAGAGGTTTCTCTTTGGTTATTCTCATTTTGCTGTTGACTTCGCCCAGTAATTTTCTGAAACAGAGTGTATGGAAGACCACATTTTTGAGGATTATCATTGCTGAAAACATTCTTATTTGGCTTCCATAGTTAATGGGCAGTTGGCTAATAAAGGATTCTGGCTTTGATCCAACTTTCCTTCAGAATTTGAAGGCCCAGTGTTCAGCATTGCTGAGGAAGTGTTCAGATTCTGGATCCTTGGATGTGGTCTTAACTTCCTCCACCCTCTCTGAATGCCTGTGCTACTCCTTTGTATACCAGCACCCTGAGGTGCAGACAATATGCTTGTTCTCATTCATTTTTGATTATAGGCCCTTTCAACATGGAACTGCATGTGCTTCAGGTCATAAATAAGAAAATATTAATTTTTTAGACAGCTTTCTTTTGTTCTCTCTTCTCTTTCCAAAGTTTATATTCTCATTGAACATTTGACCTCCACAACTAATTCTCTAATTTTTCCTATTTATAATCTCTTTTCTCTTTTTATTCTCTTTTTAAAAAGATGTTCTTAAAAGATGTTTTTATCTTTATCATCTAAACTTTGAGGAGAGTAAAATATCCCACCCCAGTTCAGAGAAACTGCAGACCTCTGCAGATGCTGGGATGGCACCAAAGGAAATTTGCTTTATGAGGGAAATCTGCACTAGTGAAGTAAGCAGCCAGTGATGTAAACAGACTTTCCTGCCCGATATCCCCTTTCTGCCTAGGAAGGGATGTTTTCACAGGAAAAAGATATTTGAGATCTGATACCTGGCTCAGACAGGTGAGTTATACAGGTGAGTATTTCCTTGAGACTTTATCTGCATAAAAGAACAACTCTTGCTTAGTGTGTGTCTCTTCCTTTAAATGTCCATAGCTGGCACCATCTCCTTTCTACTTGGAAGTCCAAACCCCTAATCCTTCATCAAGCTCTTTGTGAGCTTCAATTCAGTTGGGCATGGTGGTGTTCATCTGTAATCCCCGCATTGTGTGAAGCTGAGGTAGGAGGGTGGCAAGGTCAAGCCCAGCCTGGCAATTTAGACTTAGTGAAATCTTGTCTCAAAATAAAGAGTAAAGAAAGGGGGCAAGGTGCTGGGAATGTAGTTCAGTGTAAAGGCCTTGAGCTCAATCCCCAATCTCTCTCTCTCTCACACACACACACACACACACGCACACACAAACACACAAATCTTCAATGATACAGCCTCCTTGGGTCTCATACTTTGCATATGGGTTCTGTGTTTCTGCACATATAAATCTGTCATTTTCCCCCTCTTCATCTAGTGTCAGTTTATTTGTAGACAAACATTATTTAGAAGGAAAAGAGTAAATTTAGAATTTCAAACTTGCCTCTACTTTTTACTGTTTTCAAATTCATACTATTATATACTGTATTGTTTAGACTCCTGAATATTTCTCCACACTATGTTTTCTTTTATTTTATCCCATTCTAATTTCCATGGAAGCAATAACTTCCCTTATCTTTCTGAGGATATTAACTATATTGTTTGGGAGAATTCCCTCTGTCCCCCTTTTTAACCTTTTTAAAAAGTCATTTTCCTATTTGGGAAAATTTTATTTCATATTACAGAGTTTCTGACTGGCTGCTGTTTAAGAGTGTGGCTTGGAAGTACTTATACATAGGCTACATCTTTTTTTTTGGTACCGGGGATCAAACTCGGGTCCTTGTGCTTGAGCAGCAGGTGGCGAAACCACTGAGCTAAATCCCGGGCCTAGGCTAAATCTTTGAAGGGTTAGGGGTTTAGACTTCCAAGTGGAAAGCAGATGGTGCCAGCTATGGACATTTAAAGGAAGAGACACACACTGAGCAAGAGTTGTTCTTCTATGCAGATAAAGTTTAAAGGTTTCATGGGGAGGTGATTAACTGGGCAGAGACCAGGCTGCTTCACTGAGAATCTCTTCCCCCCACCAGGCTGTCATATTTCCTCTTGACCAGCTTCCTTGGAGAGCAATCTGCCATTTGGCCTTCTACCCTGGGTTACGGGCTAGGGCAGGGGAAGATGGGGAAAGTACCCAGATGTGGGACTTCTGGGAGCAGAGTAGAGAAGAAGCCTGGACAGGCAGGCTTCACCTTGAACAGACTTTAAATTGATGCTCCTGTTTACTATCTGCCACTACGGCGGCCTCCAGTATCTTTCTGGGTTTCCTTCTTGAGAACTTGAACCTCTTTCCTGCTGGCCACAGAAGAAGGATCTAACTCCTGGTATAGACTTTAGCCACTCTGTTTGTTTTCAGCCACACTGACTCCTGCTAGGAAGGTCCTTAATGCTGTCCTGAGCCTGTCAGGAGTCCTGTGGTGTAGTGGGTTGGCTTTCACTTTCTGACCTGACCCGCTGCCTGCAGGCCAGATAGTAAGGCTCAGCTCTCTTTTTTCTGCCAAGTGTCTTTTTCCTCCTTCTCTTCTCCTTCAAATTCAAAAATTTTGTTTGTATCTCTTCCCTACTTCAATGTCCTCTCCTGTTCTCTTTGTTCTGGCTTTATGCCCTTTTCATCCCTTTCCTGTTACCTTTTTAGTCACATCTAGGAACAAAACAGAAATGAATATGTTCAACCCATGTTTAGCTGGAATCGGTCTGTACTTTTATTTCTACTCTTTCTGAAGCACTTTGTTTTAGCTGTGTCAGAGCCATCTTTCAAATGGGAAGCCTGATCTTATCCCTCTTTGGCTTCAAATCCTCAAGGTTCCTGATGTTTTCTTATGATGAAAGCTCCACGAAAATGCTCCTTTCACTTACTCTTTTCAAGCCCTGCTGAATTTTAAGCATGCTACTCCTTCTGCCTGGATCCTCTTCCCTAAGAACCCTTGGTCTGGTTAATTTCTGTTATGCTTTGGTGCTTGTCTCTAATTTCCTTTTTCAAAGAAGACTTTTCTGCCTTCAGGCCAGTCTGGTTCCCTGTTATGCACTTCAATAGTCCACTGCACATAAGTTTAAACCTAAGTAGTCATTGGATGTCTGTGTTCTTCACTGATGTCCACTCTTAGCCTTAGTGGTGAGTTTTGCTCAAGTTAGGGAGGTAGAGCCGCACTGTATGGGGAAAGGGAGTACTGTGTCCTCAGAGCATTGGTGCAGTGTTTGCATGGAAGATCTTCCAAAATATACAAGCACAGTAGACCCTTCACTTACGAACTAAATTTGTTCATGTGGGCTGGTTGTAACTCCAGTTGGTCAGTTGAAGGTTCAGGCTCCTTTACACAGCCTTCAAAGTATCTCCTGAATATAGGCAGATCTCAGTGTCCTTAGAGAGGCATAGGCTGAGGATTTCTCAATTAACCCCACACAGGAAAGGGTGTTGTAATGTTCCTTCCAGAACTCTTGAAGGGTTAAATCTGTATCTGAGACCATCTGGAAGTACAAGTGGCCAGCATTCAGGTTATAACTCAAGACTTTGGTGGTAAGTTAAAACTAAAATTCCGGTCATCGCCCAAGTTGTTTGTATGTCAGGCTCGTCATAACTCCAGGGTCCACTGAATACAAGATTTACTTGTAACTGGTGGTGAATGAATGAATGTATTTGGAGCATGTATTTGGACTCAGAAATAGAGCATAGAGAAACTTCGAGATCGCCTGGCTTCATAGCTACTTTTTGCAGGCGAAGACATTGAGGCTCAGAGACAAAAGCAAAAGTTCCCCCAAACAGACCTGCACACATTCTTTTTAATGTTTTGGTAATAAAAATCCTCTGAGGCATTTTTCATCACTCTCATTTTGTAGAAGAAATTGGGAGCTGGGTATGGCAGCACTCACTTGTAATCCCAGCACTCTGGGAGACTGAAGCAGGATTGATTCCAGTCTGGGCAACATAGCAGCTTAGTGAGACCCTGTCCCAAAATAAAACATAAATAAGGGCTGGGGAGGTAGCTTAGTGGTTCATTCTGCAGTTACACACACAGACACATGCACACCACACACACACACACCACACACACCACACAAATTGGGGTTTAGAGGACCCAAGTAACTTGCTTAACATCATATAACTAGTATACATGATAGGATTAGCACTAAGTCTATTGTCTGCCTTTAAAGCCCATCATATTTTTACTTCATGCTGCCTTGAGTGATGGTATTTAGATCACATTCAGATGGACCTGCCAGAAATTGGAGAAATGAGTATAAGTCATTTTGTGTTATTATAACCATGCCTAAACTTTGTGGCTTACAATTAACATTTCTTTGCTTTTTTTTTTTTTTGAGACAGGGTCTTGCTATGTAGTTCAGGCTGGCCTTAAACTCACTATGTGGCCCAGGCTGGCCTTGAAATCCCTGTCTCTGCTTCCCAAGTTCTGGGATTACAGGTATGCACCACCACACTTGGCCTTATTTTTGTTTGTGGATCTACAGGCCAGCTGTGGCTGTGACTGTACTTGGATCCAGGCAGAAGGTCAAGTTTAGGTCTGTTTCCAGTGTAGGAACAGGGTGTCATAGACAGGAAAAAGGGTAAAGTAGGATCTCCTAAAGCTTTATTTAAAAACAAATTAATAGGAAATCTTACTAAAGGCAGCTTTTTGCCTCTACAGTTAGATTCCAGCAATTAGAAAGGCAACGGTAAAGAAAGAGAAAAAAACAGACCGAGGAAGGTGCCAGGTAACACAGTTAACATAAGAATTTAGCAGGAAGAGTCCACAGGCAAAACAGGGATGTAATCAGGAACATGGAAAGACCAGGGTAACCAGCCCCTTCACCTGATAAAATACAAAAGATCCAAGGAGCAGCCACCTAAGGACTCTAATTTAATATATAAAAGACACATTCACCTATACATATATATTTATATGTATATTCTCACTTAAACACCATTATACCACTGCGCCAGATGCACACATGTCCCCTTTACTTAATTTTTAAATCTAAATTGCCTTTCTTTGAGGCTCTGCATACCTACCTATCCATCACAAAAGAGCAGGAAGGAATCAAATGGCCGAAAGAATGTAGACAGAGGTGCCCAAACTATGGTCAAAGACATCCAGAGAGCCAGTCAAATTGTTACAAGTTCCAGGTGCCTAACATGGGGCAGACAGCAGTCTTAATAAAAAGGAGCTGAGGACAAAAACTCATGGGTACTTACCTTTTCGATGCCCCCTACTCTTCCAGGTTAGCTGTCTATCTTCTCTTATTCTACCCTTTTCCAAATAAACTGTCTTCCTTTATTTTAAACTCTGTCTCTTTAATTCATCACTGGTGCTAAGTTTATGATCCCAGTAGCTGCATGTTCCAGCAGAGCAGTGGTGTAACGTGGTGTCTACCCCGAGATGTAACACCAGGATTAGGCCAATGACACAAGGGCTAATGACACAGTGACACAGGCCACTGGTGCCCTGTGTTTTGATCCTGGAGAACAGAAGCTCAAGAGGGTTGAAATAAATATACAGCCCCTCCAAAAGATATGGACCTGTATGCTCCATCTAGCCATTGGCCAAAGCAAGTTGCACGTCCAGCCTAGTATCCAAGGTGTAAGATGAATTTTTCAGAGGTGAGGAGGCTTGAGAGTGAACATTAGCTGAACAGGAAGCCTGGAGGTACTGCCTCTGGAGGAGACCCTTCACTACAGTACACACATTAAGCGCTCACCACATCTAAATGTGTGCTTCTTGCTTCACACGGTCAAACCTCAAGGGTGAGGTAGTCCTTAAATGCCAGTTTTAGGAAGTTTTAAATTTAGTCTTTTCCCTGTGAAAGTTGGATCGTTAGTCTTTGAAATACACTGACCATAGGGAGGTAACAGGAAAACAAAAACACAAAATTTATTACATGCCTAAAGCTTGGGAGCAGTAGACTCAAACAAGGGCAAGGTATCTGACTCTTGTGTAGAATTTATAGGCACAGGGGATTGGGCTTTTGGGGCCCAGGGGGCTGGCCCAGTCTGTGGAAGGCTGGGGGTGGTATGGGCACTGCAAGCCAGGGTGGCCTTGTAAAGCCTCTGGTTCCAGCCACACTGGTCATTTTTGTCTGGGTGAGGTGTTAGACTCCCAGTCTCTTCTTGTGGAAAGATCCCTCCTAGGCAGAAAGAAGTGGAGGGTAAGACAAATACCTCCATCTGCATTTGTTGTTTTCTTTACCAATGTAGATAGTGTATATTTTTTTCTTAGAAAAGGACAGCCTTTCAGAGCCATTCCTTCATTTGTAGCAGTCTGCAGTTTCTCTGAATAACCAACTCAAAATATGCCATTGAAACATAGTTAGGTTGGGATATTTTTCTCTCCCACACCATAATACACCAGTTGTTAAGTATTTTAAGTGCCACCTTTGAATACATATAAATGCAAGTTACATATTTAACCCTTTTTCTGAGCTGGTTCCTCACTGTCTTCTCTGGGCCTGGATGGTTTGGTAACCTGGGTCTGCCTTAGCCACAGAATATGTGGAAATAAAAGCCATAGATCTCAGTTAAACAAAGACTTTCTTGTCTGCTGAATTATTGTGTTGCAGTTTAAAAAGAGCAAGCTCCTTTCTTTATTTCCAGACATGTTTTAAACATCTTTACATGGTGGGCACTCTGTGGGTACCTGGTCAGGGTCCAGTGTGGGGAATGTGACACTGCAGGGGTAGATGGCAGGCTTTGTAAGCAGAGTGCTTTCAATCTCATGAAATGCTCGAGATGCAAGGGGCCTTAGTGGTTTTGCAGATGAACCTCCCCTTCTGCTCCCAAACAGAGAAAATGTCATTTCACCTTGTGAGTGGCCGAGCTGGTACTAGATTGTCAGCTTGCTGATTCCTGGTTAAGTGCTTATCACTGTCTTGAGAGAACACAGAAAACCAATTCCAAGAGAACACTGGGTCATGAGATGACAGAAGCTGGGTGGCTACTTTGGAAAGTGGTATTGTCTGTCCCTGGTCAAACACTGTGAGCTGGGCTTCCTGGGGTGCAGAGACAGCCTGGTCCCCAAGCCCCTCATCGGGGGCCGTCCTGATTCCAGTGATGGCCTGGAGTTTGGGAGCAGGAGTGGGGTGGGGCAGGCAGACGAGCAGCCTGCGCTGCTGATTTAATCATTCCAAAATATGTGTGGGAGCCTGTGCTCCTTCTGCTTAATCCAAATCATATTAAAAACAAGACTCTCTTGGGGCCTCTGGTAATAAATAATAAGTGGTTTATGCTGCTGCCTCGAATGGGAGGACTTGTTCACCTTCCATCCATTCCTCAATCTCCTCCCTCTTCCGCTCTCCTGCCCCTCTTCCAAAATTTAAGGATGGCTGATGGGAGAAAAAATAGAAAGATGGCTAGCATACATTTGTTTAAACAGATGGTTAAAATAAAGATTTGTTTTCTTAACAGCTCATTGTCCATATGCCCCTCAGTCTGGTTTCTGAGACCCTGGACAGACAGTGCTGTCAGGGAGGAAGAGAGATTTTCAGGCCTGCTGAGCCACCTTTGGTGTTATGCCCAGTGGGGTGCAGCTGGGTTTCCAGCAGTAGGGAGAAGCCAGTAAGCCAGGGAACTGGGCTTTGGGCTGAGCTTCTCCATACCATGGCTCTGAAGATTTGGTAGGAACAAGAGCTCTAGGGAAAGAATCCTGCTCTGCCAGTTTCTGTGATTTGAATTTTGACAAGTCACATCTCCTCTAGGCCTCAGTTTCCTTAGTTGTCCTTGCAGGGCAGTCATAAGCTCAGGAAGGGTAGGGCTGGGAAAAGCATTTGGAAAGCTGCTCAGCAGGGACCTGGTGCTGGGGAGGGGATTTGCATCATTCTTAGTGCAAGCCTTATTCTTCTGGAGATGATGCTTGGATCGGGGTTGGGGGGCAGGAAGAAGACCCCTCCTTCTTTCCTTGTGGTGGTGGAAGTAACAAGGGGGCCTACAGGATGGTGTGCAAAAGTGCTGCTCTCTGCTAGGACAGCTCCATGTGGGTGCCAGTCCTGAGCCACCAGTCTACTGACCTCTCCAGCCAGAGCACATTAGAAGTTTAACTGCCACATGGCGCTGGCTGTCTCTGCGGGGCTCTTGATTAGGTTTGTCTCTGGCACAGGAATGTAAATGGATGGCACAAAGAGCTGCATCTGGCCAGATGAAGCCTCTTCCACTCCAATTTATGACTCTAGGGACAAGCCATGTCACTGGCCTCTGTCTCAAGTCACACTGCTTTTGGCTTCCGAGCTCTCTGCCTCCAAATAGTCTCCTTCAGACAGAGCTCGGGACATGACTCTCACAGCTCTACCTTGATGGATAAGCTGCCTGGCCTCTTCCTTTCTTTCCCATCCATCAGGCCCCTACTTTTAAACCAGGCTAGATGCTTCAGTGCTCAGCTTCAGGAACAAGAAACTCAGTGATTCCAGAATAGAAACACCATATACATGTGGGTTAAACTCCAGCCCTGACATTTAATTAGCTTAGTTTTCAGCTCCCACACTTGAAGAGTACCTGTTATTTCTTTTCTTTTACTCACAATACACTAAGCTGGAGCATTTTCCTGAGCTCCTGAACCTCTCATCAGAAGTCAATCACTTTGGAAGCATGATAAATAGTTCTGCAAGCCTGCTGAGGATGGTGGCAGACTGTGGCTCAGGATGTGAGGAGCTTCTCAAGGTGGTGGCAAGGAGGTGGTTGGCTTGCACAAGCTGCCAGCTTTTGATCTGTCCACTGTGTCTCCATATTCCTGAGAAAGTTATCACCTCTCCAAGTGAGCATAGGTATTTAATGAACTTCTGGACCCTTAATCTCTGAAAACAGTAAGAAGCAAGTGCAGTGGGTGGGCTGGTGACCACCCAGAAGCCCTGCCTACCTGGGCCCCGCTGGGAGCTTCTGGGAGCTGCTAGAAGCAGCTGGTGGTGTGAGGAGCATATATAGCAGACACATGGCAAAGGCAATAGTGGAAAGTGCCAGGCGGAGAGTGCAAAATGGTACCAGAACCTTGTGGGGAGGTTGTGGTAGAGACCAGTGCGCATGAGTAGAGGGAGGTAGGGCAGCACAGGTGGAAGGTTCCAGGCAGAGGAAGCTGAGTGTGCTAACACCCCAAGGCAGGAGGGATCTGGGAGCAAAGGTTGGATCCATTCCTTTCCTGTCCTGCAGCCACCCTCTTGCTTGCATCTGGCCACAGTTTAAGCCTCTTCTTCAGCCTCTTAGTCCCTTTCCTTGACACCTCTTCAAACTTAGTTTTCTGGGTGCCACCAGGTTAATCAGTAGAGAGTACTCAGTCTTTCAGAAGTCATTAGCATTTCCCAAGAAATCAGGTCTTATACATTGTTTCTCCTCTATGGTTGCAGTTTAATCACACTGAATCTCTTGCTCTCTTGAAATCATACCCTAGACTTTTCTGCCCCAGCACCTACAGTCGTGCCTGGAGTCAACACCACCTTTTGCCTTAGCTGCCTTCAATCCAAGCCCTGTAGGCCTTCACCTACTCCATCCTGAGCCATGCACCCCTTGAGCAGGGCTAGGATTGCTCTTGCTTCCCTGGATTGAGTGTCTGGAGGGCCTGAGTGCTTATCTTGCTGCCACATTTGCCTCTTTGTCCCTGACCTGCTTGGGCTGGAAGGTATTCAGGTGTGGAATTGTAGGAGGAGGGACTGGGGTTCTGAAAGACCAAAGTTCAGGTCCCAGCTCTGGCTTCTGACAGATGTCTATCCTTGATCGTCTTATTAAACCTTTTGAGTTCCTCTGTGGCGACAAGAACCCCTTTTAGGTGTATTGTGAAATTAAAGGGGATAAATGAGGTCATAGTAGTTGCACGTTTTAGGAACAGCTAAGATAGAGGCGAATTTCTGGAATAAGCCTCAATTTGACTCTTATTCACACTGGGAAACAGGTTTTGGACTAAAAGAGATAGAGTCCTGGCAATTCCAAGTATTTTCCCCTCTTCCTTTACTCCCTACCAAGGCAGCCAGGCATTGATTCATGCTTTCTCTCTCTGCTAGAGTCAGGTCACCCCATATTGCCCTCTCCCTGGACCCTGATCTGGCACAGCTCATTTGTTGAAGGGGCAGAGACTGTGCCCATGCCCACAGTCGGGCTCCTTGGACCCACTTTGGAGAGGAGAAGGGCTTGATCCTTTTCATTATGCACCTAGGCCAGAAATGTAGGCGTTGGGTAACACCTCCTCATTAAGATTTGTGAAATTTCTGAGAAAAAAAAATCTCTCTTTGTTCAGAAATTATGCTTGCTATTTGGTGTTCTGGGATCATACAAGCCTGCATGCAAATTCTGACTCTGATTTATTAACTGTGAAACTCTGGACAAAAATTTTAAATTTCTAAGCCTTAGTTCTCACTTTAGCAAAAAACAGGTCAGAAGTATTAAATACCATAATGTATTTATAGCTCTGAGGGCATTGCCTGCCTTACTGAAATGCTCATTTATTCACCCAGCCTGTATTTCCTGAGCTCATGCTGGGCACCAAGCACAGTTCTACGTGTTGGGGATCCTGGATAGTAAACCAAGCCTGTGAAGCTTATGTTCTAGGGGGAGTGGGAGAGGGAGTGTAAACAATGGAGATAAAATACAGCAGGAAAGGAGAATTGGGGGTCCAGCAGGGGTGAGGCTGCCATTTGAATGGAGTGGTACAGACAAGAATCGACAAGAAGGTGACACCCAAGAAAAGACATAGGGGAGGTGAGAGCATGAACTGGACACACAGAGGAGGTGGTGCTCTTGGAGAAGGAAGAGCCAGTGCAAAGTCCCTCAGGCAGGAGTGGACCTGATGTATCTCAGGAGCAATAAGGCACCTGTAGGGAGGAATCAGTGAGAGAGAAAATGAGAACAGTGGGAGGTCAGAGGACTACATGATGAGAGCTGGCGTAGATTCAGTAGGACTTTGCAGGCTGGCATAGACTAGCTTTTTCTCAAAGAAGAATAGGAGGATTATTTGGAGGACTTTGAGCAAAGGGTGATGTATCTGGCTAGCATTTTCACAGTGCCCTGTTGAGTGCTCTGCTGGAATATTTTCTACAGGAATATGGGAAGAGAGACACCTACAATGATCCATGTGAGGGCCATGATGGAGATCCAGGCTGCCAGCAGTGGGGCTGGTGAGGAGTGGCTGGATTCTGGATATATTCTGAAGTTAGAACTTATAGGGTTTCACAACAGGTTGGATGTCGAGGGTGACAGAAAGAGAGACGTTAAGGATGACACCAGAATTTGATGCCTGAGCAGTTTGAAGTATAAATGGGTTTGGAATGTGACACCAAGTTCTATTTGGGACATATTACTTTTTTTTGGTGGTGGTGGTGGGGTACCAGGGATCAAACTTGGGCCCTTGCGCTTGCGAGGCTGGCGGCGAAACCACTGAGCTAAATCCCTGGCCCAGGGACATATTACTTTGAGATGCCATTCAGACCCCAGTGCAGATGGTAGAGGAGAGCATACAGTGAGAAGCAGGAGCTCTGGAGAGTGAGCTGGGCTGGCGACATTGGTTTCGGAGTCACAGCACAGAGATGGGACTTAAATTGGCAGATGCCTGAGGGATTCAGTGGAGCAGGAATGGAAATCAGGTCCGAGGACAGAGCTCTGTGTAGGCCGTGGCCTCTGAGCAGCCTGGCCTGTGCAGGGATCCCCAGCCTCCCATCTAGAATTCAGTCCCAGGAGGGAACCCTAGCTTTCCAGGAAGGATTCCCTTACCTCATTGTCTGTAGTGTCTTGATGCATAAACAGATGGCTCTAAGCTGGAATGGAACTCTACTTTGGATGATGGAGTAAGGAATCTCCCCCCACCACCAGAATTCAGTGTCACACATTCTAGAAATTTGAAAAGTAGCAAATATTCTCAATATTTTACTGTCATTGTCAAATTTGTTCTTTGATAAATGAGTACTGTGACCTTTCTTTTAAATCTCTCTCATTTATCTTTAAATCTCCTTTCCATTGCATTCTTTACTTTGTCTCCTAAGACTGCCTTTAAAAAACAAAACAAAACACAGGTTTGAATCTCTTTTCAAATGTATATTTTGTATTGTTTACCATCACATCAGATACACTAAACATAGACCAGCTATGTTTTGGAGCTTGGTTACTTGGAGTACAAAGTCTGGCTATTGAGCACAAAACAATTTCTGGAAAAATGCCTGTATAAAGAATCTTAAATTATTCCCAAAGATAATGCAATGGATCCCTTAGGACCTGAGGTTTAATTTCTGTCTTCTAGCTGATGGACAGTCCCACACATTTCTCTCTGTATGTGGCCCTTGAGTAAATGATAAACAAACAAACATACAAACAAAAACATTCCACAGTCTTATTCTGAGTCTTATTTCCATAGCAGTTAATTAGGGCAGTTGGGAGGTATGGGACCTGCCTCAGACTCAAGGCAAGGTCACCATTATGCCCTTTGCCTGTACTTCCCTTTGGAAAATGAAGAGAAAAATCACCTGATCCCTTTGTATGCAAAATTCTCCTATTTGAGGAAAATGTACTTTAGGAAGTTATGTTCTTTGAGGAGGGACATGCTCGTCTGAAGGTACTGCAGTCTCTATCAGAGCCTGGACTGTCAAGAGGTGCTATGGCTTTTAGAGCTTAATGAGTAAATTTGCATGTTGAATGTAAATGAGACATAATACTAACTCTAGCTTCAAAGAGCAAAGAGGGAAGGAGACAGTTAAACAGCTGTGAGGCTTTTTTTCTGACTAGACAAGCCTAGGAGTTGCATTGCCATAAGGGCATAATGTGATAGTTTTGTGATGGCTTCTGCCAAGCCACATGGAAAGAAAAATCCTATAGTATAAAGAGAGGAGAGTTGTTCTCCACAAAGATCTGGTGTGAGATACCAGGGTCTAGTTACCCAAGAACTCACCTTCTCTGCAGTGTACTGCTCCCTTCTGCAGGTGGCCAGAGAGTCATGGCCTCAAGCAGCAGCCAGCATGAGTTCTTGAAGGGCATGTCACTAAGGGCTTCAGCTGCTCCAGCTCTGCTCCCACCTGCCTGCAATAATCCCACCCATCAGACTGCACTCATGCTCCAAAGTTGCCAAATTCTATTAGCTACAGAGAGTAATAGTTCCATACCTGTGACTCTAATCACCTCCCTCCTGCAAGTGAAATAATTAAAATGCATGTGCAAATACATTAGTTACAAAGGTAGTGTCCTTCTTCACATGCAAATGCAATCAATAGATGCCAACATGATTTGCATAATGGAAAAAGGGAAAGGAGTCTTTTGTAATGGGGCTTTTAGGGTGCAAACTTAAAAGACTTCATGTAAACGTGTGTAATCTCAGCCTGTCTGGGAGGCTGGCACAGTGTTATGCTCCAGAGCAAAAAATTGCTTTAAGATCCAGGGCATTTCTTTCAGAAAGCCCTCCTTGGTCAACAATCTATTCCCTTACTCCAGCCCCTCAGTGCACATAGGTCAGGGCTAGGACCACATTTTACTTTGAGGGTACTTTCCTTGTAAGCTTGAGCCCAGGAAACTGCCACTGTCCTTCTCCCTCCGCATACCTCATTGCTTAATTCTGAGACCACGTAAACACATTTGTTCACTGTGTTCACTTGGGTGGATTGAGCCCCTGAGTGAAGAGATGAGTTATCCAAGGCTATGGTGATATGAGCAGTGGAGCTAGACCAAGAAGGAAGGTCTGTGGAAGTCCTGGTTGCAAGGCAAAACTGCTTCCAAAAGTGGCAAGAATGAGGGGATAAGTGTGTTTGAAGCAAGGGGGAAAGCTTTGAGGGGAATAATGGCAATGTGTCTTTTACTGTAATAATTAAAAAATTTTAAACAATATAGTTTTTCCATTACACGATGTATGTCACTTGGCTTCAGGCTATTGTGAACCTCTTGAGAGATGCTTGATATTAAACAACTCACAAAACAAAACTTAACTGCTAGTTTCAGGGTGAAGGCTAGAAACTTCCACAAACTAGATAAAGCACAGCTTCTCCCTAAAGGACTCTATCAGAGATTGCTCACATTTTTTGTTTATAAGAAGACTTTCTACACCAGAAAAAAATATTTAGGATCTTCTATCCAAACAATTAAAATTGTATAAAAGTATATATTAACTGAAAAAAAAAAAAGAAAATGATAGAAAGTACCATGAATCTAGTAGCAATATACCTGTTCCTAAAATAGTACGTAGATGTGAAAACATATTATTTTTTCAGCCCCTTGGGCAATACCTGGAAAGCCTTTGGATTTGTGGATATTTCACTGCCTCAACAGTGTGCACAGGTCTATGGCTTAGAGCTACTCTGGTAGAGAGATCATTTGTCATGAAGTTGAAACACCGTGGAATAGAATCTGTTGTCTGGTACTTTTAGGAGGCTGAGACAGGTGATAACCAGCTGTTAAAAGAAAAACTTTAGACAAAATACGTTTAACAGAGTTAATGTGAACAATAAAAGATTCATGAATCATACACCACTTGAAACCAGAAGGTGTTAAGAGAGCTCGGGCTCAGCATAATGGCAGTGAGCTTTTGTAGGCTGAACATGGAAATAAAATACAGAAATTATTGGATTCGCTACAGCTAGGCATTTGTTCTGCTTGGGGATATTCCTATGGGAGGTCCCATGTAGTGGGTAAATCAGCTGGTTGGCTGTCTGTGATTGGCTGAAACTTGGTTGAAAATGAATCACTTATAAGGACTACGGCTAAGTTAAGATTTCTTTTGCTTGTAAGAGAGTTTTAGTCAGAAGCACCTCCAGGTTAACAGTCTTTTGCTTATTTTGGTTTTAAAAATATTAGCACATTGGGCCGGGGATTTAACTCAGTGGTTTCGCGGCCTGCTGTGCAAGCACAAGGACCCGAGTTCAATCCCCAGTACCTCCCCCCCAAAATTAGTACATGTTTGCAGTATATGAAGTTTGAAGCTTATTTTTGCTTTTACACAGTCAAGATTGTTCTTCCAGTCATCCTGAAACAAGCTTCCTATATGTAAATCTTGAGAGAGATGAGGGGAAATGGAATGATTTCCAAAATATGAGTTCGTTCTCAAAAGGATATGGATCTTGGTTCGAGAGCATAAATATGGTGACTAATAATAATAAAAATGATAAGATACCATTTAAGTAGCTACTAAGTGGCAGTAAACCATAAAAAGATATTAGATATAGACTTAATATACTTTCCCCATAGAAAACCCAGGATCTCATGTTCATCAATCTCTGCACTGAGTTAGGTTTTATGAAGTAAATTCTACCAGTCAAAAGTAACTAAATCAGAATTCCAATCTTTACTGGCATCTCTCAAAGAACATTAAAATGATTAAATTCAATCCTCACAGCAAAATCTGTCAAAGTTCCTTTCCTTGGTCAGTCTTTACATTTTGTTGCCTACTTCAGAACTTCTTACTTGACAGTTACTCCTTAATGCTCATGGCAATGATTTATTTATTTATTTATTGCCTGCCCTTGAAATAAGATTGTTACCAGGCAGATAGACTTAATCATTACTGCATCAGATTTATTTCTTCTCTGTCGGTCCATTCTGCAGGTTCTCTGCACCAGAGGGCAGTGCTGGGGCTGAGAGAACATACAAGAATCCTATCTCCCTGCCTCTACCTGCATCTCTCCTTCACAGTCTCTGTCTCTCTGTCTCTCTCTCTGTCTCTCTCTCTCCCCCCCTCTCTCCCCCTCTCCCTCTCTCTCTCTTTCTCTTCCCCCACTTCATTCTTCCTAATTGACATCACAAAAAGCCAGACAATGGGGGTGGCATAAACTCTCTGGAAAGATCAGGAAAAGCAGACCAAAATTCTCAGGATGGACTGGGATGTGGTGAGGAAGTGGAGAAAGGATGAATATTGGGAATGTCGACACTAGTCCACGTGGATATATCTGGCTCTGGTTATGTACATCTTATGGTTTAATTTTCACAATAACCCTATGAGGGAGTTGGGATTAATCTCATGTTTCATATGAGGAAAGGAGGCTTGGAGACATTAACCAGGAAAATGAGAGATTAAAAGGACAAAACAGAAAGGTGCTGTGCTGATTGATACCCACAGAAGTGCTCTTCTCTCCTCTTAGGTTTTGCCAGCATTTGACCCCAGGAGTCCTGTTCCAGACAATTCTGTGTCTTAAGTGTTTTCTGATCACTCAGTCCACACCAATCTTTATCCCAGCCCTTTGATTTGCCTACAGTACTAGAGTTTCATGTCATGGGTCCAAGTGGTCATTCAGTTGTTCTGTAGGAAAAACACTCTATATTCACTCTGGCAACCCCAGGCTATTCCCCCTGTTCAAACTTAGCTTTCTCGTGCTTGTCTTTCTGCCCTTGAAAGTGCTTCACGGCCCTGTCATCTGGTTCCCATCCCAAGTTCCCCCAGGAAGGTCCCTGTTATGGACTGAATTGTGTTCCCTCAAACTTCATATTTTGAATTCCTAACCCCCAGGACTTCAGAATATGAGTGTACTTGGAGATAGAGCCTTCAAAGAGGTAATCAAGCAAGAAACATGATCACCAATGTGGGCCTTAATGTAATACAACTGGCATCTTTTAAAAAGGGAAGATTAGAACACAGACATACACAGAAGGGAGACTGTGAGGACACAGCTGGAAAGTGGCAACTTGCAAGCCAAGGAGAAGGACCTCAGAAAAAATTAACCCCACTGACAACTTGGTTTTGGACTTCCAGCCTTCAGAACTGTGAGAAAACACATGTCTCTTGTTTAAGCCACCCAGACTGTGGTATTTTGTTATGACAGCCGTAGAAACTCATATACTGCCCTTCTTTGGATTGGGTGGCAGTTTCTGAACTAGAATCAATTTCATGGGAGTCTAAAATGACTGGGAAGAGCCTTAGAGTCTGCGTATGGCCCTCAAAGAGGCTGCTGAACAGCCTACCCTGAATCTATCAGGAACTCATCTCTAGGGAATTTATCGTGAACTACCTGAAGATTATCCTCCTCTCGAATGATGGTACATGTGAGACAGTTCAGCTGAGAGGTGGCTGCTAGGTCTCTAAAGACTGATATAGGAAGGAGTGAGAGGAAGACCCAATAGACAACTCCTGTCCACAGGCCAACAGTGGTAGCATCACCTGAGAGTGTGTTAGAAATGCAAGATCTCAGCTGCCACCCCAGAATCTTCATTTTAATATAAGCCTCAAGCAATTAAGACACTTACTACATTTTGAGAAACACTGACACTGATCTGTAGATCTCAAGTCATAATGGATCTTTATAGGTCCAGTGTATCCCTGGCATAGGCCAGAGGAGTAGGACAATGATTCTCATTGAAATCACATGGGGGAGACTTTGGGACTCCTGATGCCAAGGCCTTGGCCAAGCAATGAGGAGCTCTGTAGGAGACCCAAGCACCAAAACATTTTAAAAGCACCTTAAGCAATTCCAATTTGTGGACACACTTGAGAATGTATCTATTATCTATTTACTCATAAGAAACTGCCCAACATTCAGTGGCTTAAAACCATACCATTTATTAACCTCATGATTTCATAGATTCTGAAAGTTAGTGATTTGGGCTCGCATCTATTTGGTGGTTTTGATCTCTATTTGGAAAGAGAGGGAGAGGGAGAAGGAGAGAGGGAGAGGGAGAGGCAGAGAGAGAGAGAGAGAGAGAGAGAGAGAGAGAGAGAGAGAGGAACCTCCTTGAGATCTAGACTCAGAACAGGTACCATGTTGTTTCCACAATTTCTATTAGTGAAGCAAGTCACAGGGCCCATATTCAAAGGTATAGTAGATTTCACCTCTTGATGGGAAGTTATGCAATCACACATGAAAGGCAGAGAGGGGTAGAACTGTGGCAGATTTTGCAGTCTAACACATTGAATTGATAAGGCTCCCTCTTTGACCAAACTTTAGTTAGGCTCCTCCAAGCCTTCTTTTCACTACAATTCTTCATTGGCCCTATCTTTGGCCACTGGAGCCAATTTTAGCAAGGATCTTCTAAGCCAGTGTAGGGAGATCTCTTCATCTTTGACTTCCAATCAAAATCCTCACTCCTCCACCCTCAATATCTAATTGAGTTTGTCTCCCCCACTCTTGATATCTAACCAAGTTCTTCTTAGTTATTTTCCAACCTCTCCATCACCTTCCCTGTTGGCTATAAATCTTCTGCGCATTCAGAATTGACTTCAACCTCTCTCTTCTATCATAACAGTCTTCAGTTAAACCTTCCTAGGTCTTTTAAAAGACTTCAGTGCAACCTCTCTTGAACAGGATCACTGGGAGGGGAATGTCTTCTCTTCCCTGACCTTCCCCCATGTTCCCATGCTGCTATTCTAATGCCTAAGTGAGCTCTCTCTGCCTAGTCTAGGAAATTGGACAATGAAGTTCCCTTTCTGAGGGAAACAGAACAAGACAGTTTGCTGAACGAAGCTCCACAGTGTTTTGTGTTTAAATCTCAGAGGTCTATTTGTGATCTCAAACAAAAAGTGTTCACTTGACTCCTCTTAAGCTGAAATTTCTCATCTTACAAATGAGAACAATAATACCTTCCTAGCAGGGTTATGAAGCTTAAATATCTGTAACAGCTTCAAGCTCACAGGTGTTCAGCTGATTGGCTTTTTTTCCTTACAGAAAAATCTCACTACTTACAATGGACCAGACAAAGGCCAATTTGAATGAACAAAAGTTCAATTACAGAATTTCTCTACTTGCCCCCGAAGTAGTTGTCATCTCTCCACCCCAGAGTAACCACATTATGTGATTCCTCAAGGGGGAGGTTCTTAGAGGTCTGCAAGAACAAATAGTGCCACAATAATTGATGGTAGGTACAAATTGTGATGATCCGAAAGTGGTTCCTCCTCCCTTCAATCTTGCCTATTGCAATTATACCCAGTAGGGTTTCAACTCACATTTAATATTGTGAGAACAGTTGTTCAAACCGCTTTGTCCATTAATAGCACCAAGAACCATAATAATTCTAGATACTATTCACCGAGGGCTTACTATTTTCCAGGCTTCTTGTGTGTGTTACCTCATTTAATGCTCAATTTCATCCAGGAAATGGAGTTGTTCATTTTTTACAGCTGAGGAAACTTGGGCTCAGAAAAAGGTCAGCTGACCTCTTGAGCTGCATGCCAATCCAGGCTTCTTTTTTATAGCAGTCACCTCTCCCAGATGGTTCTAGGGGACCTTTCAGTTTTACTGTTGTCTGAACTCACAATATGGCTAATCCAGGGCCCCCACACAAGTGATTTTCACTGTGACCATGGCTGGTGATAGCCCTAGCCTGCTTTCAACAACTTCCTTGTGTGCAGAGGAATGTGAATTTCACCATCAAGAGTGCTTTTTTTCCATCAGAGGTCTTGTAGATTTGTGTGTAGGACTCCTAGACCTGTCCACTGGAGTCTTTGAAATAGAGATCTGCCATTGAGAGGTCCTAGATGTGTCCCCCTTCACCAGCCCTGAGAATTCCTGCCTCTGATTCAGCTTTCTCCCTTTGGTATTGTTAATACCTCTTAGCTGAGAAAGATTTGTGATAAATAGCCTGACATTTTGAAAGTCTGAAGTTGGTAATTGGGCCTTTGTTCTTCCAGATTCAGGCTGAGGTGCATTTCTTCTGAGCTTCATTGCTTCTTAAATCCTAGGTTCCTCCAAGATTCCTGGACCTGCTAGGAATCTGCATCTGAAGTCACTCCAAGGGACCAGGTCCTCAGAACCCAGACCTTGAAGAAAGAGATGTTCTGGGATGCTGCCCACCAGGAGAAGACAATAGAGGAATTCTCAAAACTGGGTCCACAGCATCTCTGAAGAGAGAGCATGTGGGTGGGTGAGCTTCAGATGCCTCCCAAATCCTTCAAGATTATGCAAAACAATTTTCTAGTGAACTTCTCCATGGAGGGGGGCTGAAACTTTTATTGAATTCTCAATAAGGTTAAGAACCTCAAAAAGCTCAAGAATCACTAACTTAAAAAACACTGATAAAAGAATCACGATCAGGTAGAGGTAGCAGGAGTGTTGACTCCGGAGAAGAATAAAAAGATAAAAGAGATTTTTACTAACTTGTTTTTGAAATAAGACTTTTATTTTGTAATAAGAGTGTTTATCAATAATATAATTTCTCGAGTCTTACTGTGTGCTCTGTACTTTATCTGCACTGTTTCATCCAACCCTTATAAGAGCACTTTGAGGCAGATATCACAGGCTCACTATACAGATAAGGATATGGATAGTCAGAGAAGTAGGTGACTCATCTAAGCTCACATAGCCAATAATGGTGACAGCAAGATTTTACCTCTAGAAGACAAATATGATATCCAATTGGGCATGCTAATTATAAGTAAAAACTTTCTTCATACTATATATTGAGATTGTAATGAAGGGATGCTAAATGTACACTACTCTTAGGGATTTAAAATAGCTTCTTTTGCTTTATAGTGCCCAATGCTCCTTTTTAAAGTGGTAGCACATAAATTATTTTAGTCTGGTCTTTCTAACATCATGTAAAACATAGTGTAGATTTTATTTTCTGCAGTTTAGTGATGCAGACTTGCCAGTGTTCTGTAAGGGGAACAGCAGCTTCCTCGGGTTGATCCACTGAGCTTCCAGATTCTGCCTCTAGCTGGCAGGGGTGGTGGTGATGGTGGCAGTGCAAGATTTCAGCTATGACCAGCTGCAGGCACAAGGTTGGCCGAGGGACCTTCAGAAATCCATTCTGGCTCCAGAGCTCTGGTTCTAGTCATTGAGAAGGCTAAGCAAACAATGATGTCTGTTGTTTTGAGTTTTTCTCCTAAAATCCCTTTCTTTATGAAAGAAGAAACCAAAAAGAATTTTATGAAAGAAACAGAAAAAAAATACTTTTGTTACCATCTAGGGTAAAACAAAAAAGGATACACTTAGACTGAATACCCGAGACACAGATGATGCTGAGGAATATGAACAAACACAGGGCAAGAGCAACATCGCCACTGCAGGCCCAGGAATCTAATGCAGCTTTCCTTTGGAAGGTTTTGGGAACAAATGACTTATTTCTAGCCTTCTATTTATGAGAAAGCTTGCATTGCAGAGTGTGTGTGCATGTGTGCTTGTGTGTGCGTCCAGGCCAGGCCACCGTGGAGGCAAGTGAGCGGGGCATGGTACCCAACATAAAGAGACGTCCACTCTCAGAATGGTCCAAGGACAGGCTCTGCCCTGAGAGTGGGCTCCCCACATTACATAACCCAGGAGCTTCCCAGGCCTTCCTGCAGAGTGCAGCCTGAGCAATGGGCCTGTGGCTTTTCACCACAGACAATAAAGGTCGTGGTCTCCATTTCTAGATCACAACAGTAAGTGAGCAGAATAATTCTTGAAATATTCCTTTCCCTCAAAAGAAATAGGTGGAGGCTCCAGGTGAGTGTGGGATGGGTATATATGGTGGTGTCTGTCCGTTTGAATGCATTCAGTGCCCTGGTGGTCAGGGATGCTCCTCAGTGAGGGAACTTTACAGCTGGTCATATTTTGTTTAATTTTTATTCCTAGTGGACCACTGGGTGAAGATGGGAATCATAATTAACATTTATGTCAAGATTCAATAAGACAACAAGAAATGTTTGCCCATTATTGCCTTGATCAAATCAGCAACCTGCATTTAGCTACTGAAAATTCTAATACAGCACATCGAATTATTTCTAGTTCATCAAAAACCAATATTAAAGGAAAACATGCGTTTCGTTTTTGGCTTTTTCATTTGTTGGGAATAAATATTATTCACGAAGGTTTTGTTTGCAAAGAGTTACTTGAAAAAAGTAGCCTGAAACCTTCTTTCCAAACTTGTTTAGAAATAAAATATGAACCAGTTTTTGAAAAAAAAAATTAATTTTTAAAGTACAAGAAGCAATAATTTCAAGCATCATGTCATCAAAGCAGGTTTTGAGGCTGTGATATCTAGTTAAAATTTAATCTGCACTTTAATACATGTTCAGGCCCCAAATCAAACATGTTAGATGGAGATGGTGTTTTAAATTCCTGAGAGAATTTCTGAGTCATCTCACTATGAAATGTCTAGGAAGCTGATGTGAGAGAATACAGTCAAACTTTGGAGCCAGAGAGGGTTTGGTTGGGAAGTCTGCTGGGCCACACCATGCACAATCTTCTCAGATTACTTAGCCTCAGTTTCGCCCCTTCAGCAAGAGGGCTGTTATAGTTTGGATCTAGAAGGACATATGTAGCTTTGCCACCAGCCTGTAGCACCACTAGGAGATGGTGGGACCTTTAAGACGTAGGGCCTCATGGAAGGAAGTGAAGTTATTGGAGGTGTGTCCTTGAAGAGGATTCTGGGACTCAGGTCCCTTCCTGCCTTCTCTTTGCTTCCAGGCACCATGGTGTCAGGCACCATGAAGGAAATAGGCCTCATGCACCAGATACTCTTGTCACAGTGTACTATGTGGCCACAGGTCCAAATCGATAGAGACAAGTGACCAAGATGGAAACCTCTCAAATCATGACCCCAAATAAATAAACATTTACACTTTTCAAGTTGGTTTATCTTAGGCTTTTATTATGGTGACACAAAGCTAACACAAAGGCTGTAAAGATTGGGAATCTGAAATGAACAGACATTTCTCAAAGAAGTAGAAACAGCAAATAAACATATGAAAAAATGTTCAACATTACTGGCCATTCGAGAGATGCAGATGAAAACAACACTGAGATTCCACCTCACCCCAGAAAGAATGGCTGCTATCATGAAATCAACCAATAACAAAGGCTGATGGGGTTGTGGGGAAAAAGGAACCCTTTTCCACTGTTGATGGAAGTATAGTAGATTGGTGCAACCACTGTGGAAATCAGTGTGGAGATACCTCAAAAAACTAAGATTAGGGCCGGGGATTTAGCTCAGTGGTTCCAGTGCAACTGCCTCGCAAGCACAAGGTCCCGAGTTCCATCCCCGGTAGCAAAAACACAAAAACAAAAACAAAAGCAAACAACTAAGATTAGAGGTCCCATTTGACCCAGCTATTTCCCTGCTGGGTATCTGCCCAAAAGAATTAAAAGAATCATACCACAGTAATATATGCACACCCATGTTCATAGCAGCAGAGTTTGTAATAGCTAAAACTTGGAAACAGCCCAATTGCCCATCAGCTGGAGACTGGATAAAAGAAATGTGTGGATTTTTTTTTTTATAAAGTGGAGTACTACTCAGCCATAAAGAATGAGAAACTAGAGACATTTATAGCTAAATGGATGCACAATGAGGCCATACTTTATTTGAAATAAATAGGACACACATGTGTAAATACCAAATATTTTTCTCTGGAACTGAAAGTGTAAATAAGGACTAAAATGTATAATAGATAATGTGAAATGGGAAGAAAAGGTCCAAAGGGAAAAGGGAAGTGGAAGAGGTAAGGGAAAGGAAAGAAGGGAAAGGAAAAAATATGAGAAAAGGAAAAAATGGAAACAAAGTCTTTGTAAATAGGGAGGGGTGAGGGGTTGAATGGAGGGCAGGGGAATGGGGAAGAAAATAAAAACCAAGATATATTATGTAAAGGTACACATTCCCAATAATGAATGTCAGCATATTGTATACCTAAAATGTACCAATAAAACTAATGAAAAATTTTTTAAAAAGATTAAGTGGAAAAAATATAGGGGGGGGGGGAGAGAGAGAGAGAGAGAGAGAAACCACCAAAAAAGTGTATATACTCTTCAAGAAAAGAAAAATAGTATGGTGTTTTCTTAACAGATGGTGTTACCTTCATATGGGGGACCCTAGAGGATGTGTATCACAGAAGATCCACTACACTGCCGGCCCTTAGAGATGAAATGGAAAACGCATGTGCAGCAATCTCAACGACCAAGGTTACCCAAGCAGCAGTTCACCATACTAATAAATGCCTGGAAGCTAATGGCCATCGCTTTTGTAATAGTAGAGGCCAAAGCCTACTTGTATTACTCCCATGATGTCTCAATAAATTTGGTATTAAAATATTTACACAGGTTTTTCTTTTCCTGAAGTGTGTATACATATTTTTGCAGACTCCGTATATGTTGCTTAATAGATACAACTGCTCCATCTTCTTGTCATTGCCAGGTTCTTGTCATTTAGGTTTTGGCTCCACTCTCTTCCCCACCCACTCCCACATCCCAAGCTGCCTCCTGCCACATTATCTTGCTTCACTGTACTCACAGAATTGTGACTGTCTGGCATTATCTCATTCATTTTTTTGTTTACTTTTTTGTTTTGCTGTCTGCTGCCCTGACTGAAACTTGAGATCTGGATGATCTCACTCAGAAAAACTCTTGTTTTCTTCACTGTTGTCTCTCCTGTGTTTAGAATTGCCTGAATATAATACATACGTAAGAAATAATTGCTGAATGAATATTGAATGGCTTTCTCCTTTCCCTCTTTCATCACTGGCTGTGAGTCATTTCATCTTTCTGTATCTTCGTTTCTTCATCTGTCACAGAGGCACATTGGTCTAGATCAGTAATTAACAAACTACATGTAGCCTGCAGGCTGAGTCTGGCCCGAGCATCTGTTTTTTTGTGAATAAAGTTGTATTAGAACACAACACACCCACTTGTTTACAGTCTGTCAGTGGCTGCTTTTGGCACTGCATGGCAGAGTTGAGTAGTTATGGAGATGCTATAGTTTGAAATCCTAAAATGTTTGCTATCTGGACCTTTATGCTAAAGTTTTGCCAATTCTTGGTCTGCTTAAACTCTGAGATCTTTATGCACATGATGTTTTTAATCTTCCATGAAGTATTCATGTGATGTTTACTGCTCTGTAAAATAACAAATAGCTGATGGATTTTCTAGAAACTTTTTGAAGTTTCATATTAGGTCAGAACCTGACTATTTGGTTGAGAAATTTCTCTAATGGTTCATTCATTTCTCTATTACTTCTCAGCTTTCTTCCCAAAAAGGTATGGACCCTAAGTGGTATAATTGCTGGCACCTTGAAACGTGCTTTAACTTTCTCTTTGCACCAGCAGCTTCGATTCTAGGATGGAATGGCAGTAATAGTGCACTTACAGCGTGCTTGGCATTGGGATCAGTAAATGTTTTCAGCTGGTATTGCCCCAGTTTCAATGTCACAAGACATCAGCTGAGAACTGGAGGTGGAGAGGAGGGTGGTGAGTTCCTTATTTCTCCAAGGAATCTCTTGCCTTTTGAAGCTCTTCACCCATACAGTTCCACAAAGGACTGTGGTTCAGAAGAGAGGCACATGGCATAACTGAGGGTACACAGGGTTGGAATTAGGGAGGTCTTGGTTCATATTCTATATCTGACACTTACTAGTTACAGATTTTTGAACTAGTAATGTAGCCTTTTTGGGCCTCATTTTCCTCATCTGCAAAGTGGACATAGATTTATTATTACCTCATGAAGGAAAGTGAATTACAGTGGTCATTCAAAAAGTCTTATTCCCAGGCATGGTGGCTCAGCTACTCGGGAGGCTGAGGCAGAAAGATCACATGTTTGAGGACAGCATGAGCAACTTAATGAGACTTTATTTCAAAATAAAACATAAAAAGAAGGAAGGGGCTGGAGATGCAGCCCAGTGGTAGAGCTCTTGCCTAGCAGGCCCTGGGTTCAATTCCTCTTCTCCAAAAATTATTTTAGCCCCTGTTTTTTATCTATCATCTATTTATTATTTACACTAGACATTATTATGATGGACTTGGGATACTATAGGTAAGAAATAATAGTCAGTGTTCCTGCTCTCATAGAGCTTATGTTTAAGTGGAAGGAGGCAGACAAATAGACAAATACTTAATATAATGATGAATGCAATGAAGAATAAAGCAGGGTAAAAGTTCACAAAGTAATGGAAGGGCACTCTTTAATAAGGTGCTCAGGGAAGTTCTCTTTAAAGAGGTGACATTTGAGGAGTGACCAGACAGAAGTGAAGGAGAGATGTACAGTAATATCTGGGGGAATAATATTCTGCATCAGAGATCCAAGAGGCAGAATGTGCAAAGGCCCTGAGGAAGGAGTATGCCTGATAGCAGGGGCTGAGGAAGAAAGCATGGAAGGTCAGGAGGCTGGAGGAGCAGCAAGGGTTGGGACAATGACAAGGACTTGGGAGTCCCTTCTAAAGTGAGAAGCCAGTGGAGGGTTTTGAGTACGCATATGACATGATCTGAGTTAAATTTTAAAACAGTTCTAGCTGTTATTGGAGAGTAAATTGTGAACTATTTTTTAAAATAACTGTTATAATTTCCTGCCTATGGTAGGGCCACAGTAAATGTTACATACCCCAGTGGTACCAGGCCTGTTGACAGGGAATTTTCTGTAGCTGTATCAAGACAATCAGGCTGGTTGTGAGAAAGGCCTTGTTTCTGAAGGGTGACAGAAGGACAGCAGCCTGCAGGTGGTTCCCATCCCAGCAGGTGGGGACTCACATGTGGGTCAGTCCTACCTAGAAGCTTGGCATGGAGCCGTGACCTCTGGAGGTCAGAGCTCTGTCTCCCTCACTAGCTGAGGTGGTCCAGTCTTCCCTTCTGTCGGCCTTCGGGAGTGACTAGAGGCACTTGGATTAGGCTGGACTACATTTGCCACGTTTGCAACTGGATCACAGAAATGGGAGATGATTATAAGCACTTTAGAAAGACTAGACATCGTTAAGCCTTGTGGATCTGCTCCCTGGAAAGCCCTCTGCCCATGATGTTTAGCTGAGCTGCTTGCAGGTGCAAGGACATTGGTAGCACTTTGATAAGATGGATGGGGAGTTCTGAAAGGAAGGACTAAAGAATGACAGAGCAGATGAAAATAATTGTGTGAACTTGAGAAAAGTCAGTACTCAGAATAGAGACCAGCTGCCCTGTGCTCTCAGTCACACCAGCTCCCAAAGGGGAAGCAGTGAGAGGGTTTCACTGTCTGGCCAAGTTCTCTGTGGATGACTGGCCTCCTATGGGGTCTGCTTTTTAAGCCCAGGCCCAGGAGTTGCATCTTCTTGCCCCTGAGGAGACACAGATTCCTACCACCTTCTTGTAGGCATAGTATCTATATCTGAAGCAGAGCTCCAGGACCTGTGGATGCCAGTGTGCTGCCTTCTGCCTTGGCAATGACAGGAGGTGGGGGCATTCCAGCTGGAGACCCACTGTCTTGGCTTGCCAGGGATGGAGGGCTTTCCTTGAAGGTAGGACTTTCATAAAACTGGGAATGGCCTGGCATGCTGGGACCTGTTAGTCACCTGGAGGGGGTGCCTAGGCTAAAGGATCATTGGGAGTGGGTCTGTCTGTGTGGTGATATTTTCTGAACCCTGGCTTTAATTACATGCCATAATTCATCCATTTCAAGTGTATAATTCAGTCATATTTAGCATATTCACAGAGTTGCAAAGCCATCACTACAATCAATTTTAGAGCATTTTCATCATCCCCCAAAGAAATTCGGTCCTCATTAGCAGTCACTCTCTATTTTCTACAACAATCCTCCTGTCACCTCCCTCACTCCTAGGACACCATTAATCTACTTTGTAACTCTATAGATTGATTATTCTGATCACCTCTTATAGACACAGTCATATAGTTTATGGTCTTTTATGACTGGCTTCTTTCACTTAATGTTTGCAAGGTCATTTATGTAGAAACGCTTTTTAGCACTTCATTCTTTTATATTACTGAACAATATTCCATTGTATGGATAGACTGCGTTTATTTATCCATTCATTATTGGTAGATGTGTGAACTATTTCTACTTTTTGCTTATTGGAAATATACTGCTATGAGCATTCATGTGCAAGTGTTTACCTGGCCATGCATGCTCATTCTCCTAAGGTAAAATTTAAGAAGTGAAACTGCTGGGTCCTATGGCAACTTCATATTTATTCGTTTGAGCAATAGACAGATTGTTTTCCAAAGCACCAAAGCATCATTTTTGATTCTCACCAGCATTGTCTGAGGGTCCTAATTTCTTTTCTTTCTCACGGATACTTGTTATGATCTATCTTTTCATTATTGGCATCCTAGTGGGCATGAAGTGACATCTCATTGTGGTTTTGATTTTCCTGATGGTCGCTCACTGAGAGCTGTGCTTTATTCCAGTGTATATCTGAGCACTTGGCACATTGGCGGGACATAACTAGTGCTCAGTGCAGGAGAGGTAATACTAAGTGTTAGAAAGAGTTGCATCAGAACAGTGAGCTTGCATCCATGGTTGGAGACAGCAGGTCCTCAGTGGGCTTGAGAAATAAATGGGCTTTTTTCACAAGTATGGGACACAGTTCTGTCATCCAAAGCACATGCGCTTTGATGCTGGACAGATGTGGGCTCAAATCCCCTGCTGAGGTCCCAGCTCTCAATCTTGATAGGAAAAATGGCAAAACAGTGAGTTTTGAGGCTGTAGAGACAGCAAAGGGCCATAACATAGAGGTCTTTGTGATTTACCCAAGGCGGGTTTTATCCTGATGGTACAGGTAGAGCCACAGCGAGCTTTGCATTTTATTTTATTTTATTTTTTTTGGTACCGGAGATCGAACTCGGGTCCTTGAGCTTGTGCAGCAGGCGGCGAAAGCACTGAGCTAAATCCCCGGCGTTTTTTTTTTTTTGAGCTTTGCATTTTGTTAGGATCCCCCGGCAGCAGCATGGGGCAGAGATGGTCCCCAGAGCCAGAAAGGCAGGTGGAGTGCAGCTTGCAGGCCGGAAGGGAGGGAGGCTGAGCAGAAGCTGTGAGAGCAGAGAGGGGATGGTGGAAAGAATAGACTTCCGTTAAACGTCTCCTAACTCACGAGCAAGTGTTTGCGCATTTTTATAGGACAGATATTTAGGAAAGACGTTGCAGGGTCACATGACAGTTGCATGTTTACTCATTGGAGGAACTGCCAAACTGTTTTCCAAAGCAGCCAAAGCACCATTTTATATTACTACCAGCAGTACATGAGGGTCCATGATGAGAGGGCACGGACTCTTGCAAAGACCTTTCCCCAGAAAGGTTGTGCGCATAATTCGGGAGGTCGCCTTAGGAGTGGAAAAAACACTGCTTAGAGCCTAGGATTGTCTTTACTTCAACTTAGCCCCTGCTTTGCTGGTAACCATCTGCAAACTATTTTACCTACCTGAGCTTTTTTTCTTCTCTATAAAATAAGGAGGATACACCAGATGACCAGCAACTCCCTTTCCTGTCCTGAGGGCCTTTGCCTCCACCTAGCACTTAGGGGTATGTATTTCCCAGTGGTCAGGTCTGGAAGATTTCCACCACAAAGAGGACCTAGGAAGTGAGTGAAGATGTGATGTGAAATTGCTGGAAACCAAGCCCAGGAAGCTGCTTCGTTTGCCTTGTGGTTTTTATTGAACATCTTTGAAGAAAAATGCAATATATATATTTCCCTCTTATAAATAATGCAGCTAACAGAGAATTATTTCCTGCTGTCTGGCTGCATGTTTATTAATAACTTCCACAAGAGTTTGAATTATTTCAGAACTCGAATCTAAATGTTTGGCTGAAAAATTTGATTTGGTTTATAGTCATCATATTTATTCCTCCCCAAGTAATTAACCTGGGTATGCTTCCCTCCACTGTTGCTTACATCTACATATACATGGGATGACTAAGATTCCTCCAATACTCTGAGACATTAATTTCTGCCAGGGTGGTAGAGTTCCTAGGGAGTGAAATGTTACCAAAGAAACAGACCCTCTGGGACCCAGCTCCTGTCTGACACTAACTAGGATGACCTACACTCATACTAGTAGAGCAGTCTGCCTTGTAGAAGTCCTAGCCCTTGAAACATCAGGGGTAGAACAGATCTTTAGAATTCCTTTAGCACTAGTGTTTTGTAATACAACAGGGCTTTGCTCCTAGATTTTCTTTTTACTGTAAGACAATGATACTCTACACTTTTCAGCCAAGACCAGGTTCAGTGGGCAAGAATAACCCAGGAGATTATTAAAAATACAAATTCCAGGCCCCAAGGGCCAGAGATTCTAATTTACAAATGCCTGGGATGTGACCTAGGAAAATGTCTCCTTATTTTTCTTACTAATTGACTGATGTTTAAAAAGTATTTTTAAAAAATTTTTGTCCTTCCTCCACTAGTTTAATAAGGCAAATTTTAATGTATATCCAGGTTTGGGATTCTTGCTTTTAGGTAAACATTATGTTTATATTCAATTGAAGAAATATTTATGAAGTATCTAGTATGTACAAGATGTTTTGTCAAATAAAATTAAAAATTCACTGTATCTGCTTTAGTTTACTGTCTGATAATATAGAAAATATGAGTAAAAACTAGTTACACCTGTGAGGGGCCTGTACATGAATATATGTACAAATTCAGATGAGTGAAAATTATAATGGTTTGGAGATGACAAGAGAGAACAGACCAATGCATGTACAGGTCCAGGGTTAGAAGGAGCAATGCTACCTGGTTACAGAACTTGCTTTCTATGTTTGAAGGCCTGGTACTGGATGACAGCTTATTTTCCATTAAAGTAATTGAAGAGTGAACAGAACCCGGAGTCATTCTAATTAAATCAGAGATGATACAAGAATCATTGTGGCAACTTAGCATTATGATGGGAATTTCTGCTAATTCATGGTCTCAGGAAAATCAGCTGTGAAAGAACAAGCTGGTGTAAGGGGAAGGTGCTCTGAGCCAGACAGATCCACAGTTGGGCAGAGTGCCATTTACTGGGCACTTACCGACAGAAGTGTGGTCAAGAGTAGCAGCAAGACCAGAGGATTTCAGTGATTTATGTCAAAGGGAGGCTTAGGTAGTAGTTGGGATGAAAGTGATTTCACAGAAGCCACAATGTAACTGGTTTGTCTCAAGCTAATATCACAGGTGTCAGGCACATCCCTGGGAGTGATGGTGCCAGAGTCCAGCCATACAGATCCACATACCTTCAATAGTTTTATTTATAACATGGTGGAAAACTATGGGGAAAAGAGGCTGGGGTTTTTCAAGTGCAATTGTGGTGGCTACCACTCACTATGAGTGCAATCAGGTCAGGCTAGGTCCCTACATTCACTGTGCATGAACTAAGATTAGATAATTGAGAATGTCAGAATCAAAATGGAGCCACTTGTGTTAAACTCTAACAAAAAATACTAAATTAAGCCAGGGGGTTATGAAGGAGGGGGTTATGAAGGATCTCATGCACACATTCCTGATATCATGAATTACCACAAAAGGCTCTGCCAGAGCCAGAAGCTTGCACAAAGACAAACACAACCTTGCAAAACAAAAACAAAAACAAAACCAAAAAACCCAGCTCTTCAAGGATATCTATAGAACAACTCTTCGTCCACTCTTTGACTGAGACCACCCTTGTTATTGATCTTTGCAACCAAGGATCATTGGTTTAAAATAACTTATATAATCCTCCCTATTTTGTCTTTAGAGTTGATTTTTTTTTTTTTTGGTACCAGGGATCGAATTCGGGTCCTTGCACTTGCACAGCAGGCGGCGAAACCACTGAGCTAAATCCCTGCCCCCCCCCATTTTGCCTTTAAGCACTTCCTCTGCGTTAACCTTCTCGAATACACTCTCATATCTTCCCACTGCAACATCCATTCTTGCATAAACTTAATCTTCTTAGAATCGCTCTCTGTTTGCTGTTTAGGTTGACACAATATAAACACAAATAAGAGGAAATATAATTATGATTGTATGTCAATGATATGCTTATATACTAGAAAGCTTGAAATAAATGGAAATCTATGAAAAATGATATGTCAATTTGGTAACTAAAATATAAATAATACAAAAATCTATAGTGACAGAAAGCAAACAGTTGTTGCTTGTGGATGGGGACAGGGTTGGAAGGGAAGGACTTCTAAGGACCACGAGGGAACTTTAGAGTAATAGGGTCACTGTGTTAATGTGATGACAGTTTTATAGGGTTGGTCATATGTCAAGCCTATAGAATTCTCACCCTCAATATGTGTGGTTTTTTTGTATCTATGATAACTCCTAAAACTGTAAAGAAAGAAAGAGTTTGTATTTATTTGCAATAAAAATAATAGAGAATGTGTAAAAGTTTAGAAAATATAGTAAAATATAGCCAAAAATATAGTGAAATATATTAGAAAATATAAGGAGAAAAACCTATTTATAATAGCCATACAACTGATAAAGTTTTTGGAACAACCGTAACAAAACTGAGAATTCATATAAAGTATAAAACTACTATTGTGTCAACTTGGAATACCTGGTTGGTCTAGCACAGTTCTGAGTGTGACTGAATGGATTTGCCAAAGCTGGAAGACCCATCCTGGGTGTGAGTGGCACCAACCAATAGGCTTATAGCCTGACGGAATAAGAAAGGAAAAGAAGAAAGGCTCACTCCTGTTTTTTGGAGGAGCTCCAATCTTTGCCATCGCCTTGGACGTCCATCTCTTGGCTTCCAGTGCAGACTCTTCAGTCTTGCAGTGCAGATTCTTTGGCTTTGCAAGGGACTCTACAGTGAGCTCCGGGGCTTCAACTGTTGACTGGATCTTTTGGATCTCCAGCATGCTGACAACCCTTTTGCATTCTTCCACACCTGACTCTGCAGACAGGTATTGTAAGCTTACCTTGTAAATCTGTGTGTGTGTGTGTGTGTGTGTGTGTGTGTGTGTGTATCTTCTGTTAAATCTGTTTCTCTAGTGAGCATTGACTGATAGAACTACTGAGAATCATAAAAGAAGGCCTGAAAAAATGGAAAGATATATTATGCTCTTGGCAGGACAGACTTATGAAGGGGTTAATTCTTCCTATATTGCAGTGCAAATTTAAAACAATATCAGTCAATAGGATCTACAATAGTTATCTCTTTTGGGGGTGGGAAGAGAGAGGAATGAGTGGGCAATCAACCCAGTGAGGTAGCTGTTGTGCATTGCCATGTCTTTTATTTTGGGAACTTGGATCCTTTACATCTAGGGCCTTGATGACCCTGGAGGAACCTCCTCTCTGAGGGTTGGCTGACTCCTATGGGTCATAAATACCCTGGCTGAGAGGCACTTGTCCAGCACAAACCAACCATTCCAGAGCTATCTTAATCACCTTCCTCATTGCTAGGATAAATACTTGACACCTACAACTTAAAGGAGGAGAGGTTTATTTTGGCTCATGGTTATAGTCCACAGTCAGCTGGTTCCAAGGCAGAAAACAGCATGGCAAAAGGGCATAGTGGAGGAGAAGCTGCTTACACCACAGTGGCCAGGAAGCATAGAAAGAAGGGGAGGGAGACACTTCCTTCCAGAAATCCCCCCCACCACGCGCTGCTTCCTAACAGCAAGTCCGCTAGAAACCCCCATGAATGAACATCCTCCAAAAGCCCTGCCTATGACTCCATGATGACTTTGGAGGATATTCTTGATCTGAACCATAACAAAATGTTGCTTCAACCATTGGACTCTCACACTTGGGGCCACTATCCTCCTGCCTTGGTCACCCAGGGCCAGGCACCTGACTACTAAAGACAGCTCACATGCTCTGGAGCCTGCCAAAATTATTCAAACTGTCCAATCCTAAACATGCTCATCCTGCCTGCCTGTTCCCTCTCATGGAAACCATGATCAGAGCTCTTGATCTTAGATCTTCTCTCTCTCTTTGCTTCCCGACCAACCCTGGTGCTTCCTCACCTACCCCACCCCATGGCATGGCATGCTCCTGGTCTTTAGGATCTCTGAGCATAACAAACTGTCTTTCCAATGGCAGTTGTTTCCTGATCTGCTGACCTCACATTAACTAAATAATAAGAGAGACCATATTAAAAGATGGTAGTAGGTGGAATACTAAAGATATTTCCTTCAAAATCCCTCTCCCTGGTTTTTCAATCATTTGAATCTAGCTACTGCTATGAAGCAATTTTGCAGATGTAAATAAGGCCCCAAGTCAGCTGGCCTTAAGATACAGAGAGTTTTGTGGCAGATGTATGCATGATGCAAACAGGTGAGCCTTTCAAAATGAGAGAGCTTTCTTCCTCTGGCTGGTAGCAGAAGAGGTCACAGAGATGTGCTTCTATCGGTTTCAAGAAAGAAGTGGGTGGCTCTGCTGGAAACCACTGGGGACACATGGCCAGGAATTGCTGAGCTTGCAAGAGCACTCTAACCTCAGCTGAGAATTGCAATCTTGCAGACACACTGATTGACATTGTGTGATCTGAGTAGATCAACATGACCTGCACCCCAGATTACTGATCCATGAGACTGAGATAGAAAAGGTACATTGTTTTATAGCCGCTGTGTTTATAGTAACTTGTTATAGCAGCAATAGAAAATAAATATGGCTGCACAGAATGGTGGATTACAGAGAGGCCTCTGCAATGAAACTGGCTAAATACTGTACTATTCCTCCACCCACTCACTGTGTAACCTGGATGGAGTTATTTATGCTTCAGTTTCCTCCTCTGGAAAGTGGGGATAAGTAGAGTAATCTCACGTAGGTTTGCTATGAGGATTATGTAAGTGAAGATGGCTTAGAGCATGACTGTCACATAGGAAATACTCTGCAACTGTTTGCCATTTTTGTGCCTCTAAATTTAGATGGAAAAATAATCTGTCAAAAATGATCAAAGAGAAAAAGTGGAAAAAATTAATGAGAGACTTGACTGTGTGAAATAAAAAATGCTTATGAAGACATAATAATTAAATCAGCATGGTAATGACTCAGAAATCTATTAATGGCTTAATAGAATAGCATGAATCACCAGACACACACATGCACATCCATTCACTAAACAAATATTTCTTGAGTACCTATTATCTGCCAGATGCTGTTCCACACAGTGGGGATATGGCAGTAAAACAAAAGAAAAAAGCAAAATGAAAGGAGTAAAGTCCTTGTTCTTAGGGATCTTATGCCCTAAAAGTGGAGCCAAACAATAAACAGTAAAATGTAGAATGTTATGTGGAGAATTATCAGTCGTGATAAGAGGAATGGAATGCAATGGAGAGTGCTGTTTGCGGTAGGGTAGCCAGAGGAGGCCTCTTGATAAGTTGATATGGGATAGGGCCCTGAAGAAGTGAATAGGGAATGGCTTAAATACCAAGTGTTGAGGCAGAAGGTGGAGCAAGCACCAGACCTTGTGACAGGTGCAGGCACAATCTGTTCAAGGTTTGTGTGTTTGGAATGGAATAAGGAAAGAGGACTAATGGTGAAGACGAGGTCAGAGATGTAGCCACCTGTGAGTTTTAGGCCAGAGGTTGTGAGATAAGAATACAAAGCACTAGTTAAATTTGAATTTCAGAGAAAAAAAACAAATGAATTTTGGGACATACTTTTATGTCCTAAATATATAATATTTATCCCTTGTTTCTCAGAAATTCTAAAATTCAACTTTAACTAAACACCTTGAAATTTTAACTTGCCAACTATGCCAGTTTTATCTGGGTAAGATGGCTGTAATATTAAATTTAAAAATCAACACAAAATTACGTTTACAGTATGATCTCAATGATATTAAAACATAGAGATAAATATCTGGAAAGGAATATACTAAAATGTTAATCTTATTGCTCCTAGATATGATAGACCCATGGACAATATTATTTATTTATTTATTCAGTGCTTCTCTGTGAGTTTCTGTAAATTCCACCTGCTCTACACACAGCGTGACCAGTTTGTTCAAATCAGTATTTCAAGTGCCTAGGAGAGAAAGAATGCTTTAGAGAGTGAATGAGTGCTGCAGAGTGAATATTTGTTGATTGCTACATTATTGAATTAATTGTGCACAGTCTTAGGTGAGAAATCTTCAGCTGAGCTATGGGGAGCAGAGCCATAGACAGGTTCACTGTGAATGGCAGCCAGAAAGAGAAGGGAGGAGAGAGTTTTGTAGGGAGCCTTTGTCCCAGGAGAAAGATGCTAAGTGCTCCTCTCCAAGGGTTACACAGGGCTTTTTGGTGGATGGGACAATACTGAGACTATGAGCTGTCCAGGCCTCTAGACTGGCCTGGTCCTTTTGCTGGGTCTGCCTGCTCAATGCTTTGAGAATGGCCTGGCCTGAGTGTGAGTTTCCCTTTGGCCTGAGATCAAGTATTTTGGGGGAAATGAGAGCATTCCTGTTCTTTCAAAAGCATCATAAAGAATTCTAGGGCAGTCCCTGAATAATATTTGGCTTGAACTGTAAGACCCCCTGGTGGTCTGGGGCCTTGTAAACACCTGAGATTTGGAGTGTGCTATTTATAAGCATAACACTTCAATAGTTCATCATCCTTTTGGCAACAGCAAGCTTCTAGAATTCCAGACTTCACAGTCTGTATGTTCTAACCCTTGTACCAAACAAGCAGAAGAGCAAAAAACAAGGTAGGGGAACAAGAGTGAAAAGCTCTCTGACAGCCAGCTCTTTGGCTCTGTGGAAGAAGACTCAGCCGTTTGTAGATCAGGCCTACAGTGTTGACAGGCTTTGGGTTCTACCTTTGTGGTTTTCTTCCCTCCACCCCCAGCCCACTGCCTCTCATTCCTCCTCAGGCCCTGAGTGTTCCAGTGCCTGGCCCCTAGCCAGCTGGGCATGTGTGTGTTTGTTGATCATTGCTAGAAGGACCAGGACCATCTTGCTGCTAGACTAGTGGAAACAGAGCCCTTAGGCCAGTCCTTGAAAACAAAATCCTCTGCCTGGGTGACCCTGGGATGCCAAAGGCAGCACTGTGGGGAAGGGAGTCTGGTAGGTGGTTTTTCTGCATGGAGGTGAACCTTGGGGACTTGGAGGAATGTTTTTTCTACAAAGAAGAAAAACTGAAGTCAGTTTTAGAGTCTCCAATAAGAGGCCCTCATTGTGGTCTGACCTCTCCTCTTTAGCTCCCCTCCTTGACTGGAGAGCCATCTCAAAGAGCACAAACAGAGCTGAGGGTTGGAGCAGGGCCACTATGGGAAGGTTTCAGGGGTAGCCACCAGCAATCATTTTGATATCCCAGGGTCTAGCTGGTATTCATTAATCTAGCAAGCCTTTACTGAGCATGTGCTCTGTACCAGGCCTGGGGGCACTGCAGAGGTGAGGTCTTCCAGAGCCAGAGGACACCTTGCTAATCAAGCCTGCCCATTTCTTTGCTCTCACCTTGCGTCCTGCCCCACCTTTCCCCATGGTCATCAGTTGCCAACACTCACCTCTGATCACTCTAGAGCTCCGCAAAACCTTCTCCTTGTCTTCGTGCAGCTCAAGGATTCCCTCTGTCACGTCTTTAGAGAAGCCACCACGACCGCTGTCTCCCTGGATTTACTCTATAGCATTTCCTAGCTAGGTCTTATTTGCTTCCTCCTGCTAGAACATCAGCTCTGTGAGAGCAGAGGCCCCTTTGGCTTTATGGTTTCTCCCAGGACTGGCGACACAATGTGGCATACAGTAAGCATTCAGGGCATGTTGGCTGAGCCCATCCCTAGCTGTGTTTTCATTACATCATCTGGCTTCTTGGGGGTACTCTGATCCCTTTAGCTCTGCTTACACAGAGGAGCAAACATTTTCATCTGAGGTGGCCCCTGCTGATTGTCATGTTTTGAAAGAAAAACTGTGAGACAAAGAAGGAAAACTTAGTGTGATTGCCACATGTCTCTCTGAAGCTGCCTTGGCTCTCTTGGGTCTGGCAGGGTCCTGCAGTGGACATAGTAGTTTTCTGGAAACAGGCCTCGGCCTTCTGTGTCCTGCATTCAGCAACACTCATCTCTATTGCTGTGCTGGAGGGGCCTCTGGCTCCCTTCTCCTCTCTCAGTCTGCAGCATGCAAGGTTCATGGTTTAACTTGTTATCATTTGGATGAAGTATGAGTTCTATCCCCTTCCTAACTTAAGACAGTGCCTGGTCATCATCCTGAAATGGAGGACATCCACACTCTCTGTGTGAGATTGTGAGGATGCTACATAGCTTTTCTGAGTTTTGCCTTCCTCACCTATAAAATGGAAGTAATAACACCTGTCTCAGGAAGTTTTGTAGATCCAAAAAGACAATGAAGATATAGGACCAGACAACAAGTGAGGGGAAGGTATGTATGATTACCATTATTAAAACCTGCACCATTACCTGTTGAGCTCCTAATCTGGATGGTATCAGTTTCAGGACTCTTAAAAACAGGTCCAAGTTTCTGCCTGCCCTCAAGTAGGGGGCCTGACCATGGACCACCTAGCTTGAGATGGATAAGTCATGCGGGCCTAGGTCTGAGCCTGAGCATGGGCGATCTTAACTAAGCATCTCACTTTTCAGCTCTGCCCATGCTACCTTTTCCTGCTGTTTGAAAATTACAGGAAGCTGGAGAGCTGCTGTCAAGGAATGAGATGCCCTGGTTGCCAGGGAAGGGAGGTGCACAGCTTACTTAGTGAGTAAGGAGTGCAGGCAATGTATGCACTAAGCTAAATGTGAGCTTGGCAATGAGTAAATGAGGGGTTTACTTTATCCATGAAAACAACTTCAAAAAAATCTTGGAGGATAACTCCTTGTTGGTAGCTCCATCCACTGTTTTTCAAAGCTCCTGAGAAAGTGAAGAGGGCTGTTTGCTTTGAGCATGATAGAAGCCCTGGTGCAAAGATAGCTCTGGATTGTCCTACAGGCATGAGGGAGAGGGGTCAGTCTGGTCTGTTCAGGATGGTTTAGGGTTCCAGTGTGCCCCTCTGCCATCACAAGCAATGAGCATGTCTCTCATTGTCCACACAGCTATCTGAGTCCCTGGGGAGAAGAAGGTAAGCACATAGGATAAACCTTGGTTAAAGCCAGGTACAGCTGGTGACAGGCTGGAGTACTTTGGGGAAGCACTTTGCCTCAGAGCCCCAAATCCATGCTCCTTCATGAGCCAGAGCTAAGGGCAATGTGATACTCTTTGTCATGCCAGAATGCAGGGAAGTCATTGAGTTGGAGAAAGTGATTTCCTACCTTGGAAGAAAAGATGTGTGAGGCTTGATATAACTCAGCCAAATCCCACCTCAAGTTCATTATGAGGAGAAGGCACCTGAGAAAGTTATTTTAGACTTCAATTTAGCAATCATTTTTTGCCTTTCATGAATCAAGTGCTGTGCTACTTGCTTGGGAATCTCAAAATGAGTAGAGCCTGGCTTCTGTCTGCTGTGCTCACAGGTAGGTCCCTACTCTCTTCCCTTCCTGTAAACAAGTCCAGTTCTACCTACCATCCCTAATATGGGAGGAGCTATGCTCTTCTCAGCATTCCAATTCAATTCCCAATCTTCTAGATATGGTACACCTTTTTTCTCAAGCCTTATAATGACACCCTAGGAGTTGGTATCTTGAGCACGATTTTGCAGGTTAGGCCGCTAAGGGTCCAAGATGTCTATTGTAGGAGTGGAGTATGTGCACCTCAAAAGGACTTGTGGGCTTCACAGAGGAGATGGCATCGGCCTGGATTTTCATACATGAGTTGCTAGATAGGAAGAGCAGAAAGCTTGTCTTGAAGCTGAGAAGCTGGAAACAGCTTCCATGTTATGGAAACAGCTGGCAGTTATGGCTGAAGTTTAGAAAAGTTAGGAAGGCTGTGTACATCAGGTGATGGAGTTGCATCTTTATCTTGGGACAATGCTGAGTGTGCAGGTTATCACCTGTGTGTGGCATGTGCATGTGCTTGTGTTATCATTATGAGTGTGCACTTGTGTTTGCATGCATGTGTGTGTATGTACTGCAGTGGCTGTGTATTTGATCTCCCCTTTAATAAGGGATGGATAATAGTGAGGCTGAATATAGACAGAACAGCTGAGAAGTTATCACATCTGTCCAGAAATATTAACTAATGTCTGCTGAATGCTTGTATCATGCCAAGCATAGTGCTAAACACTTTACAAGCCTTATCTCATAAATGTTGTAACAACCCCGGAGGTGAGTATTGTTATTATGCTTACATTACATATAAGGAGACTGAAATGTTGACAGGTTAAATAACTTGCCCCGGATCACACAGTTAGCAGCATACACTAAGATTTCAAACTGTTGATCATTATTATTTGGTAAAACTAGGGTCTAGGTTCAGGCAAGATAGTAGGAGTGAAAGTTGAAGAAATATCTGAGAAATATTTAGGAGGCAAAAATACCCAGTGAATTCCTGAGAAAATGGATTTAGGGAATGTGTGAGAGTGACAAGCTTCTGGCCCAGGTGACTGTGGAGTCTGCAGAAGAATAGATGTCAGAGAAAAGATGGATTTTCTAACCTCAGAGTCAGTTATCCAGCTATAACTGGGTCCTGGCTCTGTCCATTACCATGCGAACTGCCCCTGCTTGTGCCTTTTATAACTGATCAGTAATTATTTCTCCTGTCAATAAGACCTGCCTCAGGACTCCAGGACCCTCAGCCCACCTCACCAGTGATCTGGTGGACTTTCTCTCTTTGGATATGGCCACATTGCCAGTTACAAAGGCCCTAACTGCATATGATCTAAGTCACATTTCTCCATCTGAGATAATGAACCCTAAAATATAACATTTTCAACTCTTCACCAAAGAAGCCTATTAGAAAAGGAAATAAGGTATATTGAGCATGAAACATCTTTGATGGACCATGCCAACTCCTGGGGATCACAACCTCTATTGTTGAGGGTTTGCAAGCCACAGTTTAATAAGCAGTCTTGGGATTTTACCTGTGATAGATCTCAGGCACATATTATTTCCTTTTCAGAGAATCATGACATTTGTCTGTTAATAACCCCTTTCAATAATATTTCAAAAGCTTTTAATTGAATATTTACCGTGTACCTGGCATGTCTCTCTTCCCTTTCCATGTTTTAAGTGACTATTGCAGGACTCCCAAAGGCAGAGCTTAATTCTGTGTGTTATCTTTTCACTAATTTATCAAATTCTTCTTGATTGAGAGGCTCGACTTCATTTTAACACTCCCTGTGCTACCTCATTCTTGAATTCTCCTTATCGATGTTCATTCTATATTTTCTAATCTGACGATCATTCTCCTTGACAGAAAGATGGAAACAGAATAGGAACTTAAGAGTCTGCTTTAAACTATTCATGTTAGTAGGAGAGATGGGAACTGGTAATTGATATTTTTGAAACCTTTGCTCTGTGCTAGGTTTCTGGAGGCTTTGGGTTTTGTTGTGGTGGTGGTTGTGGTTTTAATGCATCATCCCATGTAATCCTCACACCGAGCATGTGGTGTAAGAATTATTATTTCCATTGTATGAACAAGAAAACGGAGGTTCAGAAAGGTTAAGAACATTACCCACAGTCAAACAGCTGGACAAAACACTCTGTGCTCATCATTCTGACTGTACCCAAAAAGGTCTTTTGTGGTGTTGTCTTTGGCTCATTCCAAGCTTCAGCCTTCCTGACATTCCACTTAAAGGTCTGTGTCACTCCTTCGTATCTATCCTGTGTATGCAGTCTTCTTCCAAATCAGAGTCATTTGCAATTGTATTGTCAGAATATCACTTTTGAAAGTCATCCCTCCAGTCCCGTCTTCCCTGAACCTATCAGGTCATGAGATCAGGCTGTTTTTTCTCTGCAGATGAAGGTAATCTGCCTTCATAGAGACTAAGGTGCATGTCAGACCATGCCCAGCCCTTTTCTTTGTGAACAGCATGAATTTTGAGATGGCCTGGCTATTCTTTCTCAAAAGTTTCCTTTCTGTTCCTTTTCCAACCATTCCACCCTAATGAAGCAGAATTAGCTTCCAAATAGATGCTCCCTACTCCTTTCTCAGAAAACTCCCCTGCTGAGGCAAATCATATGCATATTCCAGTACATTCATTACTTTTTTGGCAAAGATAGTTTCTGCAATGAAGAGTAGTCATGAATACAGTTGATTAGGTAAAATAGACTTGGAGATGACCACATTTCTGTGAACAGTTTTAAAGTACAAGTTTTGATTGTCTATAAGACAGTATACAGGGACTCTTGGATCTCTATGTAAGCATACTTATATATGTGTCAATGTGTGTGGCTCTAGGCAGAGTTATATTACAGTGCATGTGCAGTTTTACATAAAATTATATTAAGTGACTTTGGGTGAGATAGATAATATAGAGGATTGGGTATGGCATGAAATTTTGGAGGTTACTGATACAGGGATCAGAGCTTTCTCAATACTTTATTCAGTAGGAGACTTGGGTAGACTCCTAGCACCTCTAACCTTTAGTTTTCTTCGCTTTAAAGTGAATATGATACATCCCGTAAGACTGAATGTGATAATGTATGTAAATACTTGGCACATAGTAAGATGATCAACATCAGCTATTACCAGGTGGAACTCTATCTGTTCTCATAGGAAATTGTTTTGGAGTGCATCAGTATGTGTGAATTTGAATGTGAAAATCTGAGTTTGTGTTCCCAGAATATTTTAGCTTTTTTGCTACTCTTTAACACCGGCATTCACAGATCCATGGCAGCGTGTCCTAAGGACAGAGACTGAGAGTGAAGGACTGGAATTCTTTTATATCAAAAGTCCAAAGAGCTGGGCGTCACTGAAGTTGGAGAAGAGAGTCGCCTCGGGAGGCACAGTGCGCAGAGAATGAAATATATCTGTCAAGATGTGAAGTGCCACAGCAGGTCTGTTCTCCAAGGCACACAGGGACAGGGCTGTAACATCCACCCCTCAGACTGGTGGGACAGCTGGGCTCCTCTGAGAAGTAGAGACCCGTGCTCGGACAGGTGCACCCCTGAGGCTGGGCGGCACCTTACTCCATAAAGGGCACACGTGAGAGCTCACCACGATGTTTCCCGGCCCTCACTTCCTGTTGATCCTTCACAGAAAAAAGCAGCAGCCAGCATGTGTGTATTTCCTCAACTGAAACTCCAACTTCGATTTCCAGGCAGCACAACATTTGTTTTTAGGGAAAAAAACCCCCGCAGTTAGCTCAAGGGTGATGAGGGTGACAGGGCTGCAATTATCACCTGCTCCTCAGCACCCAGCGTATTGTGGGGAAGGTGCTGACAGCTTTGAACTTCGTGTGGGGAGCTGAAGCCCCCACCTCTGCTCAGAACATTTGACACAGACAGACAGCTGTGGGACCAGAGTGAGGGTGGCGGGGGTGGCGGGGGCCTGCCCTCCTCCCCTCTCTCCTCCCCTTGCATTTAGACTGAGGGAGTGGGCTGAGA
>NW_004624784.1:8939569-8962191 GCF_000247695.1 Heterocephalus glaber | reverse complement strand
AGCTCCTTTTCTTTCCTTTTTCTGATAAGGTTGGCTAAGGGTTTGTCAATTTTGTTGATTCTTTCGAAGAACCAACTCTTGGTTTCTTTGATTTTTTTATATCATTCTCTTAGTCTCCATTGAATTGATTTCTGCTCTAATCTTTATGATTTCCTCCCTTGTATGATCTTTGGGTTTGTCCTGCTCTTCTTTTTCTAGAAGGTTGAGGTTCAGCATCAGGTTGTTTAATTGGGCTCGTTCTGTTTTCCTAATATGTATATGCACTGCTATGAATTTCCCTCATAAGACTGCTTTTGTTGTGTCTCATAGATTCTGATATGTTGCATTGTCATTGTCATTGAATTGAAGGAACTGTCTGATGTCTTCTTCAATTTCCTCTGTGACCCATTGGTTGCTCAGAAGTGTGTTGTTCAATTTCCTTATGTTTATGAAATTCTTGTGGGTTTTTTTGCTGTTGATGTCCAATTTCATTGCACTATTGTCTGATAATATGCAGGGAATAACTTCATTTTCTTTGTGCTTACTTAACACATTCTATGTGTGAGTATGTGGTCTATTTTGGAGAATGACTCATGTGGAGCTGAAAGAATGTGTATTCTAATTTTGTGGGGTGGAACACTCTGCAAACATCTGTTAATTTCATTTGTTCAAGGGTTCAATTGAATTTTAGTATTTCATCGTTTATTTTTTGTCTAGTTGATCTATCTAATTGTGACAGTGGGGAATTGAGGTCCCCCAATGGTATTGTATTAGTGCTTATGTAATTTTTCATGTCCATTAGTATTTCTTTTATATAGTTGGGTGGACTAGTGTTTGGTGCACAGGTATTTATGATTGTCATCTCTTCTTGTTGGATTATTCCCTTTACAAGGACATAGTGTCCTTCTTTGTCTTTCTTAATCAGTGTTGGTTTGAAATCCACTTGATCTGCAAAGAGGATAGCTACTCCTACTTTTTTGGGGGGTTCCTGCTGTATGGAGTATTGTTTTCCACCCTTTAACTTTCAGTCTATGAGGTTTTTTTTGAATTAAGTGTGCTTCTTGTATGTAGCATATTGTTGGATCTTGCTTCTTGACCCATTCTGCCAGTCTATTTCTTTTGACTGGTGAATTGAGACCATTAATATTGATGGTTATAACTTATACATATTGTCTTATCATTGTGATGACTTTTGTTGTTGTTGTTGGATTCTCCCCCTTTGCGTTCAATTTCTTGTCATGCCTGGTGGATTCATTCTGTTGTGCTTCCTGGGGTTGTGATCCTCATTGTCTGTTCCTAGGATATTATCTAAAATTTTTTGGAGTGCAGGTTTGGTATTCATGAAGTTCCTAAGGTGCTTTTTGTCATGAAAGTATGTTATTTCTTCATCAATTTTGAAAGATAGTTTTGCAGGGTACATCAGTGTGAGTTAGAGGCTGTTTTCCTTTAGGGCTTGGAATACATAGTGATGTAAGCTCTTCTTGCCTTGAGGGTTTGCATTGAGAAGTTTGCTGTGATTCTGATGGGCTCTCCTTTGTGTGTGATTTGTTTCTTTTCTCTAACTGCTTGTAGAACTTTGCTCTTCTGTTAGGTTTCTGGAATCTTAACTATTATGTGCCTATGTGTGGAGTTTTTTGATCAAGGCTACTTGGCTTCCTATATGCCTCACTTATCTGTATGTCAAGTTCTTTTCCCCAGCTTGGGAAGTTTTCTGCCATTACTTCTGTGAACAGGTTTTTTTTTATGTAGTCTGCGCTCTTTACTGTTTCCTTATTGTATCTAATCAGTCTTATGTTATTCTTCTTTGCATTGTCTAGCAGCTGCTTGATTGATTTCATGTTGTCCTTTACAATTTTAAAGCAATTTTTCTTTACCTGGTCACTAATTGCAATCTTATCTTATATATCTGAAATTCTGTCCTCACATTGGCTCATTCTGCTGCATAGACTTTCAATGGAGTTTTTAATCTCCTGGAAATCTGTTTGCATCTGTTTTACAGATTCCATTTGTTTCCTATGTTGAGATTCCATCATGTTCCTAAGCTCGTCTCTAGACTTATCAATCATGTCTTGCACTATGAGCACAATCTCTGCTGTTATGTGAGAAATTATTTCTGATTTCATTTTTTCCAGATCCTCTTTTGTTGCCAGTTCAGGCAGTCCAGGTCATTGGGTATCAGAATGTTCCATCTCATTTTCTTTTGGGGTTCCATTAGATGATCTGGAAGTCTGGTTTTGAGGCTTGTTTATGTGTCTTCTCATTTTGACGTGGGTGGGGGGTGGGTGGGTTGAGGGGTTGTTATTGGAGCCTCTGTGCCTCACCTCCTCTGTGCTGGGAGTGGTGTTACAGTGGGCCAGAAGCCTCCTCCTCTGTGTTGGGAGCAGTGGCACTTTGACCCAGAAGCCTCCTCCTCTGTGCTGGGAGCCTACCTGTTATACCTTTTAGAAACATTTGTAGTTAAATGGATGCACAATGAGGTGATACTCTTAAGTGAAATAAATAGGGCACACATGTGTAAATACCAAATAGTTTCTGTAGTGTGAGAAATTGAAAGTGTACAAAAGGACTTTTTTTCTTTGAGTCAGGGCTGCATGTGTCCCAGGCTGGTCTCAAACTCCTGGGCTCAAGCAATTTTCCTGCTGTGGCTTTCCAAGTAGCTGGAACTTCAGGCACACACCACTACACACAAAAGTTCCCTCTTTATATTAGTTTTTCATCTCATAGGATATATATATGTATATATATATATATATATATATTCTTAATTATCATGTTCTAGCTATTCTCTCATATGTATTTGCATTTTCTTGACCTAAGAGTTGTTTTAAAAGACTTTAAATTTTTTCCCAGTGTTGAGAATTTTTAATTTTTGTTTAATTTTTTATTTTCAGTTTCAGGGCAGTGTGATCAGAAAATGGATTTTGACATACTTTACATTAGTTGCATTTCTAATAAAGATGTTTTCTGTTTTGAAAGTTTGAAGTTTGAAATATAGAAACCATATATATTTATTAAATTATGCGATTTTGATCTTTTGTAAACAAGCTTTTATCTATATGATATTTTATTACAGAGAGTTGAATGAAAATCTTTTACAGCTGATGTGTTTTTGTTTCTTCTTATTTCTTCTGTCATTTTTACTTTATAAACACTGATATTTTTGTGCATGGGTAGTCAGAACTTTTAAAATTTCATTCTGGATGGTACCTTTTAGCATGACAGTGTCATTTTTGTCTTGGTTAATGCTTTGCATGTAAGTGCAGCCTGCCTCACTTCAAGTCATGTTTTATCTTTCTGTACACATCTTTGGTATTTGGTATGCTATTGTCTCTTCTTTCATTTTCAACCTTTATAAATCCCTTTCTTCTAGGTGTGGCTTTTAGGTGCAGCAGAATTGATTTTTATTTGGGGTACAATCCAATGTCTTTTTCTTTTATGAAAGGTTATCTTATTAATATGTATTTACATGAAAAATATTTTTAGTCTTAGTTCTGTCATTGTTTTAATATTTTAAGAAACTTTCTCTATGTGAAAGGCCTTTCCAATGTCAGTGTTTTTTAGCAGGCTCATATATTTCTGACTATATCTTCATAATTATAACTTTGTACAATACTCTTAAGCCTCGATTTCTTTAGACAGTATCAGCTAATTATCTATACAATAGATTCTAACTTCGATTTCTTTAGATAATAGGTAGCAATTTCTCTCATATCTTGGTTCAATGCTTTTGCTTCACTGAGATAATTGCTTCATTGCTTTCTTTTTAAAAATCATGGTGAAATATTTAGTCACAATATTCTGCTCTGTGAAAACATGTTTCTCTCCACCCTTTTTGTACTACTAAATTTTCCCCTTTCCTTCTTTCCTCTTTCTTTGTACAGACACTGTGCAATAGCTGTACCAGTTATTTACATTTGGGTTGTAGGAGAGGAAGGCTGGGCTGTGCTCCAGGGTCCTGGATTCTCTTCAGGCTGCAGGGCTTTGCACAGGAGAATCTGAGGTTTTACATTTGTCCAGCTGGTGAAGATAAGCAGCTTCATGATTATTCACAAGGAAAAGTCTTCTCTTCCTCAGTGTCACAAAGATACTGTTCTTTTGCAAGTACAGCTTGATGTGGAATGAATAGCAAATCTCCTGTCACTACCCCACATCTTCTGTTCCTGCTTTTGAAGCATGGGGGGTGTAGGTTATACATCTCAAGGAGGGCTTCTCACCTTTCAAAAATGTATTTTGAAAATCCTTCCTAAATTATGTTGCTATGGCTTCTCTGTACTCCTTCCATCCAACTTGACCTTTATGGTTTTGATGGTACTTTTATTGCTCATACAGTTCTAAGTTTCAGTTGCCTTCTGCTTTGTGCAGGTAGAGTTTATGTTGCTGCCTCTCATTTGCCTCATTGCTGTGAGGTGATTTCCAAGAGGAAGCCGGACACTGACTGTTCTGGCTGATGCCATGATCATCTCAGTGGTGGTGGGCAGTGGGTCACAGGGAAGTGGGCCTGCTTGCAGAGGAATGACTCCCAGGCAGCCTTGTCAGATGGCAGAAGGGGCTGAGTCTTGGGGTTCATAGAAAAGGGAGACCAGCTGAGGATGAGGATGGACATTTACAGATGGGCTCAGCTCCTGATGCCCAGCCCAAGGGAGGCAGCTGAGGAAGCAGATGCAGCTCTGCCCTCAGAGGACTCAGAGTTCCCTCATTTGTGGCAGGGACTCCATGATCTGCAGATTCTGTGCACAGAGAAGGCAAGAGAGCTCACATTGTGCTTACACATGGGGAGCCATGGGTTAAGGGAAAAGGAATACTCCAGATGTCAGTATCCTGACTACCAGCTGTACCTTCTCTCTCTCTCTTATCATGAATGTCCTGCTTCACAAGTCTTCCTAGAACCATGATCTTCAGCAGGATGGCCTGGGAAGAAAGCCATGGGTAGTGTCCCGAAGATGCCTTGCACTCCCAGGCCTGGGTTTGTGCCCTGCTTTTCTCTGGCATGGGCTTCTTCTTCTGCCAGCTCCATTTCCAACCCTACCCAGTGCTGACCTCCAACACATCCCTCAGAGGCCAGCCAGCCTGGACCCTCCCTTTATCCCTGTTATATACATCAAATGAGATAACCTGCCCTCAGTCTCCTTGATTATCCCTTTATTGTGGAAGTCGGCATGATGATGAGTGGTGGATGCAGATGTAGCTGTATCCCAGCTCCCTTCCCCCATGTCAGGATAATTCTGAGGCATGTATAATGCACCATTTTCTATGGTTTTCCAGGAGGATTAAGCTCCAGTCACCCTCAGGGATGCTGGTTTATTAGTGCACACTTTATTGCCTGCCTTCCTCCTCTGTATTACTCCTTGCATTTCTCGTATCTCTCCATAACCATCTGCACTTGAATCTTGGCTTTGTGGTTGCTTCTGGGGGAACCCAACCAATAAATCTAACTGCAAAAGTACAAGACCTCATTGGAGAAAACTACATTAAAATAAAAATAGAGAGATGTAACATATTTATCAATGTGAAGACTCAGTGCTGTAAAGCTACCATTTCTTGGTGTAATTTTAATCAAAACCCCAATACAATATTTCAGAAATTTCACAAAATACTTCTAAAAGTCACACAGTAGGATAAAGTGCACAAATAGCTAGAACAATGTTGAGAAAGAAGAACTAAGAAGGGAACCTTGTGTGGTTGTATGTGAAGATGAATTCAAAGCTGTAGAAATAAAGCCACCATGATATAGCACAGAAATTAGTGGACAAAGGGACCATGGGGGAAGATGAGACAGCACAGAGACAGAGATGTAGAGGCAGCAACATAAACCAAGGAGGCAGGGAGAGGTTTGGGGAGGGGAGGGTGACTTGCTCTTTTACATTTCTAAAGGGATTGAATTTCTGCAGAAGAGGCACAGTTTCAGTAAAAGAGTATCAGAGTGTCAGGCCAGATGACTTGATAACTAACAGCTTCTGTTTTGAGAATGCCAGGCTTTGCTCAGCTCTCTGTTCTGTGACGTTTCCTGGTTTGATAAGCATGTACCACTTGCTTCTTGAGACAGGCAGCGCAGTCAGTCCCCTAATCAATGTATCAGTTTCACCCTGTATCTTTTGACAGTGCTCCACACTTAGCCCTTGTCTAATCTTACAAAGAGAGCCCTAAACAGCTGGTGATGGGAGCCTTTCTGGACAAAGGTGTGTCATTGGGTCTGTTAAAATGGCAAGCAGTGTGGACTGGAGAAGCAGGTGTTCGATGCATTGGCCATAGACCACCTGTGACCGATACCTTGTCACACCCACTCCCTGATACCCAGATGAGGACACAGAGCAGCATGTGACTCCCAGATACAAGGATCCCCACTAGAAGACATTAGTTAGTGTGCACTGGCACGGGAACATGCTTGCACTCACTCTGAGTGTGATCCCCACATACTTGCAGAGAATATATTTAGGTGAGATTAGGTTTTATGACTAAATTCCACAGCAGGGACTTTCCTAGCTTGAATGCCTTCAACCCTTCTAACAACCGCTACAGGCACATATTGTGATGATGAACATGTGAATTTGACTCAGCTACAGGGTGGCCAGATATTTTGTCAACTATTTTTCTGGGTGCTTCTGTGAATGTCTTTTGGTGAAATTATATGTTAATTGGTAGAATCTGAATGAACCAGTAACTCAGCCTTCATAAGATGTGTGGGCCTCATCCAACTAGTTAAAGGACTGGATAAAACAAAATGACCAACCAGTCCTGAGCAAGAGAGAATTTCTAGCAGACTGGTGTCAGACTTCACCTGCAGTATTGGCTCTTTTTGGTTCTGCAGCACACAGTGTTTAGACTTGAATATCAGCTTTCCTGAGTGCCCAGTCCACAGGCCCACCCTGAATATTTTAGATTTGCTAATCATGTGAGTCAGTTCCTTACAATAAACCTCTTTATGCATACACATCCAATTGGTGCTCTTTCTCTGGAGAACACCGATAGAGAGAGAGAGAGGGAGAGAGAGAGAGAGAGAGAGAGAGAGAGAGAAAGAGATTGAGAACTTGCCCAAGGCTGTATTCAGAATGGAAAAATGGGATTTGGACACATAGCCCTCTCTTTCGAAGCCTTCCTTCCTTACTTCATTCCTCTACCTCACACTTATCCGCATAATACTCAAAGAGCCAAAGATGGATAGGAACACAGGAAAGAACTCTAGACCCAAATTGCAAGAGCAGACAGGGGACCCTGGGGCTGGCCCTGGAGATCCATCTGGAGGAGTGTGGCAACTGCCCCATACCTGGGTTTCTTCAGCCTTACCTAGACCTGCTAGAATAGTCCTGGAGGGCCCTGCCAGATACCTATATGAGCTGGAGACAATATGAACTTAACAAGCTCTCTTTTCTCAAATGGTCCTCATCTCCACTTGGATTGCCCTCCTTCTGTTTTCATGTCCATTCCCCATTCACCTGGCCTGTGTAATCATGTCTGTCCTCACATCCTTTGGGAATAGAGCCTTGGCTTTTAGTGAGAGGAGGAAGCAGTTTTAGGAAATGAAAGGGCCAGAGACAGGCAGGAAACAGAAAACAGATCTTTGAGGCTCACTCATATCCACCACTTCCTAGTCGCATGACTGTGTACATGTCACCATGCAGAGCTTTTTCCATTACCTGTGAGATGAGGAGGGTGAATAAGATGGTTTTACAGTGGGTATTTGGGATCTTCTGCTCTGTACCCAACTGGGATATAATGGAGAAAATGCTGATGTGTTTGGCACCTGGTGGGGACACAATGAATCTTTACCAAATGTCGCTGAATGATGGAATGACAGAAGACTTAGATTTGAGACCTATCGGTCTGAACCTTTGTCACATTAGTAAATTTTCTTAAGCCCCAGTTTCAGTGGAAATTAATGTCTTACAAATAAAGGTTCTGGGATACTATGCCTGTGAAGGGATCTTTCACACACAGAGATGTCTAATTTCCTACTTTGGATATAATCCTTCTACAAGAACATACACATCTCAGAGCTGTATTTTATCAAGCATCTCCTGACATTTCCTGAGTGTCAGACATGTTATTAGACTCAGAGCTACTGTACTAAATCATCTTGGCTGCCTATGGAGGACACTGTAATCAGCATTTCACAGATGTAGAAGACAAAGGAGGACTCAGATGATGAAGTGACAGCAACAAAGTCACAGAGCAAAGAAGTGACTAAAGTGGAACTGAAATCCAGTGTTTGTTTGTTCACACACAATCCCACCAGGCTATGCACTCAACTTGGGGCTGAACCAGAGGCACCTGCTTTCTGATTTTTGGTCCAGGCTCCTTTCCCTAATACTTTTCTCTCCTTAACCCAAGACCAGGGCTCTTTTCCCAGCCATGTGAGGACAGCCACGATTCCACTGCCTAGGTAGATAGGTAGTGCAAATGCAAATGCAAAGAGAAAGAGAGAGGGCCAAGTTGAGAAGAGGATCAAGTAGAGAGAAGAGAGCTTGTTAAGGCTTGACTAATGAATCAAGATGGGGCATTTGTACCCCCTGGATTTTGGATCCATCAGAGACCTGCTCAGAGCTGTTCAGCTCCCTTTGATTAGATGGTCTCTAGGAGGCTCCTTCTCCATGCTCTGATTCTGAGGACCTGTGACAACCCTTGCCTGGCTCAGCTACCATCTATCTTAGCCAGCAGGACCCTCAGCAGTCTTTTGTGGCCGGATGAGAGGAACAAAATGAATTCTTAGTCCATAATATATGAGTCCCACCTGCAGTCATCTTGCCCTCAAACCTTTGCCCAGCTGCTGACATACTAATTCCAGAAGCCTTCTGTAGCACTATGGCATCCATTGTTCCTAAAGATAAGGAGTCTAGGACAGGTGAGGTTGAAGGAGTCCAAGGACCCCATAAGGAGGCTAGGGGGCTGGGTCCCTGGCAGTGAGATGGAGCAGGTCCGACCCTTGACTCTTCATCTTGATCCTTTCAGTGGCTCCCCATTACTGGAAGTTAAAGGAGCATCCTCTCAAATGCCTTACAAGGCACTCCAGATGGGCCCTGCCCACTAGGGTCACTCCCAGACCAGGTAAGGTACTTGTGTTTTGGGTTAGTCTCTCCTAGCAGATTTTATTCCAAATATCTGATTGTGTGTTTGTCTCAACAGTTACCAGATGCTCATGTCCTCAGCAGGTCTTAGGGCAGGTGCCTTGCCACAGTCAGTGTGTAAGTAGTGTTTGCAGAGTGATAAGTGCAGAGCTGTGTGCACGTCCCTTGGAGGATGAGTATGAGCCAGGAGGTCTGGGCTCACAGTATCATGTGTCTTCCCTGTGCCACTTCCTCCATAGCTGGCAGTCCTCTGCTTCCCAGCTGGAGCACACAGATTTCCCCTTCCCTCAGAGCCCATAATTAATGTGGCACCTTCAGTAATAAACATGTACTGTGTAGGCTCCAATTTTTCTCATTAAGGGGTGAGGCAGATTGCTAATAAATGAATCATGCTGCCCAGCATATGGCCCTGTCCTGTCCTGGGTGAGAGCTTCCCATTCTTTCAAGATCTGGTCTTTCATGGTACCAAGAGCAGGTGGCATATACCCGTAATTGCTGTCCTTGGGTGGAAACTGGTCCAAGTGGTACCCAGCACTGATGGACTTGAGAATAAAGCTTCAGCCTTCATTCTGATGGTTAAGGCTTGGTCCATGCGCCGGACTCTTCACCCCAACCTTCTCTCTGCAGTGTGTTGCAGCCTACTTCAAGAGTTCACTCCTATAGTTTCCCTTCATGATCCCCCTTTCTTGTGCTTCACCAGAAATCACTCATAGTCACTACATATAAATAACACCTCCTCCAGGAAGCCTTCCCTGACCACCTCAGAGCAAAATCCTCATCTTTCTTTCATAATTGGCAGAGGATATCTTCTGGCCTCAGCTTTGTCACTAACTCTGTGTCATGTTCCCTATTAGTGCCTTGTCTTTGAAGAAAAGAAAAGGCCTTCACAGACATTATGAAGTTGAAATGACCTTTGTTCTTTTAACACATTTACTCTGTATTCCTTTCAAAACATACAGTAGGTACAGAGAACAAAAAGATGAATAAAACACAGCTTCACCCTCAAGTACCTTGTAGTCAATGAAAAATAATCTAGATAACAAGAATAGCTTTACATTTATGCTTTCCAGGGCATATTGAGCTAAATGTTTTATGTACAGACAAATATAGAGGAGATCATAACACCAAGTAAGAAGGTGCTCTGAAGGTTATGTTATCACCACTATTCATCTTTTAATGACCAAATGGCTTTCTAGTTAGGCTGTAAGCTCCACAAATCAGAACAGGAATCACTCTTCTTTGTGGCTTCCATGATACCCTCAGAAAAGTATGTTTTAATCCATGACTGTTTGCTAATCTCCACCCAGAACTAGAAGAACCAGGGGAGAGGCTCTCTGGTGGGAGGTGAAGGCTACTGGGTGTATGATCAAGAGGGCCTCACGGGGATTACCTTACCAGCTTCCATTCCTGGTCAGAGCCCACAGGTGAGGACCAGTGTCTATCCTGTAGGTCTTCAAGGTAAGAATGTCAGAAGCCCTGCCTCAGGTCTCAGCCCTGGAACTTCTGGAACCTCCCCTCTTTCTGCCTCTGTATACTCTGAAGATTGAGTGTCTCCCGTCTTGTCACCTGTAGGATCATGATAGGACTAAGAAGTCCTATCTCGTCGCTGACACACAATACCTGAGACCTGAAATTTGAAGGAGGAGAGGTTTATTTTGACTCATATTTCAGTCCATAGTCTTCTGGCTCCAAAGCTAGATGGCATAGTGGAGGAAAGCTGCTTAGGGTATGGTGTACAGGAAGCAGAGAGTGTCGAGGATGAAGCCAGGAAGGAAAATATAACCTTCCAGGTCATGCTCACAGTGACCTGATTCTGAGCAGGCTCCACCTCCTAACAGCAAGTCACAATAATGCCCCTGTAATTCTAATCACCTTCTGAAGGTCCCACCTATGATTTCATGAAGCTTTAGAGGGCCATCTGATATAAACCGTAACAGTGAGCATCAGATAAGATGATGGATTAATGGAGTCACCACTAGCACTTGGAGAAACAGAGCTGAGGAGTCACTATCACTTGCATTTTAAAGATAAACATGTAGGTTTTGAGTTTTAAAGATAGTTATTCAGCCTAATCATAGAAGTTCAAACCAAGTAGACGCTAGGTAGAAAAATATGGAGTCAGCTGGGCTTACCCGGGCCCCATGAGTTCCATACAGGGAATCTTGTCAGCCTCCTTCATTCAGGTGTGTGCTGCAGGAAGGCAGAGAAGGGAAGGGCAGACAAATCAGGCTGGGCAGGAGGAGGACAGGTTCAGTGTCTGGCCAGGGCAGGTTGCTCCTTAGAGCCCAGTGGGCTCCAGGTCACTTCACAAAATGTCACTGCATCTGCATGGAGAATTTTCCAGCTTTTAATGAGGTCACCAAGGCACCACATTGGTAAAGTTCAGCCTCTAATCCTCAATTAAGGCTCTGAGACTTAGCGGCATCCGGCATCTGGTTGCCGATGGCTTCGGTGATTGTGTTGCTTACCCTTCTTTCTCTCACTTTCCAGTACAATTTCCAGGAGGGAATCCTCCTTCTGGATCCTGAAAGCCAGAAATCTCTCCCCAAGGTGACTCCCCTTGCCAGTTTAGGGAAACCTTGCAGAGCTTCCCCACAGCCTGCTCTTCCTCTCCCAGACTCCCTGCAGAGTCCCCTCCCATGTTTCTTGTGACCTGCTCTACCTGTACTGTAATCATCTAATTCTCAAATCAGCTTTGGAGTAAGAATGACCACCCTTCTTCAGGAGAGGGAGAGCTGGGAGCCTTGGAAGGCATGGCTTGCACAGGTCTGACTTCTGTCTTCATCACATCAGTTCCCACCTCTGTTGGTGTGACAGGGATCTGCAGGGCTGAGGACAAGGATTGTCAGGTTGCTGTTAAAGACTTTATCATAACAATGATAGTTAGTAGCTAGGCTTTCCGTAGCAAGCGCCCATAATCTCAGCACTCTGGGAAGTTGAATAGGAGGATCACAGGTTTTGATTCTAGCCTAGACAATTTGGCAATTTGGCAAGACCTTGTCTCAAAAAAGTAAAAAGGGCTGACAATGTAGCTCAGTGTGAAGTCTGAGTTCAATACCTAGTACCTCAAAAACAAACAAACAAACAAAAAATGGTGGCTTGCTTTTTTGAGTCAATGACTCAGCCTTTTGTAGATGCTAAGTATTCAATTTTTACACAAGAGAGGTATGTTTAGATACTCTCTAGGAGAATTCATCCCATTTAAGCTACATAATAATCCTGTTAGATGCATAGCTTTCTTTCTATTTTACAGATTAACAAACTGAGACATAGGGAGTATAAATTTATCTATAGTCATACTGGGTGGAACCATATGAAACTGGGCTTTTGTAGGTAGCAAAAGGAAAACTACCATGAATATCATATAGGTCAGCCTAATTATAAGTAGGTAGGATTTGAATCCAATTTTCTTAATTCTAAGCTTCCTGCCCTCCCCACTACAACACAGCTTTCCTTTTAAAGTTCTTGAAATTGAATGAAAAATAAAAGGGAATGGGTACCATACAGAACAGAACATGAGCTCCACTAACCTACTCCTCACATTTGGAAGGTCCTTTTCCTGCTCTAAGAAGCACTGGCTTGGTGAGAATTTATTGAATGGAAGCCATCTCTAAGGACTATTGGGCAGAAACTTTGGGCTTAAAACAATCACAATAACATGGACAAACAATTCCCTAAGCAGAAATGCAAGGAGCAATGCTTGAGTAGGTAGAAGTTCTCACTGAGTGTTGTTCCTGAGAAGTGACAGAAGAAAGACAGAGACGCTTGAAGAGTGAAAAGGAATAATGGGCCAGGGTCTTACCACATGCCTATGGCAGGCTCAGCAGGACACACACCTCTTAGTGTTAAAATCTTGGTGTGGATTTACTAAATCCAAATTTTTAAATGTGGACAGCTTGGCTAGCCTAACAACTCCAAAAAAAAAAAAAAAAGTTTGTTCGTTATTTACCAGCTATTTAGAAAAGTCAGCCTAGAAGCAAAAGAACAACTTTCCATTTGAACATCCATCAGAATGTCACAGAAGCATGTGACATTGGAGCCTTTTTGAGCCTCAGAGATTGACTTCATTATGCCCCTCCTTTTATGTATAAAGAAACTGAGGCTCAAAGTCTGTACCCTACCCAAGGATCCCTGAGGGGGTTAGCAAATCCTGCTCCTCAAGGTTTTTTTTTTTCCATTTCATTTTAGTGTCTGGTCCAGTACCTTACTCATGATAAGTGCTCAAAAAATATAGACAATACTGTTGACCAGACAATAAAAACAGTGGTGGGAGATGAGAGACAGCTGCTTCTGCCCCAGCCTCCTGGCCATTCCCCTTAAAAGTAGTGGCATCTCTGTGATCACAGGAGCATCTTGCTTCAAACAGATTTCATGTTGTTAATGGGGTGTGACATTTCAAGTTCAAGTTTGTGGTCTGATCAACTTAAGGGGCTTCCTTCTCTGAACAGCACCCAGACTTATATCCTTTGAACTCTTCCTTAGGCCATCTTGTCTACCTGAGGAAGGCCAGTGAAGGTATTTAGCTGGCTAGGACACTTTCTATGACTGTCTGTCTATAGGGAAGGTGTGTTGATCTCCTAAACAAGGCGAAGTGAGAACTTCTCTGTCTCCACATCTTTTCTTAGACTTCTCTCAACCCCTAGTGGGAATACTGGAATCATGAGAACACTTTGAAGAATGCAGGTGCCCAGGTCCCTCCTTGAAAGAGATTCTAATTCACTTGCTCTGGAGCACTTCCTGCACATCAGGATTTTCAAAAGTCCCTTAGGTATTTCCAATAGTAGGCATACCTGAGCTCCTTTGCATACAGACATCAGCTCCACTGTCTATCCATCACCTTACATAGTCTTCAGCATCCAAAGACTTTGCTGCATGAATAGACGATTAAGGAATAAATGAATGAATGCAGGGTTCCCTACCCAGGACCCAGCAGCAGAATAGCCTAGGGATGTTTCCTAAAACATATGAGCCTAACCTAACACCCTTTCACTCTCACTCTTTCCCTGATTTTACTGATAACTCCACTGACCCACTGATTCTGATAGTTCCACTGATGCAGATTTTGTTTGGGCTATAGTTTAGGTTTGTGTACTTTGGAAAAAAAACTCTCCAGGTGATTCTGATGGGTATCTTTGGCTAAGAAAAACGAGTGAGTGGACAAATAAGACATCTGGGCTTAAGGGGAAAAAAGGAGTTTTAGTTGGAAATAAGAAACTAAAGAAGTGAAAACAGATGAATATTCCAAATAGGTTAGGAAATTGGTGGGTATGATCTACCACTAGTCTTGTTTCTGTTCCTTCAACCAGCAAAATAAACAACACTTGCTGGGGAAGCAAGAGGAAGCTCTTTTCTGCCCCACCCCCATCTTCTCCTTCTTTCTAGGAGAAGCCAATAATTGTCTGGAAACATGAATTTGGCCTTTCCTCTTTGGATTACAACTTGCAGACAGCTATGGTTGCTGTCTCACTGTTAGCACATATATTGGACTAGAAATTGAGATCACAGCAAAGAGAGGTAAACTAGCAAAGAAGAAGGAGGAGTGCTGAATCAATTCAGAATCTGGGGATTAGTCCCCTGCTCCCTTAAGCTCTGCTCAAACCAGCAGGACCTTGGGGCCTGAGGAACTGTTCAAGTCATTTAACCTCCAGTTACCAGGGGCACTCGGGAGTAACATAGGAAGTCAAGGATAAAGATGAAGAAAGCAAGAGACTGGCAAATCAGAAGCCTTTTCCATTGACCTACTCTGGAAGGAGACACAGTTCCTGGTCTGCAGGACCACATGCCCATAGTGCCCTCCATAGACAGGAGCAGCCAGGCAGGTATGTGAAATAACACTATTCCCAAGCCCAGGAATCTACAAATAAGCTAACAGCTAGGCTTGCAACAATTTCCAGTTGGAATAGTAAGACATACACAACAAAGAATGTTGTTCCATCAGTGTTCCTCAAGTAGTCTTCTGTCATCCATGTGGGCTGTGTTCCAAGACCTCCAATGGGTGCCTGACTTCAGATAGTACCTAACCTTACATGTTCTATGTCTTTTTCTATGTACCTATGATAAACTTCCTCCTTTTCATTTAAAGGAAGTATGTTATGGCTTCTTTTTGGCATGTCCAGACTGCCAGTGTCACTACTCTTGGATATTAGGGCCATTAAAAAAATAAAATAAGGTTTCCCTGAACATCAGCACTGTGCCACTATGATGGTCAGTCTGATAACCAAGATGGCTACTAACTGACAAAGAGGCAGCTGGGGCATACAACATGGATGTGCTGAACAAAGAGATGATTCACCTTCCCAGCAGGATAGAAGTGGTACAGCATGAGATTCCATCCTGCTATTCAAACCAGCACACAATTTAAAACACAAGTTATTTACCTCTGGAATTTTCCATTTAATATCTTTGTCCTATGGTTGACCATAGGTAACTGAAACCACAGATATCAAAACCATGGATAGGGAGGGTACACTTTGATTTTCTGCAATGATGGAAATGTTGTGTTCAATATGGCAGTCATTGGCTACATATCACACTTGAAATGTGGCTGGTGCACAGAATGGAATTTTATATTTCATTTTATTTTAATGAGCTTAAATTTAAAATGCCATGCTAGCTAGTGGCTACCTTAATAATGTGATTAATGGATGGGGAGGAAGATGCATGAACCTGGGGAAGGATAGAAAAGAAAAAAGCACTGGAACAGCTGCACATGCTGGGGCAAAAATCATTTCTCAGTTGTGTGGAGTGAATTACTTTATAGTAATTTTTCCCTCACTGTGAGACCCAGGTTTCTCTCTGAGCTATAGCTTCTTGGGATCTTGGGCTAATAGACAGATTCTTGTTTTCATTTTTCCTCCAACACCATGACAGGAAGCTACAGATGAATCTTGCTACACAAAAAGGAATGCATTATTTTTACCAAGGCTGATATTAAATACAGGAGAAACATCCATTCTTTCATTACAACATTTCTCTAAACTCTTCCTTTAGAGGAAACTCTAAAAGAACAAGACTCTCCAGCTAGGTCAGAAGGGCAGGGCTGGGATTGGAACTCAGAGCTGTTTAGCTTCAAAGCTCCCAGACTCTCAGCCCCATAAAGTTGCCTCTAACACTGGGAATAAAGGTTCCCCTGGGTCAGATTCTGTTATTAACTTGCCGAGTGGTGTGGAGAAAATAATTTAATTTCTTTGAGCTTTCTCTGTTAAACAAGCGATTGGAACAGCCTCAGAGATGCCCACATTTCCTCTTGGATTTACAACAGGATGTTTCAAGGGCATTTAAAATTCCTCCACTAGGCACCAGCTGAAGTCAAACAGGCAGTGGAATGGCTTCTTTCTCATTACAGTGAGCTTTTCTTTCAACCTAATTACCCTCACCATTAGTCTGTTTTATTTATTAATATTATCATTACTATTAGAACAGCTTCTATTTTCTGCTGCCCAGCATGGGTCACTCCCAGAAAACCACTGCCAGTTTCAGACAATCCTGAGTAAATCTTGGGGCCAGAAACACAACTGAGGTAGCCCTGAAATACATGGAGTTCATGTAGACAGTCCTTGGTATTTATCTCCCTGGTCTTCTCTCCCTTCTATTTCTCCATTAGCTTATTATTTTCTGTACCCCCCATTCCCTTTCCCCTCTTTCCTTCTCATCTCTTTTCTCCAGCTTCTTGTTTTTCTCCCTGTTCCTTATTCATCCCTCCCCTTGCCCTGGGCTCCATCTCCCTTTCTCTTGACTTCTTTTACTCAAATCTTCAGATCCCTGGTGATCTGTCTGGCTAGGGGAACAGCTTTTGATGGCAATAGAAAATAAAAAACAAACAAAAAAATCTCTTCAAAACCTTCCAGCCTAACCAATTCCCCAACCCAAATGTTCTGCAAAGACATTAGCAGTGATGTTTGAGAGTTAGGGTTCAAAACGCGGGATGTTACTCTGTCCTCCAGTTCAGGTTGGAGTGCTTACTCCCCACCAAACTCAGGGAGCTTTATCTCAGAGACAGAGGCGAATAAGAGGGGATCCAACTTAGAGCATTGAGAAACTTCAGCAAGGGAGTCCTGGAGTCTTTCACTTGCAATTCCAAGCCCTCAACCTGGCTGCTTCTCTAAGATCTCGATGTGACAGCTACAGCTTGAACTGGAGACCTGTGAGTAAGCATTTCACAAGTGCCTCTATTTATAAAGAACCCTGCTTCAGAGTTAAGACATGAGACTGTTATCTCTGGGATCAATGTCCCCCTTCTCATCCCTATCCCTCTTGGTCAAGAATAGCTGAGTAGCAGGAGAGGAAGCAATGACCTTGAATTATGTTCTCCAGGTCTGCAGGGCCAGTGGTGAAATGAGCCCTACATTTGGATTCCTGGTCAGGCCCACCACTTACTGACTCTGTGTCTTAATCCAACCTCATTTTTTATCTGTGAAATGGGAACAGGATATATCTTTCAGTGGAGATCTTATAGGATTGTAGAGAATAATAGATAATCCTCTGTCTTAGACAGTGGACAGGTAGTTTGAATGCCTCGAAGCTGGAGGGCTGACTCAATGACTCTTTAGGTCCCTGCCTTTCTTAGGAATATAGTAACTCTAAGGAACCTTAAAGTGAACCCACAAATGACCATGCAATTGGCTCAGCTAGGTGAGTCTTAATACCCCTTTACTTGTGCACTGACAAAGCGACAGGCCCCTCAAGCAATTTCAAAATTGGAAAGAGAAAGTGCCAATCATGGGCATCTCTTTAGCATCCAGAATGAATTTTTCAGGCTTCATGCATCAATTTCTAGCAGACTCCTGCTGATTTGCTTTACATGATGGTGTGGTGAAAAAGGACTGAGGTTGAAGTAAGAGGAGTTGGAGAACAAAGGAAACATTGCCACATTTGAGTAATGTCAACACATTACACAACACAGGAACCAAGGCCTTTGTTATGCAATATACATAATGCGAAGGCCAACTCAGGGCAGCAGCCTTGCATCCCAGAGCCATGGAGTCATGATTTGGACGAGGGAGATAAAACCGAATTCCCTTCAACTTCCAATCTTGGGTGATTGAAAGTCAGGAGGGAGTCAGGAGGGAGGTGACTAGGCTGAGAAAGAGACTGGTCCACCTCCCAGGAGAGGGATGTTTTTAATAGCTACCCACCAGGGCCACTATGGCAGATAACACAAACTTGGAGGTATAGATTGATGATGAAATTACAGGGCTATAAAGAAAAAGGAGTGATAGGACAGCTACAGGGTGGTCAGGATACCCATTGAGATAAAAGGATCAGGTTGATCTCAAAGACCAGGACTGAGGTGGGTGCCAGAAGAGTGCCAGTGCTCCTAGCTCTGGTTGACAGGAGTCCTTGCCCTGACTCTAATCTTGTGTGGAAGTTCTCTGTCACGTCCTCCTCAATCATCCCTGCAGGGTTAGTGGTACTGAAGGGCTGGGGAGGGCAGAAGGACAGAATGCAGCCATATGTTCATGATAAGCGAAGGGTTGTAAAGCCCTGCCTCGGGGTTGGGACATTTTTCATGGAAGACAGAAAGAAGTCCTGCAGTTCTAAGAGCAGCATTTTATACATGGAAGGGGGACTCCTTATGTTTTTACTTCTAATAAGGAAGAAGAGTCCAACGGTATTGTAGTATCTCCAGGGAAACTTAGGATAAGAATTTTCTGATCATGAGGGCTGTGGATATGCAAGCAAGAAAGTTGGGAGGTTTTATTTCTGAGAGACAGGGTGGCAAGCAGTATGGGAAGGGTTTCAAGGGTCTTTTTAAAAAAGGAGACTTTCCTTTTCTCTGGGAGGTAAAGTGGCAGGTGAGGTGATGGACAAAGAACCTCTCAGATTTACAGATTTTGAAACCTTGTGATCCACCTGAATGTTTGTTACTGCCTATGCATCTAATTAGATGCAGGCTATATAACAGAGCTGGACGGCTTATCAACAGATTATGTATTGGCAGAGTAGATAATTCTATCTAAATACTTCCAGAACTGATTGGCATAAACACGAGGGTGATTGCTTTCTGATTTTCGTAGATAACATTTGAGCTGCATACTGCTTCCCTCTTCATTCTGCTCCTGTAAAACAAGCCAGCCTTCTCTCCTTCCTTCTGTCTCTTTCCTGTCTCTCTGTCTCTGATATACACACACACACACACACACACAAACATACACACACACACACACACATCAATCAAAAGCCAGCTCTGAGCCTAAAACCAAACTGGGTCCCCAAATCCTGACACCTTTATTGGCACAGTACACACATGAGCTGTTTGCATAAGTGGATCAAGGCGAGTTATTAGTAGGACAGTGTTGTGATGGGTTCTTCCCTGGGCTTCCTGCCATTTGAATGGTGTAAAGGCTGCATTCTTTAGCTTCATGCAGAGATAGAGATAATAAAAGAAGAAGAAACAGAAAGAGGTTCGGGGCCTGTGGAACAGGGAGCAAGGAGAGCAGAGGGAGGTGTCTTCCCTTGCCTCTCATCCCTAGGGAAGACACTGATGACAATGGTCACCATCACTGTTGTGAGTGGGCTCATGCACAGATACATCAATAATGATGGCTGTTGAGCATCTACAGTATGTATTTTACATACATCACTATACTTACTCTTCTCATCACACCGAGGAAGTAAATACCATTCTCCTCATTTTACAAAAGGCAAAATAGAGCAAAGCATATGCCTAGCCTTGCAGATAGTAAAACACCCCAGAATTCCCAAATCCAGCTTTTTCTAGCACTACCATCTTCCTAGACCCTTAACTACCTGCTGTTCCTGGTCCTGCTGGCCCTCTAAGACCTGAGTTCTCAATGAGTAAACCCAGTTTCATCATCAGACCTAAATCTTGGCTCTGTCTCCGTTCTCAATTCTACTCAACCTTCGGGAGGACATAATGAACTTTCATCTCCTTTGCCTTTTCTATTCGACTCCAGAGTCCTTTCTTTCCTCTGCCATATGCCCTCAGGGCAGGCATTGCTAGCCAGCCCTGGATGCCCACTGTCCCTCTTCTATATGCATAGGGTGCAGGGGCATGCTGGAAAGTGAGGCAACTTGATCACAATTGATTTTGCAGAGAAAGGACCTATTTCTTGTATCTTTTAGAGCTATATCTTTATTAATCCTTTATTACATTTTTATAAAAATATTCTTTGTAATACGGCATCTTGGAGTGGCTAAGAGTGTGGCTCAAGCAATACAGATGTGCTTATTAAAATAACAGCAAAGTATATTCCTCAGATGAACCACTGTTTAGTCATCCATTGCCCTACAGATGAGCAGTCAGCTTGTTTCTAGATTTTTCATCACACAGACAACAGAAAAGTAAACAAATATGTACTTATCCACTAGTGGTCTTCTTTTTGTTTTTGTTAAGAGAAAGTCTCCAAAATTGAATGTCTGAGTCAATATGTAGAGGTGTGTTCTAAATGTCACTGCTACTCTTCATGTTGCTTATCTGAAACTATTTGCACTTTTTTTGTGCGGAATTATCTAGTAGTGAAATTCCTAGGAGTAGAGCAACTGTTTGTAAGGGTTGGCTTATTTGTTTTAAAAGAACAGTTGGTAATTCTCTTCTTTTCTCAATATTTCAAAATTTTCAGACATACAGCAATATTTTACAATGAACACCCACAAAACCGAGCATGTTGATTCTTTTTTCTGTCCTTTCCTTTCTTTCTTTCTTTCTTTCTTTCTTTCTTTCTTTCTTTCTTTCTTTCTTTCTTTCTTCTTTCTTTTTTTCTTTCTCTCTTTTTTCTTTCCTTCCTTCCTCTCTTTCTTTCCTTCTTTTCTTTCTTTCTCTTTCTTTTTTCTTTCCTTCCTTCCTCTCTTTTCTTTTCTTTCTTTCTTTCTTTCTTTCTTTCTTTCTTTCTTTCTTTCTTTCTTTCTTTCTTTCTTTCTTTCTATCTTTCCTTCTTTTCTTTCTTTCTTTCTTGTATAGAGAAATAAACCCAAGGCCTTTACACTGAGCTACACCCCCAACCTTTCTTAAACATTTTTATTTTAAGGTAGGATCTCACTAAGGTGACCAGGCTAGGGTCAAACTTGAAATCCTTCTGCCTCAGCCTGCAAAGGTGCTAGGATTACAGGTGTGTGCTACCACATCTAATTTTTACCCATTTTAATTTTTTATTATACTTGTCTTATTTCATATCTATCTTTCCAAACCTCTAAGTATCCATCTGCCAATTGTGATAGTTTCCTAGGATTACTGTAACAAAGTACCCCAGACACAAAAAAATTGAAATTTATTGACAACTCTGGAGATCAGAAGTCCAAAGTCAAACTGTTAGCCAAGTTAGTTTTTTTTCTGAGCGTTACGATTCTTTTATTCTTTTTTTTGGTACTGGGATTGAACTCAGGACCTTGAGCTTATGAGGCAGGTGGTAGCACCACTGAGCTAAATCCCTGGCCCCTTTTCTGAGAGTTGTAAGAGGAAAGTTTATTGTGTGACTTCTCCTTGATTGTAGATTGCTCCATTGGTCACCTTCTTATTGCTGTGTTCAAATACTTGAGAAAAATAATTTAAAGGAAGATGGGTTTAGTTCGGCTCACAATTTCAGAAGCTTCAGTCCATGTTGGCTGTAATGCAGAAACATGGAGGAAGGGCAGGATGGAGAAAATCTTCCCACCTCATGACAATCAGGAAGCAAAGAGAGGGAAAGAGTCCAAAACGTATCTTTCAAAGTCATGGCTCCAGTGACCTACTTTCTTCAACTAGACCCCACCTAATAGTCCATTCAGCTATTAACTCATCCATGGGTTAATCCATGAGGCTAATGCCCTTGTAATTCAATCACCTCTCTAGGGAACTCAATCCAGTCAAGTCAACACACCATATAAACCATCACAATGGCCATCTTCTCTCTGTTCATAGAGTGTTCCCTCTAAACATGCCTTTATGTCCAAATTTCTCCTTTTTACAAGGACTCCAGTTGTATTGAATGAAAGCATATCATAATGGCCTCATGTTAACTTCAAGACCTCTGTAAAGCCTCTATCTTGAAATAAGGTCACTTCTGAGATATTGGACTTCCTTTGTTAAAACCTCAACATATGAATTTGGAGGGGGACACAATTCATTTGTAGGTGGAAAAACAAACCATTTTTCTCTGCTTTCACACAACAGTCAACACAGAATTCTTCTGTGATCTCAAAAAATGTGGAGATTTCTCCCCAGCAGCAATCAAACAATTATTATTATTTTATTTTAATGGATATTTACAATTGTTTTGTATATCCTTTTATTGGTACATTTTAGGTGTACAGTATAATGACATTCATCATTGGAGGTATGCACCTTTATTTACATACTCTCTTGGTTCTTATTTTTTCCCCCTTTCCCTGCCCTCCCTTCAACCCCTCCATCCCTCCAACCCCTCCATCCCTCCCTATTTACAAAGACTTTGTTTCCATTTTTTCTTTTTTTCATATTAATTCCATTCCCTTTCCTTTCCCCTACCTCTCCCACTTCCCCTTTGCCCCTTTTCTTCCTGTTTCACATTATCTATTATACTTTTTAGTCCTTATTTACACTTTCAGTTTCTCCCACTAGAGAAACTATTTGGTATTTACACATGTGTGTCCTGTTTATTTCACTTAAGA
>NW_004624784.1:8895850-8938131 GCF_000247695.1 Heterocephalus glaber | reverse complement strand
TGTAGAGGAAAGCTATTGATTTTTGTGTGTTGACCTTGTATCAAGCTACTTGACTGAATTTGGTTATTAAGTCTAGAAGACTTTTGGTGGAGTTCTTGGGGTCTTTCATATAGAGTATCATGTCATCTGCAAATAATGACAATTTGACTTCATTTCCTATCTCTATTCCTTTTATTTGAATATTTAAAAATTATATATATCTGTGGGGGCACTATGTGATGTTTTGATACATGTATGCCTTGTGTGATTTCCAAATCAAGATAAATATATCTATCTTCTCAAATACATCTCATTTCTTTATAGTGAAAACATCAAAAATCCTTTCTTCTGGATTGAAAAAAATATTCAGTATGTTATAATTATTTATATTAATTTTACTTTGCAATAGCATACCAGAACTTCTTTCTTCTGTCTTACTGAAACAGTATTCACTGATCAACCTCTCCCATTCCCCTACCCTTACTGTCCCTAGCTTCTGACGATCACCGTTCTACTCTCAACTGGTATGAGGTCATTTTTTAAAACTTTACATATGATTGATATCATATGGTACCTGTCTTTCTGTGTCTGGCTTATTTCATATAATATAATGATCTCCAAATGCATCCATGTTATCACAATGACAGAATTTCATCCTTTTTTATAGCTATTGTGTGTACCACGTTTTCTTTATCCATTCCTCAACTGATAACATGGGTTTTTTTCTTAGCTATTGTGACTAGTGTGCAAGTAAAGCAATTAACTTTGTAGCAGTGAACACTAGCTGGGTATTCTTTAATTCAATTTTGTTCTGACACTGTCTACCCAGAGGTGGCATCAGACCCCATAGGTTGACACCTCAGTATCCAAGACTGCTCCCACTTGATTTACCAGTGCAGGCCCCAGGTTGTTCTACCTGTGCTTCTTATCAACTAACTACTGTTGGGATTCCCATAATAAAGTTTGGATCTGGCATGTCTCCCAAGGCCCATGTTTTAAGGGCTTGTTCCTCAGGTTGCCACTGCTGGCAGAGAATGGAATCTTTAAGAAGTGGAGCCTAGGATAAGGGGTATGTTCTTGAAGGAGATATTGAGACTAGCTTTCTCCCCTTCTCTTGTACTTCTCAGCCACCTTGTGTGAGCAGATTCCTCTGCCACACTCTCCTGCCATAATATGATGCTTTGTCACAGGCCCAAAAGCAAGGGCCAACTGACCATGGACTGAAACATCCAAAACTGTGAGCCAAAATAAACTATTCCTCTTTTTTTTTTTTTTTTTTGGTAACGGGGATCAAACTTCAGGTCCTTGCACTTGCACAGCAGGTGGTGAAACCACTGATCTAAACCCCTGGCCAGCCATTTCTCTTTTTAAGCTGACTATTTTAGGTATTTTGTTACAGTGATGGAAAGCTGAGTAATATATCCTGTTGTCCCCCTCTTTGGATTTCATTAATTTGCTCTCAGTTAATTGATTCAGGGAAACATTTAAAGTTTATTGGCTTATTACAAAGGAACCTGATGAAGAAATGCGTAGACCAAGGCATGTAGGCAAGGTCATGGAGCTTCCATGCCTCCTCCAGTGCATCATCCTTCAAGGACCTCCACATGTTCAGCTATCCACAAGTTGGGATTTTCAATGATTTCATCATTGTATAGGCATGATTAAAGTATGGATAACCATGTATAGCTGTGATTAGACAAAAAGGGTATAATCAACTGCTAATGACTGAGTCAGGAGACTAAGGAAAGCCTCTCTGTTCTTACTCTTTTTGGCCTTTCTGTACAGCGTTCATTCCTCCTGGGATTGGGGCAAGACCATGTCTCAAATGGAGAGAAGTGTCCTATGATCACCTTTCAAACTAAGTAGGTCAGAGAATTTCTTTATGGCCACCTCTAAGACAGAAAGGCAGGGAAAGGCTAGAGTTTTTATAACTGGCCTCAGGGAAGAGAAATTCTAGTTTCTATGGTCTACCCTGGGCAGTTACAGAATGTACCAGGAACCATGTATGACAATCAAAATATGTGTAGCACAAAGCCACAACACAACTTATCTTGTGATGCATTTCAGAGTACATTCCAGACATCAGTGCATGTCCCTCTGAAAATTTCTAAGGTCTATACTTACATATTTTTTCTCTTAATGTAAAATTTATGTAAAATAAAATGTTTATATTTGAAGGAAATATTGGGAGTTTCAACAAATGCAAACAATAGTGTTATCCAGGCTTCTACCAAGATATAGAATATCACCATCATTCCAGGAAGTTCCCTTTTTCAGATAAACCACAAAGCATACTTTAACAAGTGACAGTATTCATTATTCCTCTTCCTCGCTTACTATTAGTGATAATAACTAATAGTGTTGGCTATTCTGTACAAGGCACTGTTTTAAGCATTTTATTTGTTCTAAATGCTTGTCTCTTTTTCATAACAGCCCTGAGAAATAGGTAAGACTCCTATTTTGCAGATAAGGATACTTAGGCACAGAGAGACTAAGTAATTTGCCAAAATTTACATACCTGGTAATTTGAGATTTAAATCCAAACTGTTTGTGTCAGAATATATACATATTCTGAGTGAAACTGATACCTCACATCTGATTTAATTTGCATTTCCAAAGTAGAACAAGATTGAAATTTCATAGGTCATTTGAGTTTTATCTTTGTTAATTACCAGTTCTTATTATTTGCCTATTTTCTATTAGATTGTTGATATATCTTATCAATTTGTAAGACCTCTTCTTACATTATGGATATTTCTTCAGCATATTATTCTAAATATTTTCCCTATATTTTTTTCACCTTGCATATAAATGTTTTTTTGTCATAAACTAAGAAAAAATTACTTATAGTTTAATATGTCTATCTTTTTCTCTTTCCCTATAAGATCATTGGATTTTAAGTATTTTTAATAAATGTCCAAGCTATCCTTGTAAGTTTTTTCTTTACTACTTTATAGTTTTTGTCCCCTTTGGGAAGAAGACTTACTTCTTTTTTTTTTTTTTTTTGGTGAGAGGTATTGAACCTGAGACCTTGCTCTTGCGAGGCAGGTGCGGCCCCACTGAGCTAAATCCCTGGCCCAACTCATTTCTCTTTCCATTTCTTACTCACTATTGTCTGAGAAAGGACAGTGATTCTCACATATTTATGTTGTGTCTAGTCACCATATCATGTTGTTGATTACAGAAGTTTTTAATTTCTGTAAACTGAATCATTTGGACCTTCTAAATCTGAAAGCATACTAATGCTAAAAAAATATAATTTTGTCTCTTAGAATATTTATATGGGCTATTTAGTATTTTGGGCATTAGCTAGTTTCTCCAAAATAATATATTATAATCTTGGCAATAGCAAGAAGCTCTCCTTTTCCTTGATTTCAACAGGAAATTGAATTTTACTGTTTAGTATAAAGTTCACTATAGTTTTATATATTCTTATAGTGTAGAAAGTAATACATAAAATAATGTGACTTACATGTAAAACGTAAATAATAAAATACATAAAAATGAATACCCATGACCCACCACCCCCTTAACTAAAGCACGATCCATATTTTGACTTTACCTGCTCCTCCACCCTTGCCTTCTCTTGCCACCTCCACCCCAAAAGATATCTACTAATTACTTCTGCTTTTAGAAATCATTCTTTATTATATTTACTTGAGTGACTTTATTCTTATTCTTAGCAATTTAATTAGGAATAGATGTAAAATTTTAATCAAGTGACTTTACAGAATCTGTTCTTATAACTTCTTGTTTTTTCTTGCAATCATTTGGAGCAGTAAACTAAATTGTAGGTTTCTTGTTGTTGAACTTGTATTCATAGTCTTGAAATAATGCCTTCTTGATTGTGATACACTAGATTTTTGTACCATTGAGAAGTTTTATTTCATATTATTGCAGTTATAATTTTAATCTTTCTTTATAAGTGAAATTTGTCAAAATTTTAATAGTTTACACTGTCGGATTTTGGTGCAGAGTTAATTAAACCAGCTTTATTATTCATAAATTAAAAGGCTTCTCATCTTTTGAATAGTCTGGGATACTTTAAAAACCATAGAAATTATCTATTTTTTAAAAGTTCAATAGAACGTGTCTGAAAATACAGCTGAATTTATTTTTAATCTAAATCTTTAGTTATCTTTCTGTCTAGATTTCTCACCTCTTTTTGGACCAATCTGGCGATTATTTTTTGACTATAAAAATATCAATTTCCTTTAGAATTTCAAATTTAGTATTCGTAATATTCATTTATTGTATATATCGCACATTTGTGGTTGTACCCCTATTTATTCCAAATATTATGTACTTTTTCTTTCTAATCAGTCTACGGAGTGGTATACTATTTTGTGATTTTCTTTCTTAAAAACCCGCTTTCAGGTTTTATTTACTATTCTAATTTTATTCCTATTTCCCTTTATATTAATTTAAACACTTATGTTTATTCAATATCTTTCCTAATCTTCTATAGTTTGTTAATACTCTAATATTTAGATTGCATAATTAGCTAATTTTTAAAAATTTTAATCACTAACCCAAGGGGAAATTTTTTTCTTTCTTAAATTCTTTTATTGGTACATTTTAGGTACACCATACATTTACATTTATCTTTGGGAACTTGTACCTTTATATAATGTATCTTGGTTCTTATTTTTTCCCCATTCCCCTGCTCTCCCTTCAACTCCTCCACCCCTCCCTATTTACAAAGACTTTGTCTCCATTTTTTCCTTTTCTCATATTTTTTCCTTTGCCTTCTTTCCTTTTCTTCCTATTTCACATTATCAATTATCCATTTTAATCCTTATTTACACTTTCAGTTTCTCCCACTAGAGAAACTATTCAGCATTTACACGTGTGTCCTATTTATTTCACTTAAGAGTATGGCCTCAATGTGCATCCATTTAGCTATAAATGTCTAGTTTCTCATTAAGGGAAAATTTAAGACTATGAAAATGTCTATAAATACAGATTAGACTGTGCTGAGTAAGTTTTGATATGTAGTATTTTCTTTCCCATTATATTCTACTATTTATTTATAGTTTAAAAGCAGTCATCTAAGGAAGTAAACAGTCTACTCAAAATTATGAACACAAAAGTGTTCTTTTTTATAAAGTAATTGTTATATCTGGTGTGATTATTTTTGAAGATGAGTGTTTTACATTGTTGTTTTCAGATTTTCAAGATTATAATCAGAGAATATGGTCTGTTATAGGATTTGGGGGGCATTTATTAAGCTTTTATTTCTCAAGTACATGAAGAATGTCAGGGTTCCATTGGTACAAAAGTAATGTATGTTTTCTATATGTACAGCTGTTAAAGTTTAATTTTGTTAACACCTGTTAGCAAAATTATATTAGTCATATAATTTTAATCCTTATTTTCTCTACTTATTCTGTCAAAGTTTTAAAAATATGTTCAAAGATGTTCCACCATTTTTGTTTGGAAATAAAGGCTGGGGATATAGCTCAGTGTGAAGGTTCTGGGTTCATTTCTCAATATCAAAACAAAACAAAATGATATTTTAAAAGGGAAATTTTGCACAATTACATTAGTATATTATGTATCATATTATTACTTCTAAAGTATTTTATATTTGTTGTTTGTTTCCTTATTTAATTTACCTTCTTTTAATTTTTTCTAATTTTGCTGATAGATAAGTAAAGATAACTGTTGCAAGTGATAGAAACCCAATAAATAAAACTAAAACCAAAGGCTGGAATTTGTGTCTCAAATATTTAAATTACAAAAGGTAGAGCCAAACAGGGCTGGACCCAAGTGCTCAACCATTATAGTCAAGCATATTTTATAGCTTTACTCTTTTTCCTCTTTACTGCCTTCAGGTACAGATGGCTTTTTCCTGTGAGGAAACAATTATTACCAGCAGCTCCAGTCTTACATTTTATATGTTTAGTAACTGTAGGGAAAAGAAAGTGTCGTTATGCATAATTCCAGCAATAAGTTCAACTTGGGTTGAGTCTGCATCTCTAAGTGTTTTACTTTTGTCCCTCTTCCATAAAATGGGTTATTAGGAAGATTAAATAAGATAATATTTTAAAAGAAATTAGAAAAGCACCTGGCACCAATAGCAAGTGCTATATTTGTGTTCAATGAGTATAAAGAAAATCTAGGAGCTATTAGTAGAAGGAAGAACGGATATTGAAAAGGCAAATACTGGAGCTATCCAGCATATTTGGCTTGGTTTAATTTCTGCTCATTGTCTTCACCTCATTAATTGTGATGCTTTATTATGCTTTCTGATTCTGTGGTTGATTGTCTTCCTGTTCCTAACAGTTGCAATTATACCAATAACTTCTAGTGTCCTATATAGAATTTCTATTACTTGCACACTCCTAAACATCTTTCCCCCTTTCCCTAAGATGAGGCCTGGTGGCCTCTACAGCTGTTACAATTCTGCTGTCTTCTAACTGTAGTGTGGCAGATGAGAAATCTGTTGCTACTCTGATTTCTTTTGAGTGTGTCTCTTCCCACCACCCACCTTATTCAGAAGCTTTTAAGATTTTTTTTCTTGACCCTCTGAAAAGATTCAATATTGTAATTTTGGAATTTCACTAGGATATTTATAGGCATAGGTCTATTTTCATTGGTCCTGACTTACATTTCCTATGTACTTTCAATTTGCAAATTTAAGTCTATCTAGAGCCCAGGAGAACTTATCTTCTCTATTTGTTCCTCCTTTCTTTCTCTGGACCTCCTATTCTTTGCTTGCCAAGGCTCTTGGATCTTTCTCCAAGTTAATTATGTTTTTCTTTATTAGTTTTTGTGTCTTCTCTCTGTATTATGAGGCATTTCTTTTGATTTTCTAGATCTTTAATGTGATTCTCATTAGTGAGTATTCTGTTTCTCAGGTTATCAATTAAATATTTAATTAGGAGTTTTGTTTTTAGCTTTGGAATGTCTTTTTGTGTTCGGATTGCATTCCCCTGAGAATCCTCACCACTTTTTAAAGTTAATGTTATTCTATGTTCCTTCTATTAGTCCTTCAGTGCAATCACCTATTCTACTCCTCCTGCTTACCTCCCCACTAAGATCCCAGTGGTATTTTAGGGGATTATGTGATCATGATTTGTCTTATTATGGTTTGCAGTTTCTTCATCCCCATATGGAGAAGGCTATTGGGGTTTTATTTGTGTGTCACATTAATAAGTGGTGAAACACACAATGACCTCTGCTTCTTTTAACCGGGGGTGATTGAACCAGAAATTATTACTCATCCCTTGAAGTTTTAGAAGGATATTTCCTTAATCATAAGTCTACCAGTAGAATGTGGTGGGGAAATTTCACTGGAGCACATGGTCTCCTGGACTACCAGGAGTGGCAAGATCAGACAGATTCTCCTTTTCAGCACCACATGAAACAGGCAGATACAGTCCCAACTGTCTGCTGGCTAAGCTTCCCCAACTCTCCAAAACCCTCAAAAATCCCAAACTTTTCCCCAGGACCAGGAATTGAAGTTTTGGTTCCCTGTTGCTGAAATCCAGCTCTTAGCTGGATCTAAGGAGGATAAAGCCTGTTCTCTGTATTCACAATACCAAGGACCACCTGAGTCTTCAGATGTACCCTTTACCAGCTTGTCTGCCTTGATTGTGATATCCTTACTTATCCATCCTTATGTATCTATCCTTGAGAATGTTCTCAAATCTCAATTGTTAGTCCACTGGGTACAGTTTGTGTATTAATAGTGAGTATAGTTTATTAATTCTACAATTGAAGAACTTTTAGGTTATTTACTGTTTGAGAGAAATGCTTGGCAAACATTTTTATAGATGTTTCCTGGTGCCACATTTTCCACTGCCATAGAATGCATTTTTCCACAGCTGTGGTTTTCTAAGTGTAGTCAGCTACCTCTAGGGATCCAAGACCTTTTCAGAAGTTCATGAGATCAAAAGTTTTCATAAGGCATTATTTGTGTTCTTAACTGAGTTGATATTTGCACTGATGGTGTGAAACCAATAGTGATGAAACTGCTAGTGCCTTAGCACAAATCAAGGCAGTGACAACAGGTGCTATTGGTCATCTTATCATCCATCACAATGCATCATCATTTATAAAATGCCAGTTACACTTAAGAATGTCCTTTAACCAGCAAGAAAAAAATGTGTTGAACCTTGACCCTTGAATATATGTTTTTAATAGTCTGTGCAACATTAAAAATATTAAGCATCTAGGAAATGTCTGAGAAGACTTCTAAGAAAACTGTAACTTCACTGAAGGACATTGAAAAGGCTTAAGTAAGTGGACCGGTTACTCCAGTAGTTGGAAAACTCAATATTGTAAAGATTCTAATTCTCCCACAGGTAATTTGAAGATGCAGTGCACAAAGATTGCTGACATTGTTTTACATTTTTGCAAAACTCTTTAGGATGTGTCTTCATGGACGACAGCTAGTCTCCTAGGTACTGATATCTTTTTTTTTTTTTTTCGTTTTATAACATCTGTATTGAGGTATACAAGCACACAAACAGCATAACTTTAACAATATTTATATAGTAGCTATAATACAGAAGGTCTGTTAAAAATGTAAGTTGCTGGTTCCCATACCCTTCTTAGTTTGTGATTCAGTAAGTCTGAGGTGGGACCTTAGATTTGAGTTTCCAACAAATTTCTAGATGATGCTGATGCTTCTGATTTAGTCAGGGACCATGCTTTAAGAAATTCGGCTAAAGCTTCTGAATAATATTGAAATTTAGGTATTGATACACATAATATCAACACCTTCAGAGCAGAAGGGATATCTTGGAGAAATTTTACAACCTTGACATTCACTATCTTTAAGTCCTCAGCAATTGTGAAGAGAATCTGCATAACTTCTATAATGAAACTACGTGCTATTATAGTACAAGAGCTCCTACTAGGAGCATAGTTGGTTAGTTACTCTTAAGTTGGTGGGATAGATGCATTGGCTTACTGACAAAAGTCTAATAATTAGGGATATCATCTGTATGTCATATAAAATGCATAAATTCCATAATCCATTTAAATTCAGGTTAAGAGAGTTTTCAACCATAGTGTCAAGAAACAGGGCCGGGGATTTAGCTCAGTGGTTCCAGTGCCTGCCTCACAAGTGCAAGGTCCTGAGTTCGATCCCTGGTACCAAAAAAAAAAAAAGAAAGAAAGAAACAAAGAGGTATTTCTTTGATGTCTACACAGATCATGCTACCTCCCATAACATCTTAAAAAACATGAAAAGGAAGGAATAACTGAAGAAAATACCATACAAAGATTTCTAATAGCACCATATTGTCAAGTGCTTGCAAGTACATTCAGGTATAGTTCACCGTATAGCACCTCAAGCACAATTACCAAAAATAAATAGAAAGTTAGATATAGTGAGCTTTTATTAAGTTTGTATAGTTCTTATGATGATTAATATATCTGAGGCACAAGTGATAGTCCTTTTTATCACTGTTTTAAAAATCAATATATGGAAAACATGCAATGGCAAGTTCTTCTTTCGTACATCCCCTAAGACAACATTTATCTGAGTATCCTCTGCGTTTCCTTTGAGGATGATTCCCCCAAAATGTATTGCTTAAGGCGTTAATTTTGTTTCTACTTTTCTTCTGAAATTTAACACTTTTGTGAATGTATGGATCGACATCATGTGATGAAGAAAATTTTCTTGTCTTATCAAGGAGCAAGTTGGTCTTTTTATACTGATACTCAGGCAATGGCTGAATCTTCCAACTGTTTATTGTTTCTTCCTGAGAGGCAGAAGTAGAGGCTGAGTTTGTGACTCCTCCCAACACCGGGAAAGGCATTTCGGGTCTTTTGAATTGCTGGAGGCCGAGGGCTTCAACTTTCGGAGTGGCCTGGGGAACCAATTGTGCCAAAGGGGTTTCTTCTTCAAATTGGAACTGGCTCCAGTCAGTATTGCCACAGAGTTTTACTATTTCTTTCAACAGGTGGCTGCCGCACAGCTTCCTGGCTCTGCTGATCTCTTGGTTCAGCTCAAGGGAGAAGGGAACCAAGAGGAGCCCAAGCCACAAGTAGACTTAAACTGAGAAGCTGCGACATCCTGCACCTGCAGCAGGCCCCCGACTCTGCAACTGCCTTAGTATCTCCTGGCCCCGCCCCCCGCCCCCCCCCCGCGCAGTACCGATATCTTTTGATGTTGTTATGAAAGGTGCCTTTCATAAATTTCAATATTTTCTGTTAATTACTGATATCAAAAAATATTAACTGTTTTTTAAAATATCAATTTTATATCCAGCAAACTTGCTAAAATTGTTTATTAAGGCTAAAAGTTTAATTGTAGATTCTTCTGTATTTTCTGGATAGACAATTTTGTTAGTGACTAGTGAGAGTTTTATTTCTTCATTTATAATTTTTGCACTTATTGTTATTTGTCTTTCCTTAATACACTGGAGCTTATCTCCAGTACTATGACAGGCTGCAGTTATTAATATCAGAAATCTTTGTTTTGTATCTATTTTACAATACTTCTCTTTCATATTAAGAAAGTACCTTCTATTTTTATTTAGCTAAGTGCTTCTTAAAATCATCCAATAAACGTTTCATTTTATCAAGTGATTTTCCCACATTTATTGTGATAATAATACGGTATTTCGCCTTATCCTATACACAAGATAAATTACTTTGATTGGCTTTTCTAATGTTGAATCAATCTTGCATTTCTGTGTTAAACTCATTTTATTTTATGATCTTTATCTTTCTGCAAATCGTTGGAGCTGATTTCTATATTTTTCTTGAAAATCTTTGCACCTATGTTAATGAATCAGATTTGCTTATAATTTTCCTTTTTAAATTATTTCTATCAGATTTTGGAATCAAAGTTATGCCTATGTTCGGATGTAGTCTCCTATTTCATTTAGTGTTCATGATTATTTTTATCAAAATCTGAACATTTCTTCTATAAATTACTGATAAACCTACCAAGTAAACCATCTGGGCCTGGCATTTTACACACATGAATTTTAGTTTTTACTTTAATTTGTTTTCTTAATGCTTCCATAGAATTAGTCAACTTTTCTGCAAAATTCATTTAAATTCTATTGATGATGTTTATTGGTTTGTGTTTTTACTCCTATAGTGGCTGTTTCAATTAATACCTTTATAAAAGTGTTTTGTAAATTGTGTTTATTTATACTTTAAATATATTTTTATAAGGTAAATTATTGTAAGAGGAATTGTTGGGCCAAGAATATAGACATTTTCAGTTTTCTTAACCTCAGATCATTTCTTTCTTGAAGAAACAACATTGGGAAAATATTTGTATTAGTTATTTACTGTGTGCAACAAAGTACCTCAAAACTTGCTGGCTTGAAACAATTGACATTTACCATTCTCACAGTTTCTTGGGTTAGGAATTTGTGAGTGGCTGCTCTGGGTGGTTCTTTCTTCTCATGAGATGGTAATCACAGTCAGTCAGGGCTGCTGTCATCTGAGAGCTTGGCTGGGCCCTGAGGACCCACTTCCATGGGGGCTCATGCAGGTGGCTGGCAAGGTGGTGATGGTGGTAGGAAGACTCCATTTCCCCCAATATGAGAGCATCATCATAACACAGCACTCAGTTTCCCCAGAAGAAGCTAAGATAGACAGACAGATAGACTAACCAACTGACGGATGGACACACACACCCACACACACCCACTCACACCCACACACAGAATGCTTTTTGGACTAGTTTCAAAATCACATACTACTACTTTTGCCATATTCTATTTGTTAGAACCAACTGCTGACTGCTGAGTCTGGTTCACATTGAAAGGAGAGAGGAATTAGACTGCAGCTTTTCTTTTTTCTTTTCTCCTATTTTCTTTTTCTCCAAGTGCTGGGATCAAACCCAGGGGCTTGATCATGCTAGGCAAGTACTCTGCTACTGAGCCACACCTCCAGTCCCCAGACCCCCACCTTTTGAAAGAACAAGTAGGAAATTATGAATACATTTTAAAACTATCACAATCTCTCAATAAGCCTAGTTTAAGTAGATTGATCTCCTTCACATGAGTCTTTAAAAACAGTGCCTTAGGAGAAGTTCTCAGCCCACTAACATCACAGAGGCAAATGGGATCAGCTGGTGAGAATGTGAGGCTGGGATTCCAAACTGTCAAGCACCTGCCACCCTTGGTGCCCAGTTCCCCCAGTGCCCTGGCTACTATCCAAGCTCGAGATTTATGTCTTAATTATGTAAATGGAGAGATTATGCTATCAAGAGCTCTGGTAAGCTAATTACTAAACAAGAAATCAATGTCGCTAATGTTGAGACTAATGAATCCCAAGGCTCCTAACACTTGGACTGTAATTGCAATAGTGAGAATCTTATTTCAACAGACCATGCCATAGAGAAGGGCAGAAGGAAAGGGCTCTCTCACTGTGATGGATTCACTGAGACCCTCATCTGGCTTTTTCTTGTCATGGATGCTGGGAGCTGGCAACAGTCCCTGGCCATCCCTCCCCCAACCCATGGGAGCTTCTGTACTTACCCAATGAGCTTTAGTAGCTCAGGCTCTGGGAGGTGACCATATGGACTATTTTGGCCAGTGCCAGCAGGGAAGGAAGAGCGATAGTCAGAGTTTTCACTCAATTGGATGTGACATTTGCATTTGGAGGACTGAGGCAGGGTGAGAGGGTTCCACTGGGGTCTCTTTCTCCCTCTCCACTTTGCATATGATGTCAGATTGCCCCTGACAACAAACAAGACTGGTCAGAGGTCTCCTGACCCTCCAGGCCCCTGGAGGCGCAAGAGCTCCCATTCTTCTCATTATCTACTCTTCATCCTCCCCCACTCTCACTCCACAGGCCCAAGGCTCTGTCTTTCTTGTTTTATGTGACCATTTAATTTCAAATTGACTGGTCTTGCCCTTAGCTTTTATCCAGGGCTGCTACAAGAAATAGCCATATGCAATCTATTTCTGCAATTATAAAAATACTGTTGAGGATCATGACTCGCACATCTGCAGCAAAATGGTGAAGAGGATTTTTCTGGTGTCCCAAAGAAAAATGGGTGGCCAAAGCCCAAACCAAGGCAGAGGTGAAGAAGCACTGATGAAGCCTACATTCTAAACAGAGCTGCCCAGGAACAGAGCCATCACATCCTGGTAGCACAACTTGTAAAGCACAGGTTGCAGAACTGAGCTGCCACCTGCAACCCACACTCCATTCTGACTTCTGTTCTTCCACTCTTGTTTGTACAAGGTGAGCATAGGGAATGGAATGGGGGATGATATCAGAATGGTTAACCTTGAATGTTAGTGGAGAGGGTCAAGTCCTTTGTCTTCTCCTAGGAAGACACACATGGTCACGGAGACCAGTGGCCACTTGTAGTCTAAAGATTTCCACAAGAGGCCTGTGGATGCAGCCCATACATGCAAGACATTGTAGAGGGACCAGAAAGGAGAGACTGGAGGTGGTCCCACCCCAGCTCCCTTCAGCTCATGGAACACAGAGAGGAAGTTACAGCCTTTCATGTAGACCCACTTAAAAGGGTAGGGATGGGCAGGGCAGAGGCTGGGGACTGTCCAGCTGGCTATCAGAGCAAGGGAGGAGAGCTTTATTTATTTGGGAAGGATGGTGCCATAACCTGGGCTGGAAGGAACATTACCACTTCCTCTAAGTGGAGGAGGGTCAGGTTAAGTTGAACATTGACCAAGAAAAGGACTACATGGTCCACATATGGACCGTCACTTAAGCAGACTCTACAAGCCTCCCACAGAACCAGAATGAGGCAGGCTCAGACTAAAGATGCCTCCTCATGACCACTGAAATTCCAGGCTAAGGTGCTTCCCAACCCCTTCTCCTCTTCTCCTCCACCTAAACCTAGAACAGGTATACCCAGGAGAGGGGAGGAATAGGAGAAGTGAAAGAAGACACCACCCTGCTCCTCCCACCTTTGAGTCCCTAGAGCCACAGCCTTCCTGGGCTTTGGGATGGCTGGGGAAAGAAGAACTTTGAATCAAATACAAATTCAGAGTTTTAAATTGACTAGACTGAGTTTTTAATAACTGAAAGTGACAGGAACATTTACTTTGTGCCCAAAATATCATTAAGTGATGGAGAAAAGGGATTCAATAGAACACAGGAGAAAGCAGTGACTGAAAAAAATTAACTTTGGTGTTTATACCTCACTGCATTGTGACTCTTCCATAAACTGTACATCATTCCAGTTGATGTTCCCTAAACAAAGTCCTGTGGAGAGAAATGATTCTCACAGCATTTTGCAAAATTATCCAGGTTGTGGGGAAATGAGTAACCTCATATACAATGGGAGTAAAAGTAAATTAGTAAGGCTTTAGGGTGGCAGTTTGGCAATATGCATCATGAGCTCTGGCAAGTGCATACCTTTGACCCAGCAATTTTGTTCTATAAATTTAGGAATTTATTTACTATTTTTATTTATTTATTGTTATTTTATTTATTTACTGTTTTTATTTATTTATTGTTCAAAAGATGAAGTGCTGGTTTTGTTCTGGCACTGTTCCATGTATGTTGACTGTATTAGTCACTTTCTCATCCCTGGCACAGAATACTGGACATCTACAACTTAAAGAAAGAAAGGTTTGTTTTGGCTCACAGTTTTAGAGAATTCAGTCCATGGTTAGTTGGCTCCAAGGCAGAAACAGCATGGTCAAAGGGCATAGAGGAAGAAAGCTCCTCGTCCCATGGTAGCCAGAAAACAGAGAGGAGCCAGGCACAAGAATGAAGCCTTCTAGGCCATGCCCCCAGTCACTTGCCTCTTCCATCCAGGCCCCACCTCCAAACACATGAGACATTTGGGGACCATTTTAGATCTAAACAACAACATTGACCAAGGCACATATTGTTTCTACCCTTATGAACATTATAATTTAGTGAAGGGAAAAGTCAGGTCAATAGAATGTTACCCTTGATTCTTTCTCCAACAGAATGAAGAGTGGGTGATGGTGGCTGACATAAGATGGAAAGCTGAGACAGTCTGTGGTAATGTTGGTCAGGAGTTATTCATCTCAGGAAGTGATGTTTCAGTTGAGATCTGAAAGGTGAATGGGAATTAGAGAGGCAAGGGATTATTACTGGTGGGATGATATTCTAAGAAGCAAGATGAGTATGTACCAAAGTACAGAAGCAGAGAGAACATGCATGCTTAGGGGCCCCAAAGAGGTTCAGTTGGCTAGAAAGATGAGCAAGAGTGAGGGGGTGACAAGGAGGGAAGGCTGGAAAGAAACGCAAAGGACACAAGGGAATAATACAGGATGAATGAATGGACTCATCAAAGTATCGTTTTATGGTTATGATACATGAAGCTGGAAGACAAATTAGATGTCAAATAATAGATCATCATAGCAACACTAATGTAATAGAGCACTGCATGGCTATAAAAATGATGCTGTGGTAGATAATTTATTGACATGAAAAGATGTTTAGTGTTATATTGCCAAATAAAAGTCAGAATATAAAATTGTATGTACAGCATGCTCTGATTTTATTTTTAAAATTATGCACAGATTCTGGGAAAATATACACAAACCACTTAGCCACAGTTATCCTTTGAGTGCTCATGCTTCAGGTGAATTTCATTATTTCAACTGTAGTTTTTACTATCGTTTAACTGTGTGCCAAACCACTTGGGTAATAAAGAAAAGTTGAAAATTATGAGACATAAAATCACTGAAGGTACATCTCCACATTTCCTTTTTGCTCTGAATGCCTTTAATCAGACTTAATTTGGATGTGGAGCTTCTGTGGTATTGTGGACCCTTTGCCTAGAGCAGACAAATCTCTCTGTCCCTTGAAAGAAGCATGCTGTCCCTGTTTCCATTCCTTGGTTGCTGCTGGTACTCTCACCAGTGATTCTTTTTCAGTACAACTTTCCATTCATCCAAATGCTACTGATCTGTCTGGCCCAGATCCAGTCTGTAAGTACTTCAATTTTTTGCTTTTTAATTTTTCATAGTATCAAACATTTTTCAAATTCCTACTATGAGCTGGACGAGGATAAAATAGTAAACAAGATCCCTCTCTCTTGCTGCTACATAGATATTTTAAAGTGCTAAACTTATTTTTTCAGCTTTTGAGACAAAGTCTTTCTATGTAGCCCAGGCTAGCCTTGAACTCACTATGTACCCCAGGCTGGCCTCGAACTCAGGGCGATCCTCCTGTCTCAGCCTCCTGAGTACTGGGATAACAGGCATGCCCCATCACCCCCAGCCCAAAATGCTAAACTTTTAAAGTCTTTGAACAAAGGAGTGATTTGAATGGATTTGTGTCTTTAAAATAGCATATTTTTTCCAAGTAGTTGGAACTTTCTCTATGTTTTGCCTGGATAAGTCTTGTCTCTTCTTTCTTCATCATATTTGACCTCACTTTCTATGAGGATGTTTTTCTGACCTCCAAGTTAGCACTCTGGGCTCTTCCCTGGGTACTTTCTCTGCCCCTGGGGAAGCTCTCATACCCACTGAGTTGTCATAGTTTGGACAATTGTCTATATGCTCCATGAAGCTGCCAGCCCTCATGCCTGGCTTTTTGCATCTCAGAGGGCAGAGCAAGTTCTCAGTAAGAATCTTTTGAATAAATAGGAATCCTGAGAAAAGTAGCTTCAAAGAAGTGGTGGAGCACATACAGACTGTGGGGAGATGAGGCAGGAAGGAGTCCTGGAGGCAGGGGGAGCAGATTCTTCTTTCAAGAAGATTACCTGAGAAGAGTACAGGTGAGAAGGGGAATAGCTAGAAGAGGGCACTGGGGAGATGGAGGGTTTGTTTTGCAAGATAGGAAAGACTTACACATGCTTAAATATTGATGGGAAGGATCTGGAGGGAAGGAAGAAGATTAAGATATGGGAGACTGTATTAGTTAGATATTACCGCAGTAATGTTGCATAACAAACCACCTCCAATCTCTGTGGCTTAGAATAACAATAAGCACTTCTTCAACTCACTCCAGTGCCTGCAGATTGGCTGTGTGACTCTGAATCATGTTGCAGATCTGTGTGTCTGCCTCTGCTCCCTGTGCCATCTGCTCTCCTTTAGCCAGAAAGCTAGCCAGATCATGTTCATTTTGTGTTGCTGGTAAAGACTGAAGAGAGAGAATCAGAAACCTGAAAGGTCTTCCAAGGCCTTGGTTCAGAGCTAGCACATTATCATTGCTGTTCACATTGCACTGTCCAAAACAAGTCACATAAAAATCTCAACCTCAACAATCATAAAACTGGGGAAAATACTCTGCCTGCAGTGAACTGTAGCAAAAAAGAGGGAGGAGGGAAGAATTGTAGGCTAGTAATAGAGAGATTATAAGGGCAAGAGAATAAAATATTGTCAGGAAAATAATTCAAATAATAGGCTATAAAGTCCAGGCTAAGTGGAGAAGAATGAGAGAAAGTGGGCTATTGGCGGGGAGGGCAAGTGCAGAGAACAAGAGGTACTGACGAGGCTGGAGAGGAGCTGAGGCCTAAGTGACTGGAGAGGGGATGGTAAGATAGGAAGCTGAAGTTTGATATGGGCACTTGAGTCTAAGAGTCCAGCCGTGGAGCTGTTCAGGGCACTGCTGGCCAGATTCAGGTTGTGGCTGTGAATAGAGAAGTAGAGGGGAGGTAAAAGTCGTCAGATCTAAAGAGAACAATGCAGGGAGAGGCTCAGGGTTTTGGTGGGTGGTCCATACAGATAATGAAATCACCTAGGGTGACAGGAGAACTGAGGAAACAGAAGGCTGAGGGCAGAAACAGAGTCCCCGGCAAAGGGAGGACGTCACTGGGGAATCTGGGGCAGGTGGAGGGTGGAAGCACAGGCCTGACCTGGGAGTGGAGGCGAAGTGCCTGAAAGCTACATCGGTGAGCATGGAGATGTCATCCTCAGCTCCTCACAGAGACATTTCTGTGTTGTGGAAAAAAATCCTAATTAAGAAGGCTTCAGGGGGAGGCAGCACTGCTGAGGAAGAGCCAAGTTTTAGTAAAGTGGGGATGAGGAGAAGCCACTTGGATGAACAGTCCACTGAAACAGGAAAGTTTATTTATCGCAGAGATGGTTCTAAAGGGAACAGTGGGATCCCGCATTGCAGTGGAGTGAGTGTAAGGCAGCAGGAGAGGAGAGGTCAGCCAAGGGGCAAGACAGCATGGGTAGGAGGAGTGGCTCAGTCAGTTGGAGCAAGAAGGTTCCAGGTCATACTGCAAAGAGACAGTCCAAGGCCAGGAGAACACACTGCAATGGATTCTAATAATTCCTAGGACTCTTACCATTTGGGGGAAAACAACATATGTCCTTAGAAGATGAGGAAACCCTAACTCACTAAGAAATAGAAAGTCCTTGTTTTAGTTGCTTTCTTATCACTGGGACAAAATACCCGACAGTCGTAACTTAGAAGAAATTTTCTTTGGGTAATGTTTTTAGTCCATGGTCAGCTGACTCCAAGACAGAAAGGCATAGAGGAAGGGCCTGGGGAAGAAAGCCGCTCATGTCGTGGCAGTCGGGTAGCAGAGCAGGAAGGAAGCAACCAGAGAAGGGGATGCACCCTTCCAGCTCACACTTACAGTGACCTGCCTCTTCTGGCCAGGCCCCATGTCCTGCCAGCAATTCAGCTATATCTCCCCCATGATTCAGTCACTTTCCAAAAACTCTGCATCTGGGCACAGGAGAGTTTTGGGAATCATTCCTGATGTAAACCATAACTGCCCTAAACAAATGCTTAATATATACCTCATTGAAGCTGGAAGGAAGGAGAGAGAGAGAGGAGAGAGAGAGGATGTGGTGGGCCTTGTCCCCCCCCCCCCGCTAGTACTCTTGAGTGCCTTTTACGGGCATGTCTAAGCGTGCTGCAAGTCTACCCGGCAACAAGGAAGTAGCCCCAGTACCCTCCCCTTGCTCCCTCCCTCTAGCCCTACGGTATATATGCTGTAGCAGCTTCCGCAATAAACGAGACTTGATCAGAAACCTGTCTTGTCTCCATCTCTCGTGTCCCCTGTCCTTTGTCATTCTCACCCCCCCCCAGGGTCTCCATTGACTTACCCGCGGGCGGGGACGAGAGAGAGAGAGAGAGAGAGAGAATATAAAAGAGACAGAATATAATTAATAAATGTCCAAAATCCTAGATTCATTCCTTCTATTGAAAAAAGATTGTGGCTATAATTTTCTGGTCCAGGCACAAGAAAGAATCAGCAACCGGCTGTGCCAAAGCCACAGAAGTCAGATCTGTTGCTACCAAAGCTTGGGAATTTCATGCCAGGAACATCAGGCCTTTGTTTCTAAATTTTGATTTTTCATTCAACTGTATATAGTTTGCCCTTATAATTAAATCACACATATTATGTATCAGTTCATCTTCTCCAATTAAGATGATAATGAGCTTTCACATTCTATCAGATATTTACCATGCAGTCTGTGAAAAAGAGCTTAATGAAACAATCAAGACATGTAATCACCTTAACAAGGGAGGACTCCACGGGGAGGATTTGAAATGTCTAACAGTAGAGAATAATGGGACTTCAAGGTAAACACAAGCCCAGTACTGGCTGTTACAGATCAAATGGCATGGGATGGGCCAGTTGGGAAGAATATGTGCTTTTTATCTTGGCAGGTCAAGGGAACAGGAAGCTGGTGTGTGCAGCAGTGCAATTGTAGGCTGTGAAAGAATGATAGCTCACAACAAGAAGTAACATTTATCACATGCTTACTCTCTGTAAGGTGGTGCACCAAGTGTTTTACAAGCATCCTGCCAATTCATACCTACTGAAACCTTAGGAGATAATTATGGCCACATCTCACTGATAAAGCATCTGAGGCCCAAAGAGGTAACTAACTTGTCTAAGGTCATAAGGCTATAAGCACCAAAGCTAAAACTTGAATCATGGTTGAGAAGAGGCATGCTCCTCTATGTGGCAGGAGACAGATGTCTGGGGACAGTGGTGCCTGTCACCAAGGCCAGGTGGCTGCTATAACAATAGCTTGACCCATAGGTGGCAAATAATGGTACATATATAGCCATCCACTCCTCCCAGTTACTCTACTGCCATACATCTCTAATTTATCATGATACTCTTCCCACTGAGCACAGATGTGGTTTTCTACTCCTCATTGCAGCACTCCACACAGCCACTAAGTCAATTAGAACTGATGTGTGAGACAGAACCTCTTTGTCAACCCTGACTTAGAGGTTCTGTGAAAGCACTGGGCTTGGAGTTTGCTGGAATCAGTTTCAGGATCCGATGTAATAATGTCTGTCAACATGTGAGCCACAGAGTCTGTAGCAGTGAATCTGAAGAAAGTGCTGGTTTCCTTCTTTCATAATGGTGATCAGCATATTTGGCCTTGGGTGAGGGCCCTAGGTAGGTTTCTTAAAGTCTTAGAAACCTCCCTGGTAGATAAGGGCAGTGACACACTCCCCTGGATCCCAGGGAAAACATGGGGGTACAGGTCCAGGGACAGGGACCGACATGATCAGAATGACCAATGTGCTAAAGAAAAACCTAATCAGGTATGGAGAAATGCCCCATAGAATAAAGAGGTCAAGAAGCCAGCTCTGAGAGGGGCTGAGTATCCCTGGCCAGGCCCAACTTGGAGATAAATCCCAACCTATAACCAGGTGAGCTAGGCAGGTGGCCTGGGGTGAGGCTTAAGGATTCCTAGGAAAAAAAATGTGTGCTAGACAAACAAAATGTGCCTTTCTTGGCCTTTTCATTATTTTCCATCTGGGCTGTGTTTTCTTTTCCTTTAGTTTTCTAAAGTTGTAAAATACCCGCTCTTTTATTGAACGATAGGGACAGGGAAATTGTCTACTACAAAGAAGGGAAGTGAGAAGCTCAGAGCAGCCTGGAGGGGACTAATCATCTGTGACAGTCAGAGTGGAGTTTCCACTTGATTGGCTTTAGAATCTGCCCCAGGTTTTAGTGGAGCACGCTTCTAGGTGTGTCTGTTGGGGTAGGTCATGGAGGCATGGCTTTGGGGTCTATGTCTGGTCCCTTACCTCTCTGGCACTCTTCCTTTACTCTGTTTCCTGGCCACCATGGCATGAATAGCTATTCTTTGTTAATCTCTTTCACCATGCACTTCTGGCTTGGAGCTGGATAGCCATGGACTAACCCACTGAAACTGTGAGCCAAAATAAACCTCTCCTCCTTGACATTACAAGTGTCTGGTATTTTGTCCCAGTGATGAGAAAGTGACTAATACAACATCTCAGGGGAGAATGAAAAGAGCCATAGAGCTTGAGTAGCCATAGAGAGGACACCTCAGGGACTCAGGAAAGTATCTGTCAGAGGACTTGTGGGTCTTCTTCTGGTTTGACTTAAGTCTCCTTCTGTTTAATGAAGTGGACTACTACCTGTAACCTTTATTAGTCAACTTTCCTGTTGTTGGTTCAAAATACCCAACACCCACAATTTAAAAGAGGAGTTTAATTTAGCTCACGGTTGCAGAGGGTTCAGTCCATGCCAGGTTGGCTCTAAGGCAGAAACATCATAGCAGGGTATAGGGAGGATGGTGGAGCAAAGCTGCTCACTTCATGGTGGCAAGGAAGTAGAGCCAGAGAGAATATAGTACCATCCAAAGGCATGCTTCTAGTAATCCATCTTCTCAGTTTGGGCCACATCTCCTAATAGCACATTCAACTATGAAGATCAGTGAATGAATCCATTGGTGAGTATAACATCCCCATGATCCAATCAGCTTTCCAAGAGTTTATTAATCCAGTCAAATTGACACTTAGGATTAACCATCACATACCCCTTGATCCCAGAATCCTGCCATCTCATTTACCTCTTTGAAGTCTCAACTTGTGTTGATGAAGGGGGGAGGCCCAGAAAGGGTCCAATAGTGGGTGCATCCAGAAAGTCAGGTGTCCACACTCAGAGCACAGGATCTGGAAACCAGAGGAAGCCTTGGTCTTAGAAAGAAGGAAGGAAGGCCAGGGATTTAGCTCAGAGGTTCTGCCACCTGCCTCACAAGCACAAGGTCCTGACTTTGATCCCCAGTGCCAAAAAACAAAAAGAAAGCAGGAAACCACTGTTTAGGACTATGACCCAGTTTAGGGTAGGTGTGTTAGGCTGTTTTGATGGAAAGCATTGAAGGCTTTCTTGGGTCACCTTGAATAAGTGTGTATGTGTTGGAGGTGAGGGAAAGAGTGCTATGAGGAAAAACATGGAAATAGGGTAGTTAAAAATCTCAATCACAGGCCGGATCTCAAGGGAAAAAAGGAGCATATTTTAACAAGGCCTTAACAAGAATAGGACCTGAAATCCCACTGGAGTTTGAGAGGCCAGACCTGGGTAACTTGGCCAAATCTAAGCAGTTCCAGGAACTGTTTTTATTAGTGCATGTTTGTAGCGATGATTACATTTATTGTGGAAAGTTTAGTTTGTACATGTACATAGCACCTTAATGCTTCTTCTTTTTGTTTGCTTTTTTGGTCCTCTTCCCCTCTCACCCCTCCCTGCTCCCTTGGGGACAGACAGGTGAGGTAATTGAGTGGAGGGACACAGTGGCACAAAGACCTAGACTTGAAGAGGCGTAGTCACTAACGCAGCTGTGGTGAGAGGAAGGGGGCACCCCTGTCTTTCAACGGGAACAATCTGTCCAGGACATCCTCGAAGCCTGCAGGCTCCCTGGACATCCTGTGGGGGACTCCGAAGGTACCTTCCCTGTAGACTCACCAGCTCCAGAGTCACATCGAAAATGACGGTAACTGCCTGGCTCAGCTCAGGCTACCTGGGTCTGGCCTACCCTGCCCTGGGGTGGGCAGAGGAAATAGTTATCCTTCAACTGTGGAGCAGAGGTCTACACAGTTTTAATTACAGTGAGGGATTCTCTCCAGATAAGAAGCAGGATGCATGAAAAATAAAGCCAAATTCTATTATTGCCTACAAACTCTCGACTTGAATCAATTTGATCTGTTTTTTATTTTACTAAGTATTCCAACAGCTGTAGCTTTGTTTGGTCCCATGAGGATTTCACCTATTTATGATTGTGACTGACCTCATTTACTCCACTCTGCTTGCAGTCCCTATACCTAGATTTTTACTTTGAGCTTTCTACTTGACAAAGTCCCAGCAGGAAACAGATGACACTCTCAAGTGGGATCATTTCAGAGTTTAGTAAACAAAGATTACTACAAATGTGTAAGTGGCATGTAGGAGAACCAGAGGGACAATGTAATCCTCTAGGTCTAGTTACTGTGGGGCTCCACTGCCACCTGAAGGGGCCGAAGAGGAAGCAATTACCAGAGGGGAAATGGGGAAGAAGGGAGGAAACAAGAAAGTATAGAGAGCACTTGTCACAGAGTACTCACCACAGCTGTGACTCATGACCTACAGTCAGGGTTCTGCACTCAGCCTCCAGGAAGGGTCTCAGGGCCAATCTTGACCCTATTCTCCTCCATTCTTCTGAGTTCTTCCCAGTGGTCCAACCTGGTCAGTATTCAGGAAGGTGGGGTGCAGGGTCCTTGATGCACTCCCTACTCGTCAGCTTTCAGGGCACAAAGTGGAGAGAGACAAACAGGAGCTCTCCCACTGAGGGACTTTTCTCCTTGGCTATGGTCTCCCATTCAGAACTGGATCAGTGTTTGGAGGCTACTCACACTTCCCCAGCTCTGAAGGAAGGCCAGGAACACGGACAATGAAATTCAGCTTCTGAACTTCTGTGCTCTTCCCTTCTAGGCCAAACAGACCAGGAGTGGAGTGAGGACTGAGGTGATGGGGTGGGGGTGGGGGTGGCGGTGGTGGCTCATTTCCAACCTGGTTTTTTGATGATAAGAAGGGACAGTGTCTAATGCAAGAGTACAGATGACAAAGAGGGTCAGTTCTGTTTGCTTCCATCATTCTCTTCACCTTCCTCCATTCTTCTCTGCTTCCTTCCACCTCTCTCTTTCTCCTCTTTCCTATAGGCACAACACACCTGGCAACATTCATCTGCTTTCAGAAGCTCCACTGTTGGGCTCACGGGTTCATCCCTGCTCTGTCCAGATGCTGAACAAAGGAATCTCCCCCCTCAATCTCTTCAACTTTTTCCATTCCTACCCTCATCAGAACTTCCACATCTCCAGAGCTTCTCAATAGAAAGTAGGAAAGCCAGCTACCAACTCACACAACTAAGGTGTGTAGCAGACAACTCCTTCTTACAGGGGTGTTTGCTCTTTAGGCCAATTGGGGAGCTCTCTTTTATCAAATGTTTGTTGAGAGTCTCCCCAGGGAAAGGTTCTGTGTTGGGAGCTTGAGGGAACAAAAGTGAGCCAGAAGATCCCACTCTTTAGTCAATAAACAAGACAGGAATGCAAATAGCGACATAATCAACGTCACAGAGATGTAGGTGTTTCTATTAAGATTGGGTTACAGGAGATGAGGAAGTACTTTATGGAACACAATTGTGAATTGTGCCTTGAAAGACCAGTAGGAACCAGACATAGACATGGGCTGAGGGTAATTCCAACAATAGAAACAGTGTAGGCAAAGGCCTGGAGATGGACCTGTATCCAGAAAACAACAGGCAATTCCTATGTGAGAGGGAGAGAGATGCTTCTGCTGAAAGCAGGCAGAGAAAGGGATTCATTTAAGTCTCATCTTTCAGTTTATTCTTGCAGGGGAATGTCATGTTTCTCCCTCCTCCCAGGATCCTGAACTAGTCCAATCTCTCTCTCCCTGGAAGAAAAAGTCAGATGCTCATTATCTCCCCCAGTTTTCCCGAGGGCTTGCATGGAACAAACTTCTCTTGACCCAGCTCCCACCTGACTCTACATCTCCACATAGGGCTGTTGGAGAGCAGGTAGCAGATTGGGGGCCCTTAGGGGGTCTCAAAGAAACACCTCACTCTTTCTCAATGGCTCCTTTCTCTCCCACCCAGCTTGACCTACTCAAATACTTGGTTTCTATAACTGTAATAATAGTCCTCCCTCTCAATACCTTACCCACTATTTGTGTCTAATTACCATGTGGCACAATAATGATAATGTATAGCACTAAATGTGTCAGCTTAACTTTTCTTGAAGTTTTGCTTCATTACAACACCAAATGAGATTCATGTACCTTTAGTATTTAACTTCTCTGGTCCTCAGCTCTATAAAAAATGAGTGGTATTGAATCAGGTTAGTGCCCCTGTCCCCAGTTGGTGCTAAGAATTACCGGCTGACTTTTTAGAAATATGGAGCCCTAGCCTCTACCTTCTAAATTGTGATCTAGTAGATCTGACATCTCCTCCATCCTCCATCTGTATTTTTCTCTTAGTTTTGCAAGTTTCCCTGTCACATTCAACATGAGAACTGACAGTTGGGAAACTCTGGAGTAGACCCTCTAGACCCCTTTCCAAATCTGGAGTAGGCCCTTTTCAAAACTCATTAGTTAACTCGAAGATTCATTCCCTCTGAGGGAAGAGTACCAGTGGGAGGCTGGAGAGAGGCAAGGACAGATGTGGTGAACTTTTAATTCATTTTAGCAAGATTAGAATTTATCTCAAAGGCAACAGGAAAGACTTTGAAGGGCTTTAAGCAGGGTGACATGATCAGATTTATGTTTTAGAAACAGCATTTTTATGCAGTGTGGAAGAGAGCTGGAGGCGGAGAGCAGTTACAAGGCTTTGTAATAATCTGCACGAGAGAGGTTGATGACCCGTATCAGAGTAGGGTGAGTGGGGAGGGCTGATTAGAGTGGGTTGATTTGTATGGCATTCAGAAAATAGAATGGATAGGACTCAGTGGTTTATTTTTTCCTTTGTATTTGGGATGCATTGAATTATTGTTGTTGTTTGGCCCCACAGCAGACTTTGTTCCATTCCTATGCTGGTGAACTCTTCATTGAGTGGTTCTTGGTGGCAGGAGAGCCCTCATCCTACTGAAGAGTGCAAGTCATGACCCAGTTCAACTACTAAGAGACAGCTGGTCCAGATTTCTACTCAGGAGTGAGTGAATCTAAGAAGCAGAGACCGTGGAGAATCTATTCAGGAGGTAGCACAAGTAGCCACAACTTTAGGGGTCCAAGAACAGCATAACAGAGTGCCAGGAGGATGCTGGTGTCCGATTCCAGCAGCCATGCAGATCCCATCTGGTGTCCCGGGTATAACTCCAATAGCTCATTTCTCAGTGGACCTCTGCTCAGACTTGATTTTGGTTGAGAAACTAAGTGTCTAATTTTTATTTTCCCTGCCAGTTTTATAAACTGGAGCCCCTAATCTCCCCTGTGCTTTTGTGAGCTACTGTGATATTTTCAGTGAAGTCCTTTTCTACTTACACTGCCAGGATTGCTTATTTCTCACATCTGTGATCCCTGACTCTACCCTGATTGTGTTGGAAGAAGACAGGCTATGAATAGCTGGATGCCACTGTCCTCAGAGATGGGGAACACAACAAGCAGGGGAGCAGGTTGTAAGCAACAGGATCCCAAGTGGTTCTGATTATTTTATAGGCTAAAAATACCTCTGCTCCCCATTACACACCCTCAATAAAGTAAGGTGGGAAGAAGTTTTCTTCACAACTGAGGGTTTTTTTCTGAACCACACAACTCCATTCAGAACCTGAGTGGTTGAATGGCTCTTGCATTTGAAGACCATTATGAAAATTCTCATCCCCGTCCCACTGTCTGCTCCCATCCTTGGGAAAGGGAGCCCTTTCATAGCCTTCCTTCCCATGCACTTCCAAGTTAATGACATTCTTGACATGGCAAATTGGCAGGGCAATAAGATCAGAGGTGCAGAAGTGCTTTATTATGTAAGGGAGGGGCCTAAGAATTCCAAGACATTATTGATTCTAATTCTCTAAATACAACTGGAGGAGTTAGATGTAAAAGGATTGTTTTCAAAAGAATAAAGTCAGTTTCCCATCTATTTACCCAGTAATTTCCAAGGTTTTTTGTTTGTTTTCACAAATATTGGAACTGTGGTACCCAATAAAACACAATGTATACATTTTTATTGCAGTAAGATATGTAAAAATCTACCATAGTAACAATTTTAAGTGTACAGTTCAGTACACTAAGTACATTTGCATTGTTGTGCATCCATCACTATCATCCATCCCCAGAACTTGTTCATCTTCTCAAAGTGAAATCCCATGTTCATTAAATAATGCCCCATTCCCTCCTGCCAATAATATCTGGCAACTCATAGTCCATTCTCCATCTCCATGCACTGACTTCTTCTCTAGGTACCTCATATAAGTGGAATCATACTATCTGTCCTCTTGTGACTGCCTGATTTTACTTATAATGTCTTTAAGCATCACCTACGTTGTAGCATATGTGAGAATTTTCTTTTTAAGGCTGAATAATATTACATTGCACATGTATATAAAATTTTGTTTATCCATGTTGATAGATACTTGGGTTGTTCCCACCTTTTAGCTACTGTAAATAATGGCACTATGAACATGGGTACATAAATAAAGCATGTATTTTTATAAGTTCTTCCCATCAAGCAATGAAATAAATTCATAATTTTGATAATTGCACTTTATCTGTTTTGTAACTCTGAAGAGTTGTACAATAGAATTTCTTAAAGTGGGTCACACCTGTATTCTTTATTGTTTCAAAACAGGAGGATGCAAAGAACATCTATAAATGTCCATTTCACACTGAGGTGAAAAGGCCTATTAGTTTACCAGTGAGGAAATCATTCTCTAAGCACAAATTACACATACATCTGTCAAAACCCACAGGCGACTCTGCTCTCCTGTGTTGGTCAGAGACAGTGCCCTGCACCTGTCTTTCTGAAAGGACCCTGTCCTTCCCCACCTCTGCCTTGGGATGGCCAGCCTAACCCACCTTCAGTCCCTGTACTAGATCTTCTGGCCTGGGACTGTGGCTCTGTCATCAATGGAAGTAATCAAGAACTTTGTCCCTCTCTAAGGTTTTCTGTATTCAAGAGACTTTGAAATCAAGAACAAAAACACTAAGGTCTTTTCTTTTTGCCCCACTTCTCCTCTGACCTAGCTGTTGCCACCCTAGTGTCTCCAGAGTCATCTGCAAATGAGATAAGAACAAAATGACAAAAGATAGAGGAAGATGAGAAAAGAACAATCCCTAAAACTGGAAAATAAGATCTTCATTTTTATCTACACAGTTAATAAATCAAGAGTTGCAATGCCACACAGAGCACTTCCTTCCAACTTCTTCAGTTGAAGTTTTCTGAAGAAGAGAAAGCACACTGAGCAGCAGTGCTTGTCAGTTGTCATCCATTTTCCCAACAGTCTAGTGGTGTGGGTCTCTATCCCCATTTCACGACTGGGGAAATCACCTCAGAAACCTTCAGAGCTCTTAGAGTTTGAACAATGTCTCCAATGTTGTTGTTGGCCTTCCTTTCAGATGAGGGTATTTCCCTTATTTTCTGTGAAACAATTTTCATAAGGGTGGCTGTGCCTGTCAGTGCCTCTCAGCAGGTGTCTTAGACTTTGACAGAGAGCGGAGAGGGGCCCCTGTGGCAGGCCTCAGCCAGCAACATTCTCCATCTCGAAGGGCAGTTCTTAGAGCATGGAAGGAAGACTGAGGTTTCCTTCATTCTCTCTTGTCTTCATCTTTTACATCTTCACAGTGGCCCAACAGAACTCCCACTTGCCCCAACCCTCTTCCACTGATGGTAGGGTCAGAATATTTGTGCACCCCCACCCTCATGTGCTGAAATCCTATCCTTCCAGGGGATGATAGTATAAGGAAGTGTGGTCTTTGAGAGATGACTATGTCCTAAGCACGGATTCATGCCCTTATAATAGGATTAAAGCCCTTACGAAAGAGGCCCAAGCATACAGTACTTGCCCATCCTACAATGTGAGGACACAGTTGGTGACAAACCAGGAGGCAGCCCTGTGTCAGACATTAAATCTTGACCCTGGATTTCTCAGCCTCCAGAACTGTGAGATACGTTTCTGTTGTTTATAAGCCACTCAGTTTCTGAAATTTTGTTATCAATACCTGAATGGACTAAGACAACTTATAATATCTATTATTATCCATTTGTTTACTATTTTCAACAATAAAAAGGGTAAAAAGAAATAATTTAGGGAACATCGGGTAGAGCTTCCTAACTTCTAGATTTGGAACATGTAGATGAGGAGTTCAAAAAAGCTGCGGTGGCCCTTTTCCAGGAAAGCAACTGGGAGAAGGGACACCCTGCCCCACCCAGCCTATTTGGATTGGGCACAGCTCTGCCTGGAGCAGGGGGAGGCACCAAATGACCTCCACAGGCCCTGATAGTCCTGGAAGCCAGGGGCCTCCAGTGCAGCGCTGCTTGGCTGCAGATGTTCCCTGTCATCCATCAGTCAGTGTATCTGCTTGTGTGCTGCTTGTTTAAAGAGGAAGGCATTTGCTAATTGAAAACTAAAAGATCCATCTGTCTCACTCACAGCTAGCATGAAATCCACTCAGCAACGCAACATTAGGGTAAAAAAGGCAGAGCAGAGTGACAGTGTCCTTGGGTTAGTGCATCCCCATGTAGGTCATCTGGGTCCTGCTTCTGCCACCTGATGCAGAAGAGCCAATCTTCTGGTTTCAGAGCAGCCAAAGGTTGCTTGTACTACAGTTTGGCCAATGCATGAGGATCCATTATATTCAATGTAGCCCAGGAAGATAGGTATTCTTAGCCCCAATTTAAAGATGGGAACATTGAGACTCAGAGAGATTGAGTTAGGCAAAGTCCCATAACTGGGAGGTGACAGAGGCAGAATGCCAATCTAGGTTGTTCTAGGACAGTGATGGTGAACCTTTTAGAGACTGAGTGCCAAACTGCAACCCAAAATCCATTTATTTGTCACAAAGTGCCAACACTGTAATTAAACCTGAATACTGAGGTTTTAGCTTAGAACAAACAACTGTTACCTGATGCTTGGGCTGCTGGGGTGACTTGTGGACAGAGAGGGCTCTGTGTGCCTGCTATAGTAAGAGTGCTATAGGCTCACCACCACTGCTGTAGGACTAGGACTACTCTGACCCAGCCCTGCACCTATGCCGAGGTGCTGTGTTGGCAGGCACCAAGTCTCTCTTGAGTGAATTAAATATTAAACAGAATAGCCCAAGGGATACCAGGGAACACTGGGAATTCAACCTTATCTGCAAGGTTCAACTGCTTGAAGAACAAATATTTAAAATTTTGGGATTCCTGATTGTTGTGTCATCTCCCTATCAAGCCTGAAGGGCCATAGGGGTCAGTCCAAATCCGCACAATAGTGCCAAAGACAGGGTGCTGGGGAAGGGGTACTGGGAGCCTACTCACAGCTAATGCCTTTCCCCCAAATGCTTCTACAGATGGCACACTGAGGAAGTGCTGCCCTGCACCTCAGAACACAGGGACTCCTCCACTTTGAATCTCTGTGGGATTTGAAAGGAAACACTCTCTTCCTGGGCCTCAGTTTCCCATTCTGAAGTAAGGAGGAACTAGATGAATACCACAGCCCTTTCTAACCCTATTTTTTCTATAATCGTGTGGGTCATTAGGGGAAATTTAGTCTTTTGTGGCCCAGAGTGGCTCAGCCTCAGCCATGCAGGGCTCACTCCCTGCTACACACACCGGTCCCTTGTTCATGCTGTTCCCTCTGCCTGGAATGCTGTGCCACCTTCCTCTTTGGGCACATTTTGCTCCTTCAGTACCCAGCTTCTGCAAGGTCTCCTTTTAGCACCTGCTTAAGCCACAGGTATTTCCCTGGAGGTCTCCACTCTGCATTGGCAAGAGAGGGGCAGGAGCCTGGTTTTATTTCCTTCTGTGAACCCTGAATCTTACAGAGTCCAGCAAAGGGAGGACAGTCAGTAACTAATCGCTGAAGAAGACGGAAAGGAAAGGAGAGGAGAGAGGAAGGAAAGAGAGCAGAGATTTCTCTGCATCCCAAATGACCCCGGGGCAGGGCCACAGCCCAGCCCAGCGCTGCCTCTTCCTCTCCCTCCTCCTGCCTCCCATAGCACACCTCAGTTTGAGTCAAAGGTAAAGTGGAGCCTCCAAAGCCTTCTGTATTTCCATCCCGGGTCTTCTTCTTTAGGCTTTTCCTCTGCAAAAGTCAAGCAACAGAACTGGCCACAGAGCTCTCCAGACCTGAAGTCAGCAAACGGATCCCAGACTTCTGCAGACACTGCTTCCTCCCTAAAGGACTCGCTGGGTGACGGTGCCTGGGCCAACTCTTGGTCTACTCAAAGGAGGGGACGGACGAGCGGGCCTTCAGAACGCTTGACCAAGGCACCCTCAGATACGCAGTGTGCTGCCTGAGGAGCGCAGGGAGCCCTCCTGGGTCGAGCGGAGCAGGCACCCAAGCGCGCGGAGGGGCGGGGCCTGTCACAGGGGCGGGGTCCTGGGCTCCTCCTGGCCAGGGCGGCCCCGCCCCCTCCTCCCTCCTCCCTCCTCCCTCCCGCTGTCCCCGCTCTCAGGGCGCTCAGCGCCTCGGAGCTGTCCAGCCTCAGTGCCAGTGCCAGAGCCTGCTGCCTCCCGCGCGCGCCGCGCCGCCTCCGCGCCTATCCCGCGTTGCGGCCGGCCCGGCCCCGCCCCGCCCCGCCCCGCCCCGCCGCGGCCCGTCCACTGCTCCCCGCGGGCCTGAGCCGGCCTAGCGGCTGCCCGCTACAACATTAAACCTCGCGGCGGCGGGGCCGGGAGCCAGAGACCCGCCGAAGAGAGCGGCGGCCCGGGACGGCTGCCGAGGGGCGGCCGCGAGTGGATGTGGCGGGAGCCCGAAGCCTGGAGCAGCCAGCGCCGACTGCTCCCGGGCGCCCTATGGCTTGAAGGTAAGGACCAACCTGATAGCGTGACAGGCGACTCAGGGACGAGGCAGGGTCACAAGGAGAGGGCGGGGAGCTTCGAAGACTGCGACCGGGACCAGAAGTTTGTCCGGCCACTCCGGCGTCATCCGCCCGGGAGCGCTCAGGGGGTGTCCCGAACCCAGCGGCTGCCACCCCCCTCCCTCCTTCCGCCCAGGCGGGAATCCTCGGCCCGGCACGAGCGGATACAACCCGGGCAGCTTCTCCGCGGAGCGCGGAGGGAGCCCCTTGGAGGGCACCAGTTCCGGACGACCTGGGAGGGCACTTTCCTCCCTGCACCGGAGCTCGGGATCCTCGGGCACATAGCCAGTTTCCCACTGCCCCAAAAGAAGAAGAAAAAAAGGGTTGTTGTATTGATGCAACCCGAGACTTTTCAGTTTCACAGGGCAAAAGTCAGGAGAGAGGGCTATGCTCTCCCACCCTGGGTTTAGCGCTGTCCTTGGTTCTGAATTTCCATTCTCTTCTGGCCTGTCTCTGACACCCAGTTGGGGAAAAAGCCTGGAATCTGTGAGTGCGGGCGACCATTGGAGCAGTGGCAGTGGGCGACTGTCCAGCTCTGGAATGGATCAAGAGCCCCGCTAGCTCAGAGTGCGCAGACAAGAGGCTGCTCTAAGCTCCAGACACAGCGCATCCCGTCCCTGTCTGTGGCAGGAAGACTTCGAATGGTTCTTCCAGAGGTGTAGAGGCAAGAGGGTGCCTGTGCATCTACACAATAGGCTTCCCCATGGACATGAGTCACAGTGTGGCTCCTCCGTAGGGACAAGCCCTTGCTCTTAGACAGGAAAGCTGTCTGAGCAAGTCACTCTTGCCCCACCTGTCACCTCAGTCCTTTTGGTGCTGGGCTTCCTGAGGATAGGTGAGGTGCAAGGTACTTAGCAGATCTTTCCCCAGATCCTTCTGCACATCCAACCATTTCTCAATTTTGACCAGGCTGCAAATCTTTCAGGCGAATCCTTGCTCTTTTCCAGGGAACTAGACATTCAGTGATCCTTCCCACCACCAGATGCAAATACTCGTGCTTAACCCTGATTCATCCTGCAGCATTAGGACCACTTGAAAAAGAAAGCATCCTTTTCATTTTTCCCATGTACTGCTGTTTGATGAGGGTGGGTAGAGAAAGGCCTTTGTGAAATGTGACCCATTTCAAGTGAATCAGCTAGCTGGCTTGTTGGATTTCAACCCCTGCCTTGAACTTCTTTGCTTAGTGTTCAAAATACATGGCATATTTCTTTCCGGGAGATGTTGATTCTACTTCTGGACTCAGACATCTGAGATTTGGGAGGGTTAGGCCTATCTAGTGCCAAATGAGGGTCATGGCAGTCCCAGCCCGGTCTCTTGAAGAATGTTCTGAGTTTTTCCACCTTCCTTGCACAGCCTGAAGATGAAAAGTGACTCGAAATTGAAGAAATTCTGACCTGTTGTAGAGGTCCTATGCAATATTTCTCTAAGGGATTTTAAAAAATGAACTCCCTGCATTTGAATAATCTGGGAAGCTGTTAAAAATGCATATTTTTACTTCTTCCCCGAAGAAGTGCTGAATGAAAATCTCAAGCTGAAGCCCAGGTGCTTATATTTTAAGCAATATTTCTGAATTGTTGGTATGTACGCTGGTTAGGAAATCACTTCCCATAAAAGTTCAGACTCCTTAGAGAGTCTGTGGATGTTTTGAAATTAAAGTATTTTATTTATCCCATTATCCCCTGAAGTTGCACATGCTAAATTCCTCAAGTGTGGGGCTGTTGGTTGAAGGATCATTCACCTGATTCAATCTCTTTGCTATACTAATGGGTGTGACTAGATCTCTCCCCCAGGATCCCACTGTTTTTTTCTCTGTAAAATAAATTTTTGACTTCTCTAGGAATCACCAATATGGCTGCAAGTAGGTTTGAGTAAATACTAACTAATTGCCCCTCTCTGGGGGCCAATCTGGTGTGTCACTCCTGCCCTCCTTCTGGGTGAGTTTGGTCTTTCATTATGCATGTGCTGTGATCTGCAAACACAACTGCTCCTGAAATGCCAAGGAATGATTATGTCAGCCTAGAAACACATCACGCTCCCCAAAGCTGGTAGCCATTCATGCCCTCCTGGCAGTGACATATTGACTATATTGATTTAATTCTTGTGCTCCATAAACTGGGAGGTTTGTGGAGGTGAATCAGCCAGCAATGATGCTTGTGGGTTAGGCAGTCTCCTCCTTCGCTCTCAAGGCTTTGAATTATTTCTGTCCAGAACAACAATTATAATTTTGAGAATGATGCAGGAGAACCTGAAAGTAAGAAAAATCCTTCCATTCTTTCTCTTATACCAAGAAATGCAAAGAGGAGCTTAGGGTCTCATCAGAAATAGGGCTTCAAATGCTACTGGGATTGACCTGTGGAAGCCAGACTGGTGTGATGTCACCATTCTCTGGGTAAACAGACATAAGGGAAAGGACATGTGACTCTCTCTGGAGAGAGCTGTCTTCATCTCCCCTGCAAGAAAAAGTCATATTTTGGTGTTGAGACAGAAGTGTGTCTGTGAAGATAGCACTGTGTGTGTGTGTGTGTGTGTGTGTGTGTGTGTGTGCATGCACGTGCATGGGGGGTATAATGAAACCTCCTTGAGCCAAAACTTCCTTCCTAGTGTCTCATATTTTCTGACATTCAGCTCTCTAGTTCTCCCTCTTTCTTGGTTTAATACCTATGAATCTCCAGCAATGAAGGTGTTTCAGCACCTAGGAAGGGAGTGGAGAATCAAAGTTGAGATTTTATAAAGCCAAGACTCCAAGGTGTATCTGCATTATCTCCCAGAATCAGGTTGTATACCAGCAGGTTGCAATAACCTAAGATTTGAAGTCTTGAAAAGAATTTAGCAGAGTGGTCCAGTCTCTTGCATTTCCCTTGAGACATTGTTTACAGGGCTTTAGATTTCTTAGATTATTTGGGTTTCTCAGATGTTTTCCAGAATGCCTTTGTGTCCCAAAAAGGCAGTTGCTCTGAAATACTTAGTCTCTCTCCCACTATTAAAGTTGTCTCAAAAAGGATTTAACTTAGTGGTGCTGTGCCTGCCTTGTAAGTGCAAGTTCCTGAGTTCAATCCCTGGTACCAGGGGGGAAAAAAGAGTGGTGTTAAGTTTCTAGTTCCTGGGCCCAAAGATTGGACTCATCAACCAGGGTTCTCCATCCCACCAAGTGCTCTACACGTAGAAAACATTCAGAACCCACAAGCAACAGAAAAGGCATAACTTGACTCAGCTTCTTAGTTGGAACCCTCCTCTGTACATGACTTGTTACATAGATGACTCGCAGAACCATGTTCCTTCCTCTCACCATAGCTTCTCAAGAATGCATCTTATGGCCCTAGGAAGATCACCATGATGCATAATGGAACCACTAAAGATGTTGTTTATTTGCCATTCTGGATAGTGGATGGATATTGTCCCCATACTCTTTCAGTTCCTCTAATATTATAGAATCTAATGTTAATATACCCCTGCCTTTCGCCTGACTCCATCACCCATGTAGTTGAAAATTTCTTTCTTTTTCTTTTTCTTTTTGATACCAGAGATCAAACTCAGGACCTTATGCTTGGGAGGCAGGCTGCAGAACCACTGAGCTAAATTGCTGGCCCTCTTTCTTATTTTTTAACAATAGAATCATATAATCTAAATGCATAGGTGTAGAAAATAGTTTGATTACAGAGCTGGTATAATGGGGATGGAGAAGAAATAAAATTGTAAGATTCAGCCACTTGGTTTGCTTCTGTTTGGACCCAGAGAAGAGAGAAAAACTTGGCCTGTGGACTGCAATTTCCTTCTTGTCCCTTTCAGCTCTCAGTCTGACAACTGGGTTAAATCAACACCCTTGGCAGCCAGGGTGCTCCTGGGAGTGTGCACCCTCTTCCCTCCCTAGAGACATGTGAATGTGTCTTGGCAGAGGAGCCAAGGCTCTTGCTGGCTCTGTATGGGAGGAGCCAAAGATGACTCAGTAGGGCCTGGGGACTCCCTTCTTCCCAGATGGAAGAGCCTGCACTGCTGAGGTGTCCCAAACTTAGAGACCTGGAGGCTGCTGGGAGTGTTTGGGAGAGTACTGGGCAATATATGAAGGTAGGAGCAGAGAAGTGCTCCTGGGAGCTCCCAAAATAGACTGATGTTAAATATGCATTGAATATAGGCATCAGCTCAGTGCATTTACAGCAATTTTGTTATAATTTGTTGTCACTGGCAAGGATTTTTACTTTTCCCAGGAGGAGACAAGGGAGATATTTGTTATCTATAGGGATGGGAAGGGAAGAAGAAGGACCTTCATTTTTCTGGAGCCCAGTGAATGATGCCAGTATGCTTGCCAATGGGATGATGGTGAAGTCAGGAGACTCAGTCCCAGAGGCCCTATCACCAGGTCTCTAGTCAGTCCTGCCCTCCAGGACTACCCTAGCACAGAGCTGCAGCTGCACCCCTGAAGACTCTCCCCTGTAGATGTCTGGGAGACAAAGTGTATCCTAGGGCTTGTCCATTTGTCACCCAGCTCCTTCAGAATGTGCCTACCCTTCTCATTTCCATCCCAGCCTTGTTGTTATTGTTTGGGTCTAAGTGGCCCAGCAGGGGAAAAGCATTAGAAATGAAATTATTTTTGTTGCACGCTGTATAATTGCCTCCATTTCTCCCTGCTACCCCAGGCAGCAACATCACTAGCAATTCCATGGGAGCCCTTAGTCTGGAAAAGTGGCTTACTCCCAGGCTTCCGTAGAATGGCTACTTTTGACCAGTGGTCCTGTCTGCCAGTCCCTCCACTGCTGGCCTCATTGTCATAACAACTGATATTTATCACACACGTGCTGTGTGCAGGGCACTGTGCACAGCACCTGACATGTGTTTTTCATTTCAATTCCTGATCCCACAACAACTCTATAAAATAGGAACCTTTATCCTCCTGCTTTCGCAGAAGAAGAAGCTCGGGTTTATAGAGGTACATGGCTTGTCCAAGATCACATAGCTAATGTGTGAGGTGAAGGTTCAATGCCAGACTGTCTGATGCTTAAATAATAGCTCTTTCTGACTTATGAAGTGGCATAAATAATTAAAGGTAGAAGAATGGGTGTAAGAGTGTATTTCTAATAAACTGATGTGATGGTGAATTTTGCACATAACACCAGGAAAGTGAGGCGAGGAGATGGAAGAGTGAGGGAATGGATGAAATAACTCTTTGGACCAATTAAAAAGTATTATTCTATGCCTTGGTGTAGGTCGGCCCCTTTGGATGAAATACACGGAGAACACAAGCAATGGGAGCAAAAGGAAAGGAGGGAGGGAGAAGCAGAAGGAAGACAAGAACAGCTAAGCTTTCCAACTTGGCAGGAGGAGCAAGGAAAGAGGTGTGGATGGATGATCAAGCTGGTCTGGGACTGTGATAATATCACCTTCTGCCCTACATCTCTTCCAGTAAATGGAACTGTCCCAAGGATGAAAGCCAGACTTCTGCCAATATTTAGGCCTTTTTGTTGCTTTGTTATGACCATAGATGAAAGCATGTTATTTCCAATAATAAGCTTCTTGATTAAACTGAAAGGTGAGGGTAGGATGGCCTAGAGTGCTGCAGAGACAGAAGTGAGAACTGTCCTTAAGTACTAGCCGAGCAGCAGCTTTTTGGTGGGCAGAAGCAGAAGAGGTTTCGGTATCCCTGGACAGAACACTAATCCTGTGAATCATTTTCTTTAGGTACAGACTAAGAGAACTATTGATATTATGCATAATAAATTCATGTTTGTAAGATTCAGTGACACTAAAGTCTTCATAAAATGATTGGTTAATGATACATTAAAAGACTTCTCTCCTGCTGTTAAACCTCACCATGAGTTTTGTGAATGACATGTACCAATATCTGTTTCCTTATTTGAGCCCTTTAAAACCCATGAGAAAGTTGATTAATTGCTCTCTCCCTGAATATCTTATCTACATGTATATGTCAGTACTAACCTTAATGGGTTATAGTGATTAATGAAGATAATAGATAAAGGCACAATCTACAAGTCTTAACTGTAATGACTATGATTGTTAATTAAAAACCTTAAAGAGGAATATTTTCAGCTGCTGTCCTTTTTCATTAGTTTAGTACCTCATTTTATACCTCTGGAATTATGTTTCTAAATCTTTCACAGAACAATTATTTTTTATGTTCTCCATATATCCACACAAAAATTGTGTGGTGGTCACCTGTTAGAAGCTCTTATTCATCCTGAGTGAGGATGGTTTGAATTGCTTGCCATCCTCCTGAATTAAGTGCTACTGAATTTCTATCTCACCCCATATAGGCCAGAAAGATCCATCAGTCTTCCTGATGGTGGCTTTTCACAGCCTCATTTTTCTTCCTGTCTCTTTGAGTCCTTCATCTGCTACTTCATGGTTGGAGCCTTTGTGATTGGCAGTGTCACATGGTGTGCTGTACTCTGACACAGGCCACTTATTATTAAAAATAAAAATTATAGGAAACATACTAGTGCACAAAGACAAGGCAATTTTCCCCTCTTTTCCCAGATCAAGAGCGCCAAATAACTTCACACTGAGCAGATCTCCAAAGCAGGAAGAAAGACACAGCAGCAGCAAATGCCATGTATGTATTTACATGAAGTATGGCCCTGTTTAAAAAAGATCCTGGGCCTCTCCAATCCAGAAAGCTTCTTTATGTCTCTGTTTTCTGTCTCTCTCTCTCTCTCTCTCTCTCTCTCTCTCTCTTTGTCTCTCTCTCTGGCTTTTTCCATGTCCCAGAAGTCCTTTCTCATGAAGGCCTCTTCTAACTGGTGCATCTACTTCTGGCCAATTACAAATTCTTGCTGCTTAGTGATGGTAGATTTCAGAGGGCATGACAGGTATTCTGTTCCCAGGCTCTTCCTCAGATCACTCTTTTTTAGATTCTGAGCTCCCTCAGAATCCTTCATTCATTTATAGCAGGATCAACAGGAGAAGTATATTGACAAGCAGAAACTAGCATCCAGAGTCCCAACTGAAGGACATAAGGGTCTCCAAGGTGGATCCCTGTTTTAGTAGACATCTTTCCTTGAGTAATGTGTGCAGCCTAAAGGTCTGGGGTCACTCTGGATAACTAAGGGCACACAATCTTTTCGAGGGAGCTGGAGGGAGGTGGGAGGTGATGGTTGTTCTCTATGATTATAGAGGGAACTTTGCATTATTAAAATAGGGTGGGCAGGCTGGTCGTGAAGAAAGCAACATTTGAGAAAAGACTTAAAGTATGTAGAGGAATGAGCTATTCAGATGTAGAGGGAAAAACATTCAAGGTAGGGGTATCATTCACTCTGCATACATTTTCAAGCATTTAAAACATTTGTCTTATTCTCTTGGAACAATAGGGATAGTACTCTGCATTTGGAACTGTCTTATTTTATTTTATCATTTTATTTTATAGTTCTGGGGATTGAACCCAGGGCCTTCACACTGACCTATATCCCAAGCCCCTCCCTTTTTTATTTTGAGAGACAGGGTCTTCCTAAGTCGCTAATTTGCCTCGGCTGTGCATGAAATTGTGATTCTCTAGCTTTGGCCTCACAGAGTGCTGGGATAATAGACATGTGCCACCATGCCCAGCTTCTCCTTTAATTTTCTAAATCCATCATGTAATAATAATCTCTTTCATTCAAAAACACTCTCAAATACACTATCCCTATTGCTCCTGATAATAATCCATTGAGGTAGCTGTTATAACTCCCATTTTGCAGATCTGGCCACTGAGACTCAGAGAAGATAAGTGAGACTTGCTTAGAGTCACAGAGCTAGAAAGTTCTAGATTCACTGCCTGATGATACCTCTTGTACTCCTTATATTGTCACCTTAATGTTTAGCACTATTTTTTTCCATTGTACATTTCTGTTTTTCCCATTAGAATATGATCCTTGAAGCAGAGAATCTGTCTAATATTTCTCTGGGAATGGTTGTAATTTAAAATGACAATAAGCACTTGGTAGTCACTTGAGATGTTGAGTGTGTGGGTGGCTGATGGGTCAGTGCATGATAGCTTGTTTCCCCACAGCCTCACCCTCTCTCTGTTCACTTGAAGCCCAACAAGAGGCTCTGGCAGCATCTGCAGCATCCCTTGTGTCTCGTGAGTCAGAAAGATGCTTTATGCTTTCCGTCTTTTGTTCTCCACTAGCACTCTCAGGTTACATCACTACAGTGTGGCTTCACAAGTGCACATGGCATTTAAGTGGGGGATATTGAACAGTAGGAGCCCCCTCAACCAGACACACACACACACACACACACACACACACACACACAGGTATTGGATGCACTGTCAAGAGAACACATTCAGATGTTTTGGTTCAGCTTATCCTGGAGACCTGAAGACACAGAGGATGGAACAGTTGCTGGGGGAGCATCTTTTAGTGCTTTGAGTGGTTTCTGTAATTTGAAGCTGGGGCTTAGTTTGGGAAGCTGGGCTGGTTCTCAGTTTAAAAAGTACAATGCCTATCATTCTACCTGAGACCCTCCAAAGCAGCAATAGTTTAAAACAGTCATACTGAAAAGCCCTTTAAAAAAGTGAGATATGTACCCATCTACCCCTCTAGTTATTCAGTTAACAGAGTGATTCAGGGGATGAACCTGGAAGCCAGACTGATTTAGGCTCAGATCTTTGTTCTGCCACTAACAAGTTGTTGTGGCTTCAATCAAGTTACTATGACCTCATTGAGATGCAGGGTTTTGCTTATCTTTTTCTGAATGACTATGGCACTTACTTTTGTGCAAAGTAAATGAATGAAGCACATAAGTGTTTGGCCCAGTGACTGACACATGGAAATTCTCAATAAGTACACACTGTCATTATTCTTAACATAATTATCAGGAGGCATAGACACATCAACAGGACACTTCCTAGTCTATGCTCTAAATTTTGTCTTCTCCCTTAAGGTGAAAGATGCTATTGCAGATAGGGCAATGAGACAAGGTGGAACCTGACTCAGTGCATTATCCTTGAACGAATTCAGCATACCCTAGCAAAAGAATCAGAGCTGAGCTAGAGCTTGCTTCTGACCCAGGGCCTTTTCTCCACACCCTTCTATCTCCAACCTCAGTGTAGAGCATGGAGTATTCAAGAAACTCAGTGACAGAAGTGTGGAGTTTGAGATGGAGATGGTACAAGGTAAAGTCAGAGGCTATGAACTGTGAAGTCTTAGGAAGGAGACTGGACTGCATCCTGAGAGAATCAAGGAGCTTTTTTGAAGGGTTGGATTTTGGCAGTAGAATAACTTCATTGCCTTGATTAGCATTTTTAAAAACTCACAGAAACTGCTGTAGGACAGGGAAGCAAGACAGGGAAAAGAACAGCCAGGAGAGGTGGCAGTTGTCCAGGATAGCCATGCTGAAAACCTGGATGCTGGTAGGCAGAGGAGCTAGGAGGACATGAAAGATCTGAAAAGATCTGAAAATTCACCGGAATTTTGTGGGCTATGGATGGGCTATGGAAAACAAAAGGAAGGGAGAAGCTAAGGATGATTTCAGGACAATGAAGCAAGGGAACCAAGGATATTGGTAAAACTGTCAATATTGGGCTATAAATCTAAGTCCAGTAGAAGGGAAAGTGAAGGTATTAGGACATTAGGAGGAGAAAGTAGAATCAGCACTGTGATGGTGTTGGTGAAGTCAGAGAACTGGTGTATGTGGAATAATTGAGCAATGGAGCAATGGCAGAGGCAGTTGTGGTCAGAATGGATGATGACAGGGTCCAGAGTGTCCTCATGGAGCTAGCTCACTGAAGTAGAGAGGCTGGTTGGAGATAAGGAGGTCAACGAGCTGAGAAGTCAAGGAATTGCAAGCTAATTCCATTCACCTCAATGGCAGATCTTGAGCTAGAGTAGAAGACAGTGAATGAGATGCCGAAGGGGGATGGTGTCCAGGAATGTATGGATGAAAGTGACAAAGAGGGATGGGGGGGTCATGGATGTGTGGCATGCTCCTCCAAGGAACAGGGGATTTACAGGTGGACAAGGAAAGTGGTAAAAGAGGCATGAGGAAGTGGGTGCAGAAGTAGTGCCCTCAGGTGAAGCTGGGAGGAGAGGAATGGCTGCAACAACATGGCTCACATCTCCTTCTAGATCTTGTCATACTGTTTTCCTCTTCTGTTCTTTCACTGGCTCCCAAGGTCAATAGGATCGCATCCTTGTCCATGTCTACAGAGGTTGGTGGAGAGAGAGGAGAAGAAAGGAGAAAATAGGGTGGTGAGTAGGTATAGAAATAGTGAGAGAGATTAAAGTAGTAGAGGTTATAGGGAAGGGAAAGAAAATGGATCTGTTGACATTTGGTATTTCTTTGCAACCAGTGTACCATAGATAACCTTTTATTTTTATTTTTATTTTTTTCCCATTAAGTTTATTGGTACATTTTCGGTATAAAACACAGTTACATTCATCATTGGGATCTTGTACCATTACATGAGTATCTTGGTTCTTTTTTCCCCCCTTCCCTTGGCCTCCCTTTACCCCCTCCACCCTTCCCTATTGGCAAAGACTTTGATTCCATTTTTTCCTTTTCTCATAATTTTTCTTTTCCCTTTTTTCCTTTCCCCTACTCCTCCCACTTCCCCTGCTCCTTTAGACCTTTTCTTCCTGTTACACAATATCAATTATACATTTTTAAAATTACAATGTCAAGATCTAGGAGACATTACCACAGATTTTACAGAATT